>JAPTMU010000145.1:173969-343969 GCA_028583405.1 Pogonophryne albipinna | reverse complement strand
CTTGGTGATTTCTCTCAACTTGGTGATTTCTCTCAACTTGGTAAGATCTCTCAACTTGGTAAGATGTCTCAACTTGGTAAGATCTCTCAACTTGGTAAGATGTCTCAACTTGGTAAGATCTCTCAACTTGGTGATTTCTCTCAACTTGGTAAGATCTCTCAACTTGGTAAGATGTCTCAACTTGGTAAGATCTCTCAACTTGGTGATTTCTCTCAACTTGGTGATCTCTCAACTTGGTGATTTCTCTCAACTTGGTGATTTCTCTCAACTTGGTGATTTCTCTCAACTTGGTAAGATCTCTCAACTTGGTAAGATCTCTCAACTTGGTAAGATCTCTCAACTTGGTGATTTCTCTCAACTTGGTAAGATCTCTCAACTTGGTTCGTTGAATGTTTGTGTGTTGAATGAATGTGTTTTCACCGACCATTTATGAGGATATTCCTCTGAATTCATGCTGGAATATGTGTTGAAAGGGATGTTGATTTGTTGAATGAAAGTTTGGATGTGTTTTTTTATCACCGACCATTTATGAGGATATTCCTCTAAATTCTGTCGGAAGATCTTAATGCCTCAACTGAAGACGGCAGGTAATTGAACCTGGTTCTCTGGGAGTTAATAGAGGTGAGACCTTGCTGACCTCGGTGGATCTGAGCCGAGCAGTAAACTTACATGGACTCAATAGTTTCTGTTAGGTCAATTAGTACGTCTGAGTAATTGCCGGAATAAATGAACAGGCCTCCTGACTCCAACCATTTTAAAAACAGGTTTAAGGTTTCGTTTTGACAGAATAAGATGGAAGAAAAAGGCACAAACGTGTCTTATGAGAGGCAAGGAACCACAGCCAGCTGCCTCCACTGATGTTTATATTTTCACGTCCACTTTACGATGCTACAGTGGACAGTCTTGCACTAATTATTTTAACGTGTGATTAACGCGTGTGTATTTGTCCTCGGCCCGCCCCGTAGTTTCAGAGCCCAAAGGCTTGACGTTGTTGTTAGTCGGATGGTGGCAGATTCTAGCGAGAGATATGGAAACAACAAAAGGTGTTTTAAACAGCAAGCCAAGCCCACAGCTGTAGCTAAATGGGTGGCAGTGGCTCCAGCTTGCAGGCAGGGCCGTATCCACGATTTCCTAAATACCGAGGTCCAAACATGCTAGGGGCGTTCCGGGGTATAGATTTTTGGGATTTTCATGATCTAGTTAGGTGCTTTTTAGGTCCTGTGGGGGGGGGTCACACATTGGATAATATATTGATTTCAAACCATGTCAGTGGGCTGCAGCATACATTATTTTTGAAAGTGTAATGCATAAGAATCAGTTGATTGTTACTCTGAATGATCTGGACGCAGAAGAGGCTCAAATGATCACAAAACATTGTCAACATTCATTTTCCATGTCTCTC
Organism: Pogonophryne albipinna; assembly: GCA_028583405.1. Taxonomy (NCBI): domain Eukaryota; kingdom Metazoa; phylum Chordata; class Actinopteri; order Perciformes; family Artedidraconidae; genus Pogonophryne; species Pogonophryne albipinna. Next base: position 342,567 of record JAPTMU010000145.1, on the reverse strand, counting down.
TCCTTTCCATAACCTGCAGCCTCTCTTCCATCTTCTTGAGTCTCTCTGTCTTCTTCCTGTTCTTTACTCTCTCTCTCCTCTACTCTCTCTCTCTCTCTCTCTCTGCCTCTCTCTCTCCTCTACTCTCTCTCTTTGTTCAATCTCTCCCTCGTTGTTCACTTTTTGCTCCTCCTCACTTGTCGCTCCTCCTCACTTGTCGCTCCTCCTCACTTGTCGCTCCTCCTCACTTGTCGCTCCTCACTTGTCGCTCCTCCTCACTTGTCGCTCCTCACTTGTCGCTCCTCCTCACTTGTCGCTCCTCCTCACTTGTCGCTCCTCCTCACTTGTCGCTCCTCCTCACTTGTCGCTCCTCACTTGTCGCTCCTGCCAGTGAATCAAAAGCAATTCAGCCATTTAGTTATTTTCACTTGTTTGTTTGCATTATTTTTTGTTTGATTCTCAAAAGAGAACAAAGATATAAGCAAATGGTGTTTCATACAATTGTATGACATCATAACTGCAATAGATGTATGTTGTTTTAAAATTATGCCTATTGTCTATATTGTAAATGAAGACCAAGTTATAGATAAATAGATGGATGGATGGTGTTATTAAGCCTACATTATTTAGTTTCATTTCATCTCAAACCTTTATGTATGCAGGTGAATCCCATTGAGATCATTGATCTCCTTTTCAAGGGTGACCTGCTGCAAGTAGGTTCCACATGAAGACATATCAACAGAACAACTACAAGGACATCATACAGCATATTTACAGCAACTTTGTGTGACTGTACCTGCATTTCCTCCCTGTCTTCCATCTCTCTCTCTCTCTCTCTCTCTGCCTCTCTCTGCCTCTCTCTCTCTCTCTCTCTCTCTCTCTCTCTCTCTCTCTCTCTCTCTCTCTCTCTCTCTCTCTCTCTCTCTCTCTCTCTCTCTCTCTCTCTCTCTCTCTCTCTCTCTCTCTCTCTCTCTCTCTCTCTCTGCCTGTCCTGTCTCTTCCGTACCAAAGCTGAGCTTCGACTGACGTAGTCTTTTCATTATATCTGAGTCAGTGTAAAAAGAAAACAATACAATATTATATCTTCAAATTGAAATGAAAGAAAAGCATTACAACGTTTGTTAAAAGGTAGTTCTTCTGACATTGGATGAACGTAATTAACGTTAGCTCTCTAGCTAGTTTATTCACGCAATATAAGTTAGTGTGCATGTTGTCGGACGTCCACTGACTAACGTAGAGCGTTCACACAGGATCTGCTGGTCATGTGATGTCCTGATGAACAGGAACACAAGCAGCCCACTGGACTCAGATCTCTAGATACCTCATCACTCCTCCGCTGCTCCGGTACAAGTCCGATCTGCGGTGGTTTGTTGATACATGTCGTCTTCTTCTGTTTGCTTTAATCGAGGCTACGTAGTTATGCAGCGCCCCCATGGTCAGTCAATGGAAGTACTACAAAGAACCCCGTTTAGTGCAATTATTTCAAAAGTTTTGTTATACACAGCTCGGAAAATATTACCGAGGTCCGGACCTCGGTGACCTCAATGGTGGATACGGCCCTGCTTGCAGGACAATTAACATTGTGGAGGACGAGGGATTGTGGAGGACAATTCAGATCGCATCCAACGTGTCCACTGCACATCACAGCGCATTATTTTGACCCACATTATTTTGAACTTCAGTCTCATGCTTTGACTGTTATGAAGACAGAGGAGCGGCATTTCGCCAACAACTGTAAACAGGCTTGTCTGTTTGAGCAACTGGCTCAGTGCAAAGAAGTACACAGGGTTGGGAGAGAGTGTAAGAGAGAGAAAGAAGTTCCAGGTTGTTGTGTTGAGAATATTCAGGAGAATATTTGTTCTTGTTCCAATGATAATAACAAACATTTGCATAAAGCATATTTGTCCACTCATACGTTTATAAGAGTATTAAAAACTTGAAAAATATCCCTCCAAGGTAAATTTAGAACAGATAAAAAATGCGCGAATAATTTGCGATTAATCGCGATTAAATATTTTAATCGACTGACAGCCCTAGTGCATATAAAGAACATTCAACCTATTGTAATTACGTAGTACAGGTTCCATGTAACAAAACGGTTTCTCTGCATTTGACCCATCCTAGTGTTAGGAGCAGTGGGCTGCCATTTTGAACGGCGCCCGGGGAGCAGTGTAGGGAACGGTGCCTTGCTCAGGGACACCTCGGTAGCACTTGGTCTTTCCGGGACTTGAACTGGTGACCTTCCAGTTGCCAAGCCAAGTGGAAGGTCACCAGTTCAAGACTACGGATGGGAATTAGCTCAAAGCTAAAATCCGGCTCATTTACATTTGAAAGCATTATTTTGTTTAAAATGTTCATTAATGTGTCCCGGTTCAAATAAACGATTAAATGAAATGAAAAATGAAAGTCCCTATGGACTTCGCCACCTCCGCCCTAAATGTGTCTGTTGATTGTGTATATATATATATATATATATATATATATATAGGTATATACATATTTTATACATATTTTATACATATTTTTATTTTGTACTCCTCGGGATTGTGGGAAACGGTATTTAGATCGCTCTGTACACACAAACTGAAAGATTGACAATAAAGTTGAAGTTTTACTTTTTTAGCAAGTATTGGACATGCACTCACGTTGAGCTGCAGGGACTCGGTCCACTGCCCGATCACGCGGTATCCCGGCCCGCTGACGTTGCTCCACTGATACTGGAACAGGTCGTAGCGTCCGGGGGCGTCGCCGTTACGGTTGAACGTCACCGCAGTCCCGGCACTTCCTGTGGGAGACAAACAGTCAATAAATCAATCAACACGTCGGTCAATTTATTTGAGGTCAAATCAACTTATTTTACCCGTCTGAGAGCCACATCTGTTTTTACTTATAAATATACATATTCTGATTGGATGCTTACATTACCTGATTATCTTAAGGAATATGTTTTTATTTTATTATTATTAATATTTGCTTATTCCCTTTCTTGAATTTGTATTTTAATTAATAAATGTTTCTATTATGCCTAACGAATGTTATGCCTTTATGAAATTGTCTTTTATTGACAGATTTGAATTATTTGAATACTATTTTAACCCTTTGTAAACACAAAAAGTGGAAAGCATGGTATGTATAGCTGTTCATGACCTGTGTTCCTTATACAAATTTGAATACTGAAATTGTTACGTCCCCCTCTAGGGTAGAGGAAAACAACATACACCAGATTGGAATTGGTAATAATTATAGGTAGTTTTATTATATAACAGGGTGAAACGATATGGAAGGCACGCAGCCTGAACAAACAAAAGGGCCAAAAAGGGCGCCGACTTAACTAAGGAACAAACAAAAAGAGGACTCTAACAAAGGGAGCCTGTTTACATACAAATAAATAGATAATAACGAACTAAATAACAACTAAAACCCTCACTGTCAAAGTGTTACAGTCTAAATACAGGAACCTGTAAGAAAACACAGCTGAGTTAGAGTACAACAGTCACACAATACTAAACTAATCGAGACACATCCAATCACAATAATACTGATCAACACGGACCACACAAGTTAACCACTGTTAACAAATTCGCACACAAACTAGCAACTAGCGAGAGGCATCCGCTCACACAGCAGAGCCTCCAGAGTGATCGTCAGTCACAGGCTTTGAAGTCATCTCCAGCAGGTGCGCGCCGGCTGTGTGCTGCGATTGGAGTGCGTCGGGCCCGGCATGCTCCAATCACAATCTTCGGGAGGCGGACCAGGAGATGGCAGCCAATGACGTCAGGGCACCCGCACAGCTCATTTGCATATAAGACAGAAGACGACCAGAAAGACAGCAGCCGTAACAGAAATATATAGCTTTTTTTGAAGCTTTATGAAGTTCTTTACATCCCAGAAATCCCCACACTCTCCAGTAAGTAGAGATGCCGAGATCTGCCGAGATCTACCAGTCCAAATAGAGAGGCGTAGCCATTACTGACAGCCTACTACCAGGTAAATACACACTTCTACTTGTACTAAACTAGTTGAGTAAAGTTAGAACGATATTGGCAGATTCTGATTTCACGGATCAATAACTCATGAACAAAACGTTATTCAGACACAAATGACGTCTCCTAAGTACCGTGGTAAGGTTGACAACAAACTACAATCACATGTTGATCATAAAAAAAGCCAATAAAAAAAAAAAGCCGTCCTCCGAGCTGCACACATTACATTGGTCTCTATCTGCAGTCGGAGAAGAAACGAGTGCTCAGGGACCGTCTGCAAAGTGCAACTCCGAAAAAAGAGAATACAATAATATTCAATCACTATTATTACTACCAAACTCACTACACACATCAATAGTCTCCTGGTGGTCAGACTACAGCAGAGAGTTAAATATAAAAACGATAAAAACAATGGTGTAGTTAATCCATAGGTTAATCCAATATGTCTGTGTCCCCTTTGAAATGTTCTGATAATCCATAAGCAATACAACTGCTTTTCCATTTCAAGATATCAGAGCAGGGATATTCCTACGCTCTGCAGAAGCTTGCATGCGCAAAGACGCTACTTTGTTTTTTAACAATAGAGTCTATGGGACGATTTCCCTTCGATTCTATTGGCTCTAACGGCCAGGAAGAGATGTCACATGTCAAAATTGAACAAGGGGGGCCAGAGATATGGAAAATCCACCCAAATGGCCCCAGAAGAGTTTTTTTTTGCTAAATCTGTCTAAAAAGGTCAAATATCACTTGTTTTGCATCAATCTTGTGCTGTTGTATTTGCTGTAAAAATGTTCTACTGTAGGCTATTTTTATTATATGTACAGCACTTTGGCTCCACCAAAAATCGTTTATAAATGTGTTATATAAATAAAACTTGATTTGATTTGAATCTTGATACAGGGAACTTATTATATGTTATACTTTGGATTCCTAAAGCTTTTAGTCTACTATCCCATCATCCAAGGTTAGTTTTCACTATAAGTACAACATATTTTTTGGACAGACACTATCATTTACAGTTTTTTACCATGTTCAATCTGAATTTTCTTTAAAATAAAAAACATCTATATTGATTCTGACTTTTCTACATCCAACTCACAGGTTCATCGTTACTTTGAGAAAAAAGATTATTAATTTTCCCCATCATGGTCATTTGTTCTGGAAATGTCATTTTCGAGCCTGAGACCTGAAAAACAGGCTTGGGGCCTAACAGGTTAATGCCATTGAAGACCAGTTTTGACCAGACAAAGACCAAGGTAAGCCATGTTAGCGTTTTTGGCTACCTAGCGCAACATGTTTTGATGTAGGTTTTTATTATTTTCTCCGCGAATTTGTAATCTTTGAGTGTTGAGGTGGGTACCAATAGATTCTGTGTATCCTTACGATCATAAACAATGTGTTGGATGTGCAGCTAGGATAAGTAATAAGGGTGCTAGGAGTGATTTTCGGTGCAGTAATAGGTTAGCATTTTTCGCTCGGGGCTAATTCAGAGGGTCAGTGTTAGCATTTAGATTTTTTTTTGAAAAAAAAACTGAAAGAGATCAGTTAAATTAGTTTTTTTCCGTTATATGGATATAAAACATTCATAGTTTATTAAATATGAAGGTTCCTTGGATGTTGGTTCCTGCAAATGATGCGATTTCGGCCCTGGATACGTGTCCGTGGGGCTTAAGAGGTTGTTAAACAGTTTCATCCCTTTGTGAATTGTTTCCACTTGCGCCGTCCTTTAATTTCTTCATCGGGAATCCAAATGAATTCATCCTGAGTCCAATAACCATCAAAGTCACTCCAATAGTGCTCCTTAATTACGCTTTCATCCTCCTTTAACAAAATACTTCACATTCATCCAGTTTGTGACAGTGGTTGTAGCATTTTGAGATGCGGGGGGGGGGGGGTTTGGGCGCAACTTCCAACAGGCGTAATTTGGGGGGGCTCTCGGGGAAAAAGGTTGGGAACCCCTGCTTTATGATACACTCCTTTTAAACTGTAAGCAAATATGCCAAACAACCAGAAAAAAGTATTTTCTTAAATAGTGCACACTGTACAGATAACATGAAGTAAAACCATCAGCTACAGAGCAGTGGCTGTTTGTGGAATGAGACACACCTGTGTGTTACAGGTGAAGCAGCATCGTTAGCAGAGGAGGCGTGAGGAAGCTCACCTGACTCACCTGAGACAAACCAGGAAACAGTTTGTTCTTCTCCCTCACTGCAGAGAGACAGACGGACTGAAAAACAGACGATCACATTCACCTTCAGACCAAACTAACAACTTCCTCTGAGTTCAGCTGCAGGAGAGAAAAGTGGAAACTACAACCCTGCTGCTTCAACCTGCGGACCCTCCACCCCCTGAAGGTGAGTCTGACTCAGAACATCACTCAAAGTGAATTTCAGTGAAGAGGAGGGGGGAGCCATGACTGACTGTACTTCCTGTCTGCTGTGTTTCAGCTTCACTCAGAGACAACATGGCTTCCAGGTTAGAGGAAGATCTCTGCTGTCCGGTCTGTCAGGACGTCTTTAGAGATCCTGTTGTTCTGTCCTGCTGCCACAGCTTCTGTAAAGCCTGTCTGCAGACCTGGTGGAGAGAGAAACCATCGCGAGAGTGTCCAGTCTGTAGGACAGAATCTTCAAGAAGGAATCCTCCCTCTAACCTGGTGTTGAAGAACCTGTGTGAGGCCTTCTTACTGGAGAGAGGTCAGAGACCTCCAGAGACTATCTGCAGTCTGCACTCTGAGAGACTCAGACTCTTCTGTCTGGACCATCAGCAGCCAGTGTGTCTCGTCTGCAGAGATTCAAGAACACACACCAACCACAGATTCAGACCCATCGATGAAGCTGCTCAGGATCTCAGAGAGGAGCTCCAGAAAGCTCTGCAGCCCTTTCAGGAGAAACTGTGGCAAGTTGAACAAGATAAATTGGACTTTGATCAAACAGCAGGACACCTGAAGGTCCAGGCTCAACACACAGAGACGCAGATTAAGGAGCAGTTTCAGAAGCTTCACCAGTTTCTAGAAGAGGAAGAGGAGGCCAGGATGGCTGCACTGAGGGAGGAAGAGGAGCAGAAGAGGAGGATGATGGAGGGGAAGATGGAGGCTGTGAGCAGAGAGACAGCAGCTCTTTCACACACAGTCAGAGCCACAGAGGAGGAGCTGAGTGCTGAAGACGTCTCCTTCCTGCACAACTACAAGGCTGCAGTGGAGAGGCTGCAGCGCCCCCTGCTGGAGGATCCACAGCTGCCTTCAGGAGCTCTGATAGACCAGGCCAAACACCTGGGCAACCTCAGCTTCAACATCTGGAGCAAGATGAAGGACATGGTGTCCTACTCTCCTCTCATCCTGGACCCAAACACTGCTGATCCAGGACTCATCCTGTCTGAAGATCTGACCAGTGTGAGACGAGGAGGAGGGGGACAGAAACTTCCTGATAATCCAGAGAGGTTTGATTATTACCCCTGTGTCCTGGGCTCTGAGGGCTTTAACTCAGGGACTCACAGCTGGGTTGTCCAGGTTACAGACAGTACACACTGGTCACTGGGTGTGTCAGCAGAGTCTGTCCGGAGGAAGGGACGCATACGGTCTGGATTATGGGCAATAGGGTTATACGAAGCTAAATACTCAGCAGGGTCACCACCAGCTCCACCCACTCCTCTCAGCCTGAAGAAGAAGCTCCAGAGGGTCAGAGTGAATCTGGACTGGAACAGAGGAAAGTTGTCGTTCTCTGATCCTGACACCTACACACACATACACACATTCACACACACTTTCACAGAGAGGATGTTTCCATTCATTGGCACTGTGGGTGAAGTGAAGATATTACCACTGAAGGTGTGTGACCAAACACCAGAATTTATAGAGTCTTTAGTTTGAAGCTGGTGATTAGTTACGAAAAAGACACACAGCTAATTACAACAAAGATATAATTAACCTTCAACTATAATGAAAATTCAAGTTTGTATATAACTATAAATAGAAAGCAACAACATGCAATGTCAGCAATGTCTATTAACATGTCAAAAATGTAAGAATTGTAAATAGGAAACGTGCTGGAGTAAAAATGTAATGGTTCATTTTAGTTTTTTTGATTTGACCAAAAGTCAGAACACTGACAAACAAAAAAGTCATTTCTGAAATTAAAGTCAGACTTCTAGGATTTAATTGAAAACTTGGAGAGAAAAAAGTAAATATTCTGAGATGCCGCTGCAAACAGCTGTCATCTGATTGGTTGCGAAGCGCTCCCTGCCGCAATCTTGAGCGATGTGCAACGTTGAGGTTAGTGTTTCGGCAAGTCGGGCGAGGTCACTCTATCGAAAACACAACGTCAGCGCAGAGTGTTTGTTTGTATCGTGTGAATGCAGCTTGAAGATATAAACTTGTACAACGCCAAATGGTTGGATTTAGGTAAAGTGTAAGATAAGATAAGATGGACCTTTATTAATCCCCGCAGGGAAATTCAGTAGTTTAACAGCAACAGGGTGAGAATAAAAAACGGGACAGCACAGATTCACCCAGATTAATATATACATATATATTATTAATATATCAAATCAATTAAGGATAAAATCAAAGATAAACATTTAAAATGATAAAATAACTATAAAATAAGAAATATACATATTTGGTCATGTGTACATATTATTTACATCTGTGTGTGAAAACAGTATTTCAGGTCCAGTAATTGAGTCACATTGATTTAGTTTGTACACAAACTCTGGTTTGTGTCGGGGTACCAACTATATACCTGGTAACCCTTGCACAGAGGTGTAAAGTAATTAAGTACTGTACTCAAGTACAATGTTAAGGTACTTGTACTTAACTTGAGTATTTCCATTGTATGCTACTGTGTACTTCTACTCCTCTACAGTTCAGAGGTACATGGTGTACTTCTACTCCTCTACAGTTCAGAGGTACATGGTGTACTTCTACTCCTCTACAGTTCAGAGGTACATGGTGTACTTCTACTCCTCTACAGTTCAGAGGTACATGGTGTACTTCTACTCCTCTACAGTTCAGAGGTACATGGTGTACTTCTACTCCACTACAGTTCAGAGGTACATGGTGTACTTCTCCTCCACTACAGTTCAGAGGTACATGGTGTACTTCTCCTCCTCTACAGTTCAGAGGTACATGGTGTACTTCTACTCCTCTACAGTTCAGAGGTACATGGTGTACTTCTACTCCTCTACATGTATTAATATTAGGGCTGTCAAACGATTAAACATTTTAATCAGATTAATCACCATTCGAACTATGTCCAAAATATGCCATTTCTTGATGTATATTGTGGGAATGGAAAGATAAATGAGAGAAGGCGGATATATCCATTTAACACAGTATCTATGTTTATTATAAAAAAATTCTGCGTGTCAAAATGAAAGACAGCCCACACACCTATCAATCATCAAACCGTGGGGTCTTAATTCATTACGTGTTGATTTCTATCAACGGGGGAGTACTTCAGGAAAGTCGACGGGGGGGGTTAGTGGAGTACTTCGTGACCACAGAGTGCGAACGTTGTGATCAGCTGTTTTTGCGCAGTTCTCCAGTGAAGGGAATGCCGTTGTACAGACCAACGTTAACAGCAGCCCTGTCTGTGCACACGGAGACCGACTCTGTCGTCCGGTGATCTAACCGCCTTCTGGAAAAGCTTCACAAGTACGTCGGTACGCAAATGCGCTTTGTGACACAAGTTTATGTGCACCCCTGTACTACAGCAAAAGTATTCTCCGTCGGGACTTCCTGCAACAACACCGACATTATCAAAGATGTTCTATTGAGAAGACGATCACTACGTGACAAAAGTTTTCAAATCCGTTTCTGGTCTTCGGTATTTCCTGACAAGTGGCTACTGAAATCAATCTGACTAACTGCTGTCTGTGCAATTTACTCCGCGCGAGTTGGCGGACTTTATTTTGCTTACTTTAACATCATTTTTCATGATGGGGCTAAGCCATTTCTCGGTATGGGTGTAGCCTACTCCAGCCATACCCTGGCGCTGCCACTGGTGGCACGTATGGGGCGGGCCAGTCTGCACATGCGTTAAATGCGTTAAATATTTTAACGCAATTAATTCAAAAAATTAATTACCGCCGTTAACGCGATAATTTTGACAGCACTAATTAATACCTTTAGTTACTTTACAGATCTGGATGAATGATGTGAAATCTAACCAAGTGTTGAATCAGACTTTAGTTCCATCCTGTTGAAGAAAGGAAGAAAATGGAACAATGTATTTTATTATATAAAGCTTGAATATGTTAAAAATGGTGGTAAAACTCTGTATGCCATAGTCACGTATCGTATAGTTTAACGCTTTAGCAATATAAACAGAAATCCTGACATGGGGTTCTTTTAAAGACCTATGTAGCAAAGTACGCACTTCCTCTTTTGGAGTGAACTTTCTACGCACTTCCTCTTTCGGAGTGAACTTTCTACGCACTTCCTCTTTCGGAGTGAACTTTCTACGCACTTCCTCTTTCGGAGTGAACTTTCTACGCACTTCCTCTTTTGGAGTGAACTTTCTACGCACTTCCTCTTTCGGAGTGAACTTTCTACGCACTTCCTCTTTCGGAGTGAACTTTCTACGCACTTCCTCTTTCGGAGTGAACTTTCTACGCACTTCCTCTTTTGGAGTGAACTTTCTACGCACTTCCTCTTTCGGAGTGAACTTTCTACGCACTTCCTCTTTCGGAGTGAACTTTCTACGCACTTCCTCTTTCGGAGTGAACTTTCTACGCACTTCCTCTTTTGGAGTGAACTTTCTACGCACTTCCTCTTTCGGAGTGAACTTTCTACGCACTTCCTCTTTCGGAGTGAACTTTCTACGCACTTCCTCTTTCGGAGTGAACTTTCTACGCACTTCCTCTTTCGGAGTGAACTTTCTACGCACTTCCTCTTTCGGAGTGAACTTTCTACGCACGTCCTCTTTCGGAGTGAACTTTCTACGCACTTCCTCTTTCGGAGTGAACTTTCTACGCACTTCCTCTTTCGGAGTGAACTTTCTACGCACTTCCTCTTTCGGAGTGAACTTTCTACGCACTTCCTCTTTCGGAGTGAACTTTCTACGCACGTCCTCTTTCGGAGTGAACTTTCTACGCACGTTATGCACTTCGTTGTGGGAAGTGAACATAATAATAATAATAATGGGTTCCATTTATAAAGCACTTCATATTTGATTTCAAATCCCGAAGTGCTCCAAGCAGTGAGCAGAACAGTATAAATAAACATTACACAACACGGTAGAATTAATAAAAAGCAATACAAAAATAAAAGATAAATAAAAGGGTGATAAAAGGTCTAGGCAAAGGCTCTTTTGAAGAGATGGGTTTTGAGGCCTTTTCTAAAAGCCTCCACGGTCTGTGGTGCTCTCATTTGGTCGGGGAGAGCGTTCCACAGACTGGGAGCAGCCGAGCAGAAGGCCCGGTCTCCCGTAGCACGGAGCTTTAACCACAAAGCAACAAAGAAGAACACCTCTGACGCACCAGCTTGCACGCACAGGATGTTACAAACCACGGGACAAACCATGTGAAAGAAGAGGATATAAGGAGACTGAAGAACATTGGAAATCAGTTCCTCTTGAAGTCAGCAGCTCTTGCAGAAGACTAGACAAGCCTCGGTACTAACTAGTAGTGGGGCAACCCTAGACGGAGCAGATATAATATATACCTGAGCATAACGTAGTTCATTATTATTATTAGTGTGTGGTGTTATAACTTGTGAAATGTTCAATAAAACTACCTGTTCACACTTGTGAAAGGAAACTAAAGTCCATGTAGCCCTCTGATTATTACTGAATAAGTGACAAATTAGACGGAAATGTAACCCGTCCCCACATAGCTTGAGTCCTGATTCCAGATTGATTCCAGTGTCCTGTCCCTTGGATGAGAGTCAATCCCTGACTGAACACTGCAGTCTCCCAGAGACAACAACGGGTAAGTCGCACCTGGTCAACCCTGTTGCATAATTATAGTAAGTCATATTGGAGGTCGCCATGATCGATTGATCTGAAATATGGCAGCAGTGCTTTACGGGTAGTGTGTTCATTAAGGTCTGTGACTAAAGTCTAAAGGGATAAACTAACAAGAAAAGATAAATGATGTAAAATTGATGAAGGGAGTTTATCGGTACCTCGTGGTGGTGTGTAAAGGACACACCTTTTATGCCCGGACTGGGTAAAAACCGTATCAATTACAATTCACAAGCTACCCTGCAATATACAGATGTACACGTCATTTTGGACGCCCCTACCCATGTGGGCCCGTGATCTGCACGGGGTGGGCCCTCGCTGAAAGGAAACCCCCCGGCAGGACTTGATACGCCCCCTTGATAAATACATGTAATTATAATGAAACCAGCTGCAATGGATCATGGATCCACCAGGGGGAGCCGTGATTAAAAAGCTGCCACACTGGAGCTCTTGTGAAATAAACAGCTGATAGATCTACAGGTATCTGATATAGCGGATATTTGTTCAGATCCATATGTCACGGATAGGATCATATTCTGTGCTAAATAAGAGACATGTACTCATTTACAAAATATCTACAAAATAATGTTGTTTAATCCACGTTTGCGTAAATACAAAACCAACCCTATGTTTCATCAGGAAACGCAGACCGGCTCATACAAACGATTTTTAATCATCATCCTCATGATCATGTAATGTATCCAGGGGCGGACTGGCCATCAGGACGTTCGGGGCGAATCCCGATGGGCCGGTAGCCCGGTACCGGAAGTGGGCCGGTCGGACCACTCGACGCGGCCCACTGCCCCACTCCGATCGGCCCACTTCGGTACAGGTGAAATTGTAATCAGCTTAATGCTTGGCCCACGTCACGACCAGACTGCGGTCAAGCCGGCCCCCACTTTGGAAAACACAGTCAAGCCAGCCCGCACGTTGTATTGCGGTGCGCGAATATCCTATGCATTACGGTAGAGGCCTGTAAAAACTGCCTTCAAAATAAAAGCGTCTAAAAAACACACCAAACATATTCATATACTGGAGCTTAAATTAAGAAATATGTCCTATATAATGTGATCAATAATCATTTAAAACAAACTACGTATAACTACCACATTATAACTGAGTGAATGTAAAATGTAAGGATACAGTTATGAAGACAAATCTGACATTTCCACTGGGTGACTCATTTCAATTGATGTTGACACCATCTCACAACACTCCTAAAATAACATTACTTTCTGAAGCACAATTTAAAATGTATGCTGTTTAAAATCTCAAATTAGATCTATTGTCCATCTATATTTTTATTATTATTTAATGGAAACCGTCCATAATTAAAGAGTCATTCAAAGTCAATCAAATACTTATTTCACTCCAGGGTGATAGCAGGAGACCCCATCTAGTCAATCAGAGAAAATCCGGACAATCTGATGTAGAATTTCAAAATAAAATACTTTTGAAATCTCATATATGGGCTATCGTCCTTCTGTTTTTATCATGTTTTTTATACAAGAATAAATAAAAAACTGTCAAATTATCAAATACTTATTTCACTTCAGGGTGATAGCAGGACACCACACTCTAATCACTCAGAGAGAATCTGGACAATCTGATGTACAGTTTCAAAATAAAAGACCTTTGAAGTCTCATATATGAGCTATCGTCCTTCTGTTTGTATCCAACAGTTAAAATGTTCGAATTACGTTGAACCAGAATTGTCCCCCTTTTTTCTTTAACAGTGAAGAAAATTGGATATGTTAATGAGATATTGACCGCAAAACTCAAAATGTCCCCGGTTTTAATTTTGAAAATCTGGTCACCTTACTAATAGATGAACTGAAGGGGTTGGGCCGGAAGCTCCCTTGCTTAGTTTGATGATTGATCAGTAAGTTAGCTATCGAAATTGAGAAAGACAAGATGGAGAACAGTAAAAAAAGAAAGGGTGGGGCTGAAAAAGCCAGAATGAAAAAACGAAAATTGCTACAGGAAGATGCTGGAACATTTTCGAAAATCACAGAGCTTTTTAGAAGGGCTCCCGCTCCCAGTCGCAGTAAGGAGGAAAATGAGAAGGAAGATGATGAACCACAGACCCGGCATATGACAGCAGGTGCAGTGTGCAGGGCTGTGTTAATTTATGTTACTGTTAGCAATAGCATTAGTTGACTGAGAAAACCGTCATGAAAAAAGTTTAGCAATGTTACGACTAGTATAATATGCCCCCGGCTGTGATTGACAACCTGGACAGCCAGTCAGAAGCTATAATGCCAACCTAGAGAGCCAATCAGAACCTAGAACGGGCTGCAGGGCTGTGGCCAGACTATTATATTGTGCATAAAGTTAGATGCATTAGGATAGAGTCATATGCTCATGATATTCCAAGTTAAATTATATAATATTATAATTTTAAATAATTATATTAAATAATATTAATATTCAATAAATTAATATTCAATAATAAGGACACAGAGATGTGTGGCCAATTCACTATTGCATTCATTTTAATGATTGACATTATTGTGCATGATATTGATATAATATTGGTAATTTAATTGATTGCTGATGTTCTTCTTATGCAGTTGACCCTGAGGAAAGTGAGAAAGCTGCAGGGTCAAGTACAGTTGACCCTGAGGAAAGTGAGACAGCTGCAGGGTCAAGTACAGTTGACCCTGAGGAAAGGAAGACAGCTGCAGGGTCAAGTACAGTTGACCCTGAGGAAAGTGAGACAGCTGCAGGGTCAAGTACAGTTGACCCTGAGGAAAGGAAGACAGCTGCAGGGTCAAGTACAGTTGACCCTGAGGAAAGTGAGAAAGCTGCAGGGTCCAGTACAGTTCATCCTGAGGAAAGGGAGACAGCTGCAGGGTCAAGTACAGTTGACCCTGAGGAAAGTGAGACAGCTGCAGGGTCCAGTACAGTTCATCCTGAGGAAAGGGAGACAGCTGCAGGGTCAAGTACAGTTGACCCTGAGGAAAGTGAGACAGCTGCAGGGTCCAGCACAGGAGAACCAAAAGACAGGGAGATGCAGACTGATGAAGTGAGCTTTGATTACTTTGCCTGGCCTCAGGCTAAAGATATAAATACATTTTTCGCATACCACCCTCAACAACCCCCAAAACAAACAGTTAAAAATATCTACAACAACAAAGATGGAATCAATGTGGCTTACATATTGTGAGAAATCCAACTCACTCTACTGTACAGTATGTTTAGCGTATGCAAAGCCATCTGCAAATGACAGCTCATTCATTAAAGGAGGAATGACATCTTGGAAGCATGTACATCAAAGATTAGAAGAGCACGAGAAAAACCAAGTCCACAGAGAAAGTGCAGAGGCATATTTTATGAAGGCTAGTAAAGCAGACATAGCAAGCCTACTCAGTGGCAAACAAATGTCTCTACACAGAGACCATGTCAGAAAGAAACGGCAAGTCATGGAACGTGTCATAGAAGTAGTCAGAGTCATTGGAAAGCGTGGTCTAAGCTTTAGAGGCAACCAATTTGAAGCAGCATACACATGGGAGAAAATTGCTGACCATGGCAACTTCTTGGAATTAATCATCCTGCTCAGCAAATACGATGTCTGCCTGCAAGAACATGTCACCCAATGTGTTGAAAAAAGCAAGAAGCTGCATGAGACTGGGTCTAAAGGCAGAGGGTCCTTTGTCACTCTGCTCTCAAAAACTACAGTGAACAAAGTGATCAATGTCATCAGCCACTTAATCCAAGAAACCATATCTAGTGAAGTAAGGGAGGCAGGCATGTTTTCTGTGCAGATCGACACCACACAGGATGTTACATCTACAGACCAGTGTGCTGTTATCCTCAGGTATGTGACAGATGTGGTCCACGAGAGGCTCATAGCTGTGGTTGACTGTGAGTCATCAACTGGACAATATTTTGTAGAGCTACTGAAGAAAACTCTGGCAAAGGTGGACATTGATCTTCGGAATTGTGTGGGAAACTCAACCGATGGAGCGGCAAACATGCAGGGCCAATACAAGGGGTTCTCCACCTTGCGCTCCGCAGAGTCTCCCAACCAAGTGCACATCTGGTGCTACGCACACGTCCTGAACCTTGTGCTAGGAGACACTACAGGTGTTGTGATAGCCAGTGCATCGCTCTTCTCACTTCTGAATGATGTTGCTGTGTTCATCAGAGAGTCATACAAGTGTATGAACATGTGGGAGGAAGTGAGTGAAGACACACGACACAGACGGCTGTCTCCAATCAGGGAGACAAGGTGGTGGGCCAAGGATCAGGCTCTGAGCAAGATATTCGGGTGTTTTGGCAATCCTGACCGTGCCTTGTTTATTGACTTGGTGTCAACATTAACAAGGATTGAAGAAGAGGACTCCATGAAGCCACATGTCAGAGCAAAAGCCAGGGGGTACACAGAGTCTCTCCTAAGGTTTAAGACAATACTGACCGCTCAGATCTTTCTCCGAATATTTGAAATCACGTCACCCCTCTCCAAGTATCTCCAAACCAGCGGCATGGACTTACTGACTGCCCATCGGTTAGTAATAGGGACCCAAGAGAGCCTCAAAAAGTGTGTCAGGGGTTTTGATGAGGTGAAAAGAGCAGCAGATGCATTTGTGGACTGGGCCAATGCCAAGCTGCAGGAGAAGGAGGACTGTGAAGTTGTGGTCCAAGCTGTGCTCCCAGAGAAACGCGTCAGGAGAAAGAAGGCCATGCCAGGTGAGTTGGCTGAAGATGAGCCTGTGTCAGACACTGAGGCAGACTACAGGATCAAGGTCCACAATGTAATTCTGGACACAGTCACCGAGAGCATTCAGAGTCGCTATGCTGCAAATGGACCACTCTGCGCAGACTTTGCATTTCTTGATCCTCGGAATTTCCCTAAAATAAAGGAAATGGGCCTTCCAACAGAAGCATTGCAAAAGCTGAGTGAATGCTTGCAGAAGTATGATGAAAGAGCCACTGCTGGAAGACTGCAGGCTGAACTGTCAAGCCTAGCCAACTGTTGGGAGAGACTGAAGATGCCCCATTTGGATGCATACAATGTCAGGACAACCGGAGGGGAGGATGGAAGAGAAGAAGACCTGGAGCTAGAGAACAGTTGCAACTACTGCAAAAACTGTGCTATTTGTGTGCATAATGTCTTGTCACAGTACAACTTGTTGACTGATGCCTATCATGTCATTGGATTGGGCTACAAGTTCCTCCTAACACTGTCATTCAGTCAAGTTGCCTGTGAGAGGACCTTCTCCACACTGAAATATGTGAAGAATCGACTGAGGACCACCCTGACCCAAGAGCATATGGAGGCATTCATGCTCATGTGCTCAGAGAAGGACATTCTGATGGCTCTGGACACTGATGGAGTGATTGACAGGGTCGCAGAGACAAGTGAGCTGCTGCGATACCTGCTGGTGATGTAAGGTAGAACCCATTTGATGTACTTTGTCCTTAACCCCAATTGTACATTCACGTTACTGACTCCTACATATCCACTTTCACACACTTCACACATGACACGGACATTTTTAAGAAACCTTAAATAAAGGAAGATTTCATTTTGCACCTTACTCCTGTTGTCCATCTCATTTATGTTATGGCTTGACTCTGGGGAATCTAGCCATAACAGTATACAGTATATGAGCATAGTAGATGTATCATTTATCTGTAGGCTACAAGGGTGGCCCGCATGCGTGGGCGGCGGCCCGGTGTGGGCCGGTGCGTCTGAACGTCCCGGGCTGAATTTGTGTCCCAGTCCGCCCCTGAATGTATCATATGTTCGCCGAATTGACATGAAAGCAATTATAAATGTAGTTTAATCCACGTGAGTTTACAACTACAAAAATAATCGGTTTGTTTTGATGTCACATCCGACGGGAGGAAATGCAGCACAGCTCTCACTACCTATTTGTAATCCTATTTTAATCATCATCCTCACCACGATCATTTATGTTTATGTTCGCCGAATTGACATGAAAGCACTGACAAATATGAATATACTGTAGTCAACTTCATTAAAACGTTATTAACTTGCTGTTACAGCCGCTGGCTCCCTGGTGCCATTAACTCTATTCTGTGTGTATGCAAATGAGCTGTGAGGTTCCTTCGATGTCATTGGCTGTCCCGCCCGCGTTTCCGGAGAGGGGATTGGATCGACGTCCTCCAATCCCTGCACCCATCCAGCACACCTTCCGGGGAGGAGTACAAAGGCCGCGGACTGACATCATTCGGGAGGGTCTGCTGTGCTAATCAGACGCCTCACACTTCTGCTCTCGCTGCGATATTTACGTCAACGGTGGTTGATTTGTACCTTTCGTTTGTTAGAGTGTTCCTGTTAGCTTAGCATTGTGTTGACTGGGGTCACATGATATAGTGTGTTTTCTACTAGTATAGCGTTGTGTTGATTGTTTGCTCCATGTACAGCTGTGTTTCTTAAACAGCCTTCTTTTGTTATTTCTGTTCCCTTCTTATAGAGAGGGTTGATGTATTACTTTCTGTTGAGCCTATTCATGTTATTGTAGGCTACTTATCAAGGCTCTTTTGTTGAGCTTCATTTTACTTTGTATTCTTTTGCCTTTTGTTTGTGCCAGGCTGCCTGCCTCATTATTTTCTACCTATATATTAGATATAAATAAACGCTTGTAATATACCTAATTCCATACTGGGGTGTGTTATTTCCTTCTACCCTAGCCCTCCGGTATCATTCGATTGGACTACGCAAATTAGTCATTCGAGACAAAAATGTCCACTGCAAAAGACTTTGATAAACACATTATATTAAAAGGTTTTTTTCACAACCTTTTTGGGTTCAATCTTTAAAGCAACTTCCGCCCTAATAGAAAATACCAAAAATGTAATCATTTTCAGGATTTTAACCCTTTAAATGCCATTTTGAAAACATGAAACCGCTGTTGTTTTTCATGATGAAAACAGAGAAAATTAGTTATTTTCCAAAAAATACATATCTGGGGACTGGCTCTTTTTTTTTATAACAGTCTTGGATATGTCAAAGATTAGCAACAAAATGGATTTTTTTGCATTATTAGTTTTTGCACAAAATCAGATGGAACAAAAAAGTTACAAATGAGTCATTTGGGACAAAAATGTCCACTTCCAAAAACTGCTCTAAAATGACAACAGATTAATATTTTTAAAAACGTTTTGGGGTTAAATCTTTCAATCAACTTCAGTCCTGATCAAAAATACCAAATGTTAAATTATGTTCAGGATTTTAACCCTTGAACTGCCAGTTTGAAAACATGAATTTGCGTTTTCTATGAAAAACATGCACAAAAAGGCAGTTATTTTCCATATAATGAATGTTGGGGGGCTCAGTTTTTCTTTTTTTTATCACAGTCTTGGATATGTCAAAGATTACCAACAACATTGATTTTGGTTGATTATTAGTTTTTGCACAAAATCAGATGGTACAAAAAAGTTACAAATTAGTCATTCGGGACAAAAATGTACACTTCCAAAAACTGCTCTAAAATGACAACAGATTAATATTTTTAAAAACTTTTTGGAGTTAAATCTTTCAATCAACTTCAGTTCTGATCATAAATACCACATTTTAACTTATGTTCAGGATTTTAAACCTTGAACTGCCAGTTTGAAAACACGAATTTGCATTTTCTATGAAATACATGCACAAAAAGACAGTTATTTTCCATATAATAAATGTTGGGGGGGGTCGGCTTTTTTTTATCACAGTCTTGGATATGTCAAAGATTAGCAACAACATTGATTTTGGTGGATAATTAGTTTTTGCACAGAATCAGATTAAACAAAAAAGTCACACATTAGCCACTCGCGGACAAAAATGTCCCATCCACTCCCATTATAACCACATCTTTTGATCTCTCCGCCATACCGGTATAAAATCATGCATTCTGTAATGTCAGGGTTTTATATTGGAGGAAAATAGTTCAATTTGTCCTTTTTACTGTAAAAACCAGATGTGACATTTTACCATTGAATTACATGCTTGTCATTTCTTGGTTTCTTTGCCTGTTGTATAATGGGGCCCTGACAGTCATTGGAATACATGTATGCAACTAATATGATGTAGGTGTGTTGGTATGGATGTGGAAGAGTGGTATCAGCTGAGAAATGTGTGTGCTTGTGTGTGTGTGTGTGTGTGTGTGTGTGTGTGCACTATCCTATCCAATGTTTGCTCAAACATCTGTGGCATCAACATCCCTCCAGTTTGCCACCGAACGTCCCCCATGCAGGTGTGTCATGTCGACAATACTGCTGATGATCTCAGGGGTAAAGAATAAATCAAAGAAGGATTCCACGTCATGAATTCTTATTTATGCCACTCATGGCATAACGCGTGGGCCCTGAACCCAAACCTCTGGCAGCAGGAATGTAGCGCGGCGTTTCCTCGTGAGAGGGAAACCAGATTTGAAAATGTTTTGATGTCCACCCACTGCCACGATGGACACGATCCTCCAGATAGGATAGTGCAGAGGAATGTAGCGCAGCTACGGTATGGGATCCTCTGTGTCCTCTCCACTTTCAGGGGAAGGGTCAGACGAAGTACAAACTACAAACTCCACATCAGATTCTCATTCTCATGTTTGGCAAAAAAGTGTTTTATCTTTGTGCTGACTCCTTTCAAGCACAGTTCAGATCCACACCAGATTCTCCTTCTCAGGGTTTTTCTGCTTCAGAGGATGAGTCCTGCAGCTGAAGTTAGGGGCTGCATGAGCAGAGACCTCTTGTCCCACAGACAAGCTCCTCCTCATCGTACTGCTTGTTGCGTATCACAGGAATGAAATGACCAGCCAGCCAAACTACACATATTTGAAGCTTTTGCTTTGCAGCCAGGTGTTTTTATTTACTTCAAGGAGTGTATGTATCGCTGTGTATGTCTGTTTGACATTATCAAAAGACTTTGAAGTTCAAACAATTCAAAACATCGAGGCCAAGCTGGGTCAAGATCATACATCTGTTTACCTCAAAGACACATGAAACAGCACAAATGAAAAACAAAACGCCATGAGAGCACACTTACTCCTGTCTCATTCTCACACACAATCACTCACACACATACATGAGCCTCATCCCAATACCCCTCCTCGACTCCTCCTTTCCCTCACTCGCGTCCCTTCCTTGCATCTTAGCTCCGCCTCCGTAAGATGCGAGCGAGAGACACGAGGAGGTGAAGCGAGGACGGAGGAGTCCTCAGGTATTAATTGGGATGTCCTCGTTCACTCAAACGTCACTCTTAAACGACGTCTGTTAATGATGACATGTGCACAGCTGTATCCCCTCTCATCGGGCTTAACTGAAGAACCCTTTAGAACCGGCCCATTTGTTGTTAAATATTTATTTAAATGAATGAATCTTTCTCTTGTTAGTCAAGGAATTCAATGTATGATGGTTGGTCCTGCTTTTGTGTTCCGTTTTGGTGTAAAATGTAGCCTACATTTAAATACATATATAATTATAGTAATGTGAAAGCATTTTAGAAATGAATTGCACATAATAATTCCCACGGAGCTGTGAGCACTTATAGCACTTGTGACGCTTTTCCACTCATCTTCCAGTTGTCGGTTTTCCTCTGTTGAAATGGACCAGCTGTGAAGGTGGGGGCGGGGCTTTTATACGCGAGTAGTGAAAACACTTCCGCGTAGTCTGCTCGCGTATATCCTCCCTTTCGTCTCCTCCCGCACCCCTCCTCCCTCACCCCTCTTCGACTCCTCCGTGTGCATTTCAGCTATTGGGACGTCCTTCAAAATTGAGTGTCTTGATCGATTTCCGGGTCAAGTCCCGGAGGAGGGGTAGAGAGGAGTCGAGGAGGGGTATTGGGATGAGGCTAAGGTATAAGGAGGTTTAATATGTAAGAGTGTGTATGAGTTTGGGAATGAGGGAGTGAGAGAAAAAGAGAGAGAGAAAGAAAGAAAGATATGAGGCGAAAACTGCGACTTGCTGTAAACCAAATCTACTGTATATTGTTGTCTCTGTACACACACACTGTGTACACACACACACACACACACACACACACACACACACACACACACACACACACACACACACACACACACACACACACACACACACACACACACACACACACACACACACACACACACACACACACACACACACACACACACACACACACACACATACATTTCTCAGCTGATACCACTCTTCCACATCCATACCAACACACCTACATCATATTAGTTGCATACATGTATTCCAATGACTGTCAGGGCCCCATTATACAACAGGCAAAGAAACCAAGAAATGGCAAGCATGTAATTCAATGGTAAAATGTCACATCTGGTCATATACAGTAAAAAGGACAAATTGAACTATTTTCCTCCAATATAAAACCCTGACATTACAAAATGCATGATTTTATACCGGTATGGCGGAGAGATCAAAAGATGTGGTTATAATGGGAGTGGATGGGACATTTTTGTCCGCGAGTGGCTAATGTGTGAGTTTTTTGTTTAATCTGATTCTGTGCAAAAACTAATAATCAACCAAAATCAATGTTGTTGCTAATCTTTGACATATCCAAGACTTTGTTAAAAAAAAAAAAGCCGACCCCCCCAACATTTATTATATGGAAAATAACTGCCTTTTTGTGCATGTTTTTCATAGAAAACGCAAATTCATGTTTTCAAACTGGCAGTTCAAGGGTTAAAATCCTGAACATAAGTTAACATTTGGTATTTTTGATCAGGACTGAAGTTGATTGAAAGATTTAACCCCAAAAGGTTTAAAAAAATATTAATCTG
Source organism: Pogonophryne albipinna (assembly GCA_028583405.1). NCBI lineage: Eukaryota > Metazoa > Chordata > Actinopteri > Perciformes > Artedidraconidae > Pogonophryne > Pogonophryne albipinna. The sequence goes on along the minus strand of JAPTMU010000145.1, from coordinate 319,905 downwards.
TTGTCATTTTAGAGCAGTTTTTGGAAGTGGACATTTTTGTCCCGAATGACTAATTTGTAACTTTTTTGTTCAATCTGATTTTGTGCAAAAACTAATAATGCAAAAAAATAAATGTTGTTGCTAATCTTTGACATATCCAAGACTGTTATAAAAAAAAGAGCCAGTCCCCAGATATGTACTTTTTGGAAAATAACTCATTTTCTCTGTTTTCATCATGAAAAAAAACAGCGGTTTCATGTATTCAAAATGGCATTTAAAGGGTTAAAATCCTGAAAATGATTACATTTTTGGTATTTTCTATTAGGGCGGAAGTTGCTTTAAAGATTGAACCCAAAAAAGTTGTGAAAAAACCTTTTCATATAATGTTTTTATCAAAGCATTTTGCAGTGGACATTTGTCTCGAATGACTAATTTGCGTAGTCGATTTGTTACACAGTGAATTAAAGACCGATTTGAAAAATTGAAATTGGAATTCCAAAATAGATCGAGAAAATAGCCTTGTTACAAAAAATCAGGCCATTTGCACCAAGACAACCAAAGTTATTGCAAAATGAAAAGTGAAAAATGACCCATATGGACAAAAACATCCACAGTGATACCGGAGGGCTAGAGAGGACATAACACTTGCCCAAACTCAGTAATTCACTAAAAAGAGGTTTATTTTTAATGAAGCCTCGTCTTCTCACCACGGGCAAACGGGGCTATAATATTATACTATTGTTAATAGTTTACTGTATTATTACTGTTTAATATTACTGCTATAACAATCACACATTGAGTTCATTGTTGTGCAATGTTAAAATCAGACCGTTGTTTTTTTAAATAGTCTGAATGAAATGGCAGCTCTTAAGCCCCAAAGACTCCTTCGGCGGGTCTTTTTTTTTTCACGACACTGTGTCTCAGAGCATCTTAATATTTAAGAACCTATTAATGTGTTATACCAGATTAACGGGAATAATCTCAGCTAACTGACGATACAAACCATTTTTACCAAAACAAGTCTCATAAGAAGCATCTAAATGACCACTGAGCGAAATATGCTAACGCACTTTGGCACAGAAATCAAAATAAAGATACCCTTATTACTTATCGTAACTGCACATACAAGATATTCAAGTTTTGGCTATGCGTCACTCTCACTCCTTATTCGGTCATGTGTGTGTGTATGTGGGAGTTCCCTTCGATTCCATTGGCTCTGACGGTTAGAAAGAGATGTCAATCATCAAAATCGACCAAGGGGGGCCAGAGATATGGAAAATCCACCCAAATGACCCCAGAAGTGTTATTTGTGTTGCTAAATCTCTCTAAAAAGGTAAACTTTCACTTGTTTTGCATCAATCTTGATACAGGGTACTTATTATATGTTGTAGTTTGGATTCCTAAAGCTTTTAGTCTACATCATTCAAGGGTGGTTTTCACTATAAGTAATTTTTTTCTTTTGGACGGACACAATCATTTACATTTGTTTGACTGTGTGCAATCTGAATTTACTTTAAAATAAAAACATCTATATTGATTCTGACACTTCTACATCCAACTCACAGGTGTAACCTTGCTTTGAGAACAAAGATTATTAATTTAACCCTTTTAGAAGGGAAGATATGGTCATTTGTTCTGGGAATGTCATTTTCGAGCCTGAGACCTGAAAAACAGGCTCGGGCTAAACAGGTTAGGTGATCAGCTGTGTGTTTACACACCTGATAGCCTATCAGCCACAGCTCCCCCCCCCCCACTCTGATCTTTCTTCTCCAGCAGTTAAGTTAACTGCAGGTTTGCATATGTATGCAGTGATCTGTCTCTTCCTCTCTCCCACAGACAGCTGATCGCTGTCAGACCAGACCATGGCTGTAAAGGGGTGTTTAGTTCTTGTTTTGTCAGAGCCTGAGAAGTGCAACTCAACATCTGGCTCCAGTCCAGCAGGTGGAGACAGGGAGCCTAGGGTCTGTGATTCCACTGAGAATGTGGCTCAAAGGAAGAGTGAGTCTCCTATTTAATGAGCTAAATGCAACACACCTGGGAACACACTCTCAGCAGAGGACAAACAATTTGCTGTGAGAGAGGAGAGGAGAGGAGAGGAGAGGAGAGGAGAGGAGAGGAGAGGAGAGGAGAGGAGAGGAGACTCAGGGATTCGACCAAAGACGCTGCTGGTGAATATTTGTGGATGTATTAGTCTATTTTAACCATGTTTGATTACATGTATTATTATTTCTAGTCTTATGAAGTAAGAAGCTAAAATATAAGATGCTGGAATATAATTTACTTTGCTGAGATGCATTTACTTTTGATTAGATGTTACGTTTAATTGTAACTTGATTATGGAGCAGGAATGAAAGTGCTTGTTAAAGGATGGCACGTTTTTTATTGAAATGTTTATTTGCCTAAAATGAATGAAGGTAGGTTTTGTGTTAAAGGTTTTCAACCTAAATGACTAAATGAGCATCAAGAGGCTAACAAGAGGCTGAATGAAGCAAAAAGAAATCTGCCATCACTCAAATAAAGAGGAAAGATTCAAATTTGAGTTGTCCTTTTGGAAAGAATCAAGCCATTTTTCAAGTTTAGGCAGGAGTCAATCAAACAAACCCAATCACAACTTGACAGTTGAAAACCAAGCGGAGCAGCCTGGGCCAGAGGATAAAAGGATTCAGACGTCCAGAGAAAGCTGTTGACGCAGAGAAGGGAAACTGTGGATTTCCATTAGCTCAAAATGGCAGAAGAAATCCTGGGGAAGACGGTCAAAGAGCTCAAGAGAGCAAGAACAACTGCAAAAAGCAACTTCACCAGCCAGGCCAACTACCTCGACAGAGAATCAAGCAGCATGGTCGAGGCAGAGCTAAGGGAGGAATTCACCAAGCTGAAAGAGGGATTAAGAAAGGTTCTTGAAGCAAATGATGACTACATGGCTGGTTTGCAGGGAGACGCTCAAGAGGCCGGAAAAAAAGAAGCTCTTGCAAAGCGGGAAGAGGCCGACGGTGAAAGGACTGCAGATGAGGCTGAAGCCAGACTGGAAGAAGTGAGAGGCCTTATTCAAGACAACCTGTGGTCCAGATATGGTCGGTATGAGCTTGTCACTGCAATTGAGGAAGCAGAAGAAGCCAGTGAACAAGCTGGGAATGTGCCTGTGGAAGGAACCAACCTGGAAGGCTACGGGGTGCTCCTGACCATTCTAGAGAGGCGGTGAAGGAGGCCACCTGAGTGATGGCAGCTTGGGAGTGCTGGATACCCATGATGGCGAGGACGGATCTAGATCAGTCAAGGACCTCAAAGCAACCAAGAAGAGACTTGACATGAGGCATGTTGAATTTGTTACCGCACGCAGGATTGCAGCGGAGAAACTGCAGAAGTTCTTCCCAGAGGTCAAGCCCGACAAATTAAAGAGGCCAGAAGAAGTCGAGCTCCTCATAAGCCACAGGGAAGGAAGACTTGCTCCACAAAGAGTGAAGGTGGGTGGAGACCTTGGTTTGTGTGAAATTCCACTGGGAAAAACAGAAGGCGGAGCACACCCCAAACTTTTTGAAGAGATTGAGGTGGAGGCACACAGGTCCAACACACACTTTGCTCGCTCCATGAGAACAGCTGCAGTCAGGTATGAGGAGATGAAGCTGCCAAAAGACAAACCAGCACAGTTGCAGTAGGAAGATATGGCTGAAGTAAAGGTCACAGCTGCAACTAACCGTGAGTTCCTGGAATGGTGGAGGGGGGACAGCATTGGAGCAGCCTGTGAGCCTAAGTGTGGAGGATGTCGTTGTGGAAATTGCCAACCAGGAGGTAAAGAGATGACCCTGGCGGAGGAGAGAGAGCTGGATATCATAAAGACAGGCCTAACCTACGTCAGGCAGGATTCTCATATTGCATCACCACACTGGGATGCAACATATTCCTGGACTGAGGACCCCACTTCTCTCCCCAACAACAAACGTGCTGTGGAGGCCACATTCCTGAGGACAGGAAAACAACTGAAGCGGGAGCCTGAGTGGCAAGCTGTAGATAAAGCCCAAGTGCACAAAATGGTGGAAAGAACTGGTGGCTTATGCCTCAAACCATGGATCCGGTCTTGTCAAAGTGGGAGGCAAGAAACTGCAGCAGCGCTCCTGGGAGGAGAAAAAGCAACAGCTGTAAGTAAAACTTTCATCCTTCCAAATCAGATGAGAGAGGAGGACAACAAAGCCCTGGGAATTGGGTACAAAGTGGAGGAAGATGAGCTCTACATGTTGATCTCAATCAACTTCTCCAAAAGGAAAAAGAAGATGAGAGTGGGCAATGATCTCCTCCTAGAGCAAGTGAGACCTGAAACGCCTAACCCACTCAGTAGACGGGAGCTGAGCCAAGTGGCTGGACTTTATGAACCAATTGGCTTAGTTACACCTGCCAAACAGGAGGGGGCCATCCTTGTCAGGGAGGCATTCTCAGAAGAAATGACCAGAGCTCAAGCTGGAAGAAACCAAAGAGATGGCCTACAAGACCCACAAACGCATACAAAGGAAGAGCCAATGGGAGAAACCTAGAGCCGATCAGACTCCTACCAGAAATCTCACAGGAAAGACAGTGAAGGATCCTGTGGAGGTGAAAAGATTCAGCAGCCTTCAAAAACGTGTCGGGGTCATAGCCTGGGTGTGGAGAGCTGCAAGGAAGTGGCTGGAGATTAAGGACCAGCCTAGGGCAGAATCAAAGTTGGAAGTAATATGGCACACAAGGAATCGAGATGTCTCAGTGGGAGATGTGGTGTGGCTGGCTGACCAAAATGCCCTGAGAGGACATTACAAATTGGCAAGAGTGGTCCGTGTAAATACTGATGGAAAAGGCATCGTAAGGGATGTACATGTGAGAACCTTTCCCAGCTACCCAGTCCCAGTTATGAAGAATGAAGTCTGTGGAGGGTACAAGGGACATCCAAGCAAGATCCCTGCCACTATTCTTCATAGGGATGTCAGGCACCTTGTCATCTTACTTCCTGTGGAAGAACAGGCGTGATTTGAAGGTGAAGAGTGGTGTGAGCTCCTTGGGTTCAGGAACCAGGAGCTCAAGTGGGAGGTGTTTTTGTCAGAGCCTGAGAAGTGCAACTCAATATCTGGCTGTCCAGCAGATGGAGACAGGGAGCCTAGGGTCTGTGATTCCACTGAGAATGTGGCTCAAAGGAAGAGTGAGTCTCCTATTTAATGAGCTAAATGCAACACACCTGGGAACACACTCTCAGCAGAGGACAAACAATTCGCTGAGAGGAGAGGAGAGGAGAGGAGAGGAGAGGAGAGGAGAGGAGAGGAGAGGAGAGGAGAGGAGACGAGACGAGACTCAGGGATTCGACCAAAGACGCTGCTGATGAATATTTGTGGATGTATTAGTCTGTTTTAACCATGTTTGATTACATGTATTATTATTTCTAGTCTTATGAAGTAAGAAGCTAAAATATAAGATGCTGGAATATAATTTACTTTGTTGAGATGCATTTACTTTTGATTAGATGTTAGGTTTAATTGTAACTTGATTATGGAGCAGGAATGAAAGTGCTTGTTAAAGGATGGCATGTTTTTTATTGAAATGTTTGTTTGCCTAAAATGAATGAAGGTATGTTTTGTGTTAAAGGTTTTCAACCTAAATGAGCATCAAGAGGCTGAATGAAGCAAAAAGGAATCTGCATCACTCAAATAAAGAGGAAAAGATTCAAATTTGAGTTGTCCTTTTGGAAAGAATCAAGCCATTTTTCAAGTTTAGGCAGGAGTCAATCAAACAAACCCAATCACAACTTGACAGTTCTTCCCCCCTCGACACATAGACTGATCCTTTGTTTTTGTCCATGTCTGATTGGCTTAGACCGACTGCAAACATTTTTAAACAAACATTGACCATACCGTTCACCAGCCCCTATCCCCCTCTGAGTGACAAGGTTACAGTTGGCTGTCTTTGTGTATTGCAACCAGGGAGAGCCGTGATGGACGCTGCCACAATGAAACTCATATGAAACTAGAAAATGCATTTCCTGTAGAAAATGCGTGCGAATGCTGTAAACTGTTCACATTTATGGCTGAATTTAGCTGAAAAAGCTGAATATGTTATTAGCTGAATGGTAGCTGCAGCTGAAAATAGGCTGAAGGAGTTAAATATCAGATGTAAGTAGTAGTGAATGAATTTGTATTAAGATGAGAAAAGAAAGTAAAAAGGCTTGGGAAAGCAGCAGAATATTTGAACTGCAACCTTTTGAACTAACTTGATGGTGAATTATCTGTCGCCATGGCAACGGCATTTGAAGAAATCTCAAAACGTCCTGTAGATGTCTTCATGGCTGGACTGTTAGCACACATGTGAAGTTTGAGCCCTTTTTGAACATTTTCATAGGAGTTATACATTACATTAGGAGGTTACATTACTCTCTCTTCTCTTGATCGCCTCTCTCTCCTCTTGATCTCACTCTTCTCTTGATCGCCCTCTCTCTCTTCTCTCTCTCTCTTCTCTTGCTTGCCCTCTCTCTCTTCTCTTGATCGCCCTCTCTTCTCTTGATCGCCCTCTCTCTTCTATTGATCACCCTCTTCTTTCACCCTATCTCTCTTCTCTTGATCACCGTCTTCGATCACCCACTCTCTCTTCACTTGATCGCCCTCTCTCTCTTCTATCACACTCTCACTCTTGATCGCCCTCTCTCTCTTCTCTTGATCGCCCTCTCTCTCTTCTCTTGATCGCCCTCTCTCTCTTCTCTTGATCGCCCTCTCTCTCACTCTTCTATCACCCACTCTCTCTTCTCTTGATTGCCCTCTCTTCTCTTGATCGCCCTCTCTCTCTTCTCTTGATCATTCATCATCGGTGTGTGTCTGTGTGTGTGTGTGTGTGTGTGTGTGTGTGTGTGTGTTAATTGTTACAGCTCAAATGCATTGCAATGACTTCCATGTTAAAAAAAGACTTTAACCTGTTAAGCCCGAGAGACCCCGGTACCGGGGCACTGCCGCAACATCTTGCAGGAAACAGTGTCTGAGGGCATGTTCATTTAATAAACTATGAATGCTTTATATCCATGTAACGGGAAGAAACTCATCTAACTGATCATTATTATTTTTTCAAAATAAAACCCACAATGCTAACGCTGAGCCTCTGAACTAGCAATGAGCGAAAAATGCTAACATATTACTGCACCGAAATTCACTCACAAAACCTTATTATTTATCTTTGTTGCATATCCAACACATCGTTTCGCATTGTGAGGTGACACAGAATCGAAGGGGTACCCTCATTATCACTCAATTACACGAACTCGGAGATAATAACAAGAACAGACATCAAAACATGTGGCGCTAGGTAGCTAAAAACGCTAACATTGCTCACCTGTGTCGTAGTCTGGTCAAAAGTGGTCTTCAATGGCATTAAAACGATAAAAACGCTGCTGAAGTTAATCCATAGGTTAATCCAATGTGTCTGTGTCCCCTTGAAATGATTTATGATGATCCATAAGCAATAAACCTGCTTTTCCGTTTCTAGATGTCAGAGCTGGAAATATTTTCACTCTGATGCAAAACTGTGTGCGCGAAGCCCCCACCTTTTTGTTTTATTGTGTGAGTGGGGAGATTCCCCTTCGATTCTATTGGCTCTAACGGTCAATAACAGAGTATTCCTACACTCTGGTACTTCTACTTTTTCTCAAGTACAAGATCAGAGTACTTCCTCCACCTCTGTTCTGGTAAATATCAATACACACTTTTGGAGAACTTATTGGAGTCTAAAACTAATTTAAATCCAACAAATGGTGTTATGTTATTACCTGACCAGTCGCAGCTGATGATGTTGAAGATGATGGTCTGTATGTACGAGTGCACACGGAGTAAAGGTGAAGCTCATGTTTTGATCTGAACTGGAAGGAATTGATGTGTGGAAACGGTTTATACAGGTGGAGGTAGCGTCGGTTTAAATGTGACATTGTGAAGTCAGGAAAGAAAAAGCTTCTTTCATTAAGCTTTTTATTGTCCCTCGTGCGCTGTCAAGATTATTTCAGAGAACCTTTCAAAAAGTCTCTCCGACTAGTTTGAAAAGAAGAAAATAAATTGCTTCCTCTATTTAACGAGTGAAATCAGGAATACTTTAGGGATCTTATCGGAGGGGGACATCAAAATGAAAGGTTTTATTTGTCAATGAGTCTTCTTATTATTATCTGCTCTTTCTATTGTTCTAGACAAATGTACTTGGTATAATAAAAAACCTTTCTGTTTACTTTATCATTGTGATTATTCATTTATTAGTTTGATTATTGTATTTCTTTTCTTGGGTACGTACGGTTCATTAGTCCAAAAGAAAAATATGCGTAAGCAGAAATTAAACTACATTTTGACACAGATTATAAATTAAATCAATACAAAATAACAATGTAAAATATTCAAATAAGAAAGGGATAAAACATGGATAAATAAATCATAATGGTGTAAATTGATGTGAAATTGTAGATGGGTAAGAAGCTATACACCATCTGGTTTTATGACACGGCTTGGTCGAAAACTCGATTCTGATTGGCCGATTTGGACATTTTAGTGGTTGTTAAATCTCGCTAACACACTGTTGCTAAGGAGAACAGACCGTTGCTAAGTGGGATCAAGGGACTATGTGCAGTCACATAAATCAGTTGAAATAAGTCACAAGTAAGACCGTGGCGTCAAATTCAATGGTAACATTCACCGGTATAAAACGGCAAATGCCTTTTTATAGTGAAAAATAAACATTTAATAACTGGTTAATGTTTCATGTTACATTTTCATCACAAGCCTTATTTAGTTTTCGGCTCTAAATCGTGTTTCTGACTCTTCAGACCTACGCTAACATCATTTATGTTGTACGAGGACAACGTTTTACGGCGCTATGTTGCCAAGCCTTGTACTTTAAGTGTGTACATTATGTTTGTTTCCATAAGGATAAATTGTATCTTACTTTTTTTCCCAGACTTTTAAAAATGTTATCAGGATTTGGATTTTTTTTTCAGATCTTAACTTTTTTCTCAATGTTTTGCAATTTTTACGTTATTCAAAATATTTTTCGGAATTTTGACGTTAGTCTCACATTTATAAGAAGAAAGAAGAATATTTACATTTTTACCAGATTTTTTTACATTTATCTCAGGATTGAGACTTTTTTCTCACAATTGTAACTGTTCTAAGATAGGCCTAAGTTACATGTATTTGTTATTGGCTATGGTAGGTTATTGGTGATGTTCACATACTTATTTGTTAAAATGTAAATCGATCTTTTTCATATGGGTGTTTTAGACTTGTACCCCCTAGATCTAGTCTCTAGTAATTGTGTGCTCAAAGTGCACCAGATTGAAGCATTTTACTTTAAAAAAAATTCAAAAATGATGAATTTTGACTTTTTTTCTCAGAACAATCTTTTGTTTTGTAACTTTTGGCCATAGCTGTGTTCTGTGCCAAGCATTTTGCATTCTGACCGGACAAAAATACACATTTTCATTGGGAAATCTGCATCAGGGCCGTTTCTGTGTGACAGTCAGAGGAGGATCACTACTTTTCAGGAACGGATTTCAGTGAAAAGGGATCAGATATTCTCTGTTTGAAACAAGAGTGTTTTCTCTGCTGTCGAGTAGCTCAATTATTAATTCCTGCCATGACCAGACAAGTGCTGCAGATCAATACTGGGGTTAATAGCTACTGCAGGCTACAGAGCTCCTCTGATAGAAAAGATATCTCGTTTCTGGGTCGATACTTGGCTCATGTTTGTTTCAATAATGACACACAGAGAAATGTGGTGGACAATAAGGAATATGAATCTCTTTCTCTCTTCATGGAGCCTCTTAGAGGGCCTGTTCCTCTCTCTGTGGTGCTCCCTCTCCTGTAGTGTGTGCTATAGGTGTTAGTAAATGGTCTGCAGAGGCTAAAATCCCTGTGTTCCCTCCATAGGGAGTTTGTAATTATGACGCTCTAATAAGCGGTGAGTGAGCGGTTCAGCTGACACGCTGCATGCTATGCTAATCGCCTGATAACAGCCTCTCTCTGGAGCCACACTCACGGGTTAAAACTATGCAAATTAAAGTAGGAATAATTACAAAGGTACAACTGCAGAAAGTGTGCATATGTTATACTTGCAAAAGGTAAGGGTCTGACATGTTAACATCACACTTTATACACACATACAGGTGCATCATTTAGAATGTATTTTCATTTGATTCCTGCTTTGAGTTTAAAATGTTCTCATTACTTTAAATTCACAACACAATTTATCTCTGTCACATATGCACGAGTTGCTCCAATGTTTCCTGCTGAACAACTCGACAGAATTAAACTTAAAAAAGCCTCATCAGTCAGAATCTGCACACTTCCTCCCTGCAGCTGCTGGGGCAGAAACAGGTTGGAAATAAATGTTTCTGTTCCCAGAGATAACAGGTGTGTGTCTGTGTGTTATCAATAAGCACATCAGTGATGCACATTAGGAGCTCTTGTAAGGTATTAGGGTTTAAATTATGAGACAGGATTGAAAAAGTAATGTTATTTTGACATGTTGTGAGGAGGATGGTCGATAAAAAGCATTAGATGCATCCTCCTGCAACAACTCAATCCTTTGTTAAAGCCCCTGAAAGGTCTTTGGTGAAGGTTTCCGTCACTGCAGATCTGGGCTGCGAGTATCTTAAAGGGACTTTATGCTGCTTTTCTTAAGTTCATATTAGTACAATTTGTTTGTTTAAAATCAATCAAAACCCCAAAATGACACAAAGCTTTTGACATGAATCCACGTTTATCTCAGAATGTGCCTTTGGGACATCCTGATGCACTTGATCCCTCTGCATTCTGCATGTCATTGTTCTCTGTGCAATGAAAATAAATTGAATTCAATCTTATTTTGCAAAGTGTGTTGAATCAAATAAAGTTTTATTTATACAGCACATTTATCAACGATGTTTGGTGGAGCCAAAGTGCTGAACATATAATAAACACAGCCTACAGTAGAGACACTTTACAGCAAATACAACATCACAGATTGTTCAGAATATCAGTATGAGAAAAACGACACCCTCTGTCCTTAGACCCTCTGTCCTCAGACCCTCTGTCCTCAGACCCTCTGTCCTCAGACCCTCACATCGTACAAAGAAACACTTCCAGAGATAACCCCACAGTTTAAAGGGAACACACACACACACACACACACACACACACACACACACACACACACACACACACACACACACACACACACACACACACACACACACACACACACACACACACACACACACACACACACACACACACACACACACACACACACACACACACACACACACACACACACACACACACACACACACACACACACACACACACACACACACACACACACACACACACACACACACACACACACACACACACACACACACACACACACACACACACACACACACACACACACACACACTTCGGCTGCAGAATGGAGCGTCTGGTTGGCCGGCCCCTCGCTCGTAAAGACGCCCGTCCTCTCTCTCGTTATCGGACGTTTGATGGCGGAGCTCCCGGAGGCGTTTATGTTCCCAAACAGAGTCGTGAAACGGAGAGTTTGGAAAGCGGAGGAAAAAAAGTCCCCACCTGGCAGCGCGTCAGACTTAATGAGCGCCGTGGATGAGAGCCATAAAAGTGTTAATGACGGTCCTGTTAGAGCGTCTCCGTACATCACACCACTTTACAACACCTGCTCACACACTGCGTTCCTTCAGTCTCCACGTAACGAAGCCACCGACACTCCTTTAAGACTCCCTCTGTTCTCCATTTCACAAGGTTAGTGTCAGGGTTAAGAGAGGCAAGCAGGACCCAAATGCAGATTAACAGAAAATACCTTTATTTCAAGGTTTAAAGACAGAACTCTTCCCCGTCAACAACGTTCAACAACAACAAGGAACTAACAAAGACTAACAGAAAACACAGAACCTAAATACACACAGGACTAATCAAACAAACAAGAGACAGGTGAGGAGGGAGGAGAAAACACAGGGCACCAGGTGAACACAATCGGGTAATCAGGGAGGGAAAACAGACAGAAACCAACAGGCAAAACAGGAGGTGAACACTTTTCAAAATAAAACAGGAAACCAAAGACAGAAAAAGACAAAACACAACACAGACAGATCGTGACAGTTAGCCATGGAGAGGATGAACCATGCTTTGAACCTCTGCGGTGTGTCAGGGCAGCACACACTTCAGTTTCATATCGGCCTGTGGCTTTAGGCATTAATGGGTGTTATGATCCGTATTCCTTTCCCCTGTTTTATTTTGTCCTGTTTTGGAAAGGTGTCACCCCCCATGTTATGTCTGCTACTTACTGTTTTGTCTAGTTTCCTGTTTGATTACCAGGTTGCGGTCGAATTGTCAGTTTCGCTCAGGAAGGTTCCTAACGGAGTGAAATGACCCGGAAGTCCCTCAGTGGCAGCCATGATAAGAGCTCATTCTCTAGATGATAGGAAAGGAGGTTTGAAACGTCCTTTATAACCTCCTTTAGCTTAGGAACCACTGGACCTTCCTTTTGAATTCTCCTATCCACTATCCCTTAACCCTGTGACGTTTCGCACAGTGGAAAGGAATAGTGGAAAGGAATAGTGGATAGGAAGAGACGATAGGAAGAGACGATGGGAGCTGATGTTTGGACTATTCCACTGTAACCCTGATTGTGTCCACCTGGTGCTCCTGTGTGTTTCCTTCCTCCCCACCTGTGTCCTGTCTTTGTGATTCGTGTCTTGCTGGTATTTAAGGTCTGCTTGTCTTTCAGTTGTTGTCAGATCCTTGAAGTTGAATGCCAAGTTGAGGAAGAGAGAGTTTTTGGCCTTGCTTTTGCCTGACAATAAAGCATTTTTCTGCAAAGTACCTTGTTCTGCACTTGTGTCCTAACTGCCTTCCTTACCCCACCGTGACAATGGGACCTATACGTGTTGAGCATCCTTATTCTTTGTAGAAAGATGAACCAGCGGCACAGAGATACTGAATCTATGGGCTATAGAGCGATATCCAAATCACAGGAAGATCAATATTTGTTCAACTCTATGTTTCTATTCAGACTATCTATAAACTCTTTGTCTCTTTTTTAAAAGATATTGAGGATGGGCAGCTTTTATGTATTTCTCTCAAACCTCAAAGTGCTATTTAAAACCAGGTGGAGTTTTTTCCGACACACAGCCAGCGTGTTCGGGCTCTCAGACAGTCTATGATATTATTTTTGTAATTTAATGTCATAAAATAAGAAAGTGAATAAACGACTTCATTTGAGGCACGATGGCGAGCTCTGATGGTCGGTTACAATACGTAACACAGTGGTACGGAGACACTTTAATAACTGCAGTGTCTAAACCCATCTCTTCGCATCTGTCTTCCTCTTCAACTAGCTTCCACCTCCTAGTTTCATCCACATTAGCATCTCTTCAGTCACATGCTTTTATCACATGGCAAGACTTACTTTGATAATGTTTTTATAATTGTTATGCTATGACGTGTGTATTTAGTTGTTGTCTTTGATTGCTTTGCAGCCCTTTGAGGCATTGCTTGTGATTTGGGGCTATAATACATTTAGATTTGATTTATCTCCAGCTTCAGGTATATTCAGATGTTTTGTCACACAGCCAAATATTACTCTGTGGTCTCTCTACATCTGCATAATATTCTTTTGTGTATCTTTTTGGCATCTTGGCGTCCGGTAGATCCAGATGTGTTCTGTTGTGAAGCTGCTCTCTTACCCTCCTGTAATTTGCCTTTTCGCTCATTGAGTAGTAAACTAAGATGAACTTTACTCCGTCCACTCACCGTTGAAGCTGACGCTGCGGATGTACTTCAGCAGCTTCTTCCCTCCAGCCAGGTCCATGTCGGCGCAGATGCCAGAGTTCTCCGGACAGAAGTCCCTCTGCATGTTGTGCAGAGCGTGAGCCATGGCGTACACGGCGTCGATCACAAACTGCACCTTCCCCTCCTGCTCGTACTTCGAGTCGATGCTGATCCGCTCCTGACCTGAGAAAACACGGATATTACAGACTCAGTATCTGCAGGGAAATGCAGATTGAAGTCAAAGTTCATTTTTTCAAGGATTTCAAAGGATTCTCATTTGTACATAACTGCAGTGTAGTTATGTCGATGAAAATCTGAGGTCCCAGGCTCCTCCAACAGAGCAACACAATAACACAGATCAAATGCAAGTAAATACAATCAAATAGAAGTAGTGCCATAAGAGTCTATATACAAGTGATACATAATGAACAGATCGTATGAGTCAACGTGACAAACTGGGAAATTCAGGTTAAAAAGTATCTGTGTTTATTGTTGAGATTGAAAACAATGGATAAAGAAGGCTTTATAAAGAATGACATCATCAAGGCCTCTAGTTTTATACTTTTATAAAAATTATCAATATTTGTGCTGAGTTGCACTTTTGAAGCGCACAGTTGTGGCAGAAAAAAATTCAGTAATTTGACTTTTCTCTCAATTTCAACAATTTTCTCAAGTTTTTTTTTAGAATCTCGATTATTTTTTCAGAATGTTTTCTTTTTTCTCAGAATTTTTACTTTTTTCGGGATTTCTTCAGAATTTGACTATTCTCAGATTTTTGAAATGTTTTCAGAAATTTGACTTTTGTCCCAGAATTTTGAATTCTTCTCACAATTTTTGACCAATTCTCAAGATTTGTTTTTCTTTTCGATATTTGAAAATGTTCACACAATTATGACTTTCATTAAGAATTTTGAGTTTTTTTGCTGAAGTTTTCCTCATCTCAGATTGTTGACTATTTCTCAGATTTTGACTTTTTCAGGTTGAAAGTTTTTATCACATTTCGATCACATTTTACATTTTTCTCAGACTTTTGAAATTATTCTGAAGATTATGACTATTGTCTCGGAATTGTGACTTTTTTCACCCCATATTTCAAACGGTTCTTGTTTTGTAATCTTAACCTTAACAAGGCAACATGTGATGGAGTAGAAGTATAACGCTGTATGAAATCATGAAACTGAATAAAGTGTAGAGCCACTCAACAACAGAAATGAGTCTGTTTCTTTCTGTGTGCTTTACTTGAATGTTAATGTTACACACAGCGGCTCACAGAGCTGATTCCAGAGACGACAGTCGAGCGTTTCAGTTTGTAGTTTGTCCGACTCGCAGTATAAACGTTAATTAGCTGCAGCTGATAGCATCCGTCAGCTAAAAACCAGAAGACTGCTGCACCTCTTCATGCATACTGACTCCACTTTATCATTTAACAAAACTCATTTCCTGTTTGTCACACAAAATGAAAAAAAGGCGTTTCTGTCCACTCAACCATCTGTTTCAAATGTGGTGTAAAAGATGGTAAAAAGACTCAAATAAACACTAAATGTCGGAGGCAAAAAGTACAAAAACACCCACAAATATATCTCATGCAGTTTCATGTTAGTGTATTCCCCTCAAACGAGTAAAAGTAGAAAGAAGAAAGAAACAGAAATTGGAAATACACAAGTTAAATTAGTACTTTGAAAGCTATACTACATAAGGCTAAACAGTGTATTTATGGAACAAAAATGACAGAATTGTATTTTAAAAGTAGATGAAAATGTTCTTTCCTGACATTAATGCATACGCTTTCTCTGCCACAGAAATACAACCTGAATACTATCAAAGAAGAACTCACAGACGTGTGAAATATTGCAAAAGGCCTCAAAAACACATTTTCTGTCAGCGACTAAAAGTCAAAAAAAGATGGCACATGTTGTGCGTATAATCTTAATTCAAAGAGAAACTAGTTACTGAAGCTGTCAAATAAATGTCACGTTGTTGTATTTCCCTAAGACATATCGTAAAGTAGAAAGAAACAAATAATGGAAATATCTGAAAAAATAAGTACTTCAAAAAGTTAACTACAGTATACTTTCCCCCATGTCGTAGGATATAATAAAACTGACAGAAGTGTAATTTAAAAAGGAGATGAAAATGTCCTTTGCTCAGATTAATGACGCTGATATCTTTCTGTCTTTCCGTGAGCACAAAGTGTAAAAGTGAGACGTTAATAAGAAGCAGGAGTGTGGGTGAAAACGATCTCATTAAATCTCCAACACGTCAGCGCTGGTGCTGCAGGGAGGGAAACCAGAGGGAAACACACACTCAGATCTCTGTAAGAAACACGCATTCATGTTCAGAAGCAGTGTGCAAACATGTAGAGATCAATAACAGGATATCTGCTGTGTAAGAGGGAAGACACCTGCCTTTTATTACCTGCTGTCAGAGCTGGGAAGTAGTGGAGTACAAATACTTCGTTACTGTACTCAAGTAAATGTTTCTGGTATCAGTACTTTACTCCACTACTTATTTTTCTGACCACTTTTTACTTTCTACTTCTCACATGTTGAACACAAATACCTGTACTTTCTACTTCTTACATGTTGAACTCAAATACCTGTACTTTCTACTTCTTACATGTTGAACACAAATACCTGTACTTTCTACTTCTTACATGTTGAACTCAAATACCTGTACTTTCTACTTCTCACATGTTGAACCCAAATACCTGTACTTTCTACTTCTTACATGTTGAACACAAATACCTGTACTTTCTACTTCTTACATGTTGAACACAAATACCTGTACTTTCTACTTCTCACATGTTAAACACAAATACCTGTACTTTCTACTTCTCACATGTTGAACACAAATACCTGTACTTTCTACTTCTCACATGTTAAACACAAATACCTGTACTTTCTACTTCTTACATGTTGAACCCAAATACCTGTACTTTCTACTTCTTACATGTTGAACACAAATACCTGTACTTTCTACTTCTTACATGTTGAACTCAAATACCTGTACTTTCTACTTCTTACATGTTGAACTCAAATACCTGTACTTTCTACTTCTTACATGTTGAACACAAATACCTGTACTTTCTACTTCTTACATGTTGAACTCAAATACCTGTACTTTCTACTTCTTACATGTTGAACACAAATACCTGTACTTTCTACTTCTCACATGTTGAACTCAAATACCTGTACTTTCTACTTCTTACATGTTGAACACAAATACCTGTACTTTCTACTTCTCACATGTTGAACTCAAATACCTGTACTTTCTACTTCTTACAGTTTGAACCCAAATACCTGTACTTTCTACTTCTTACATGTTGAACACAAATACCTGTACTTTCTACTTCTCACATGTTGAACTCAAATACCTGTACTTTCTACTTCTTACATGTTGAACTCAAATACCTGTACTTTCTACTTCTTACATGTTGAACCCAAATACCTGTACTTTCTACTTCTCACATGTTGAACTCAAATACCTGTACTTTCTACTTCTTACATGTTGAAACCAAATACCTGTACTTTCTACTTCTCACATGTTGAACTCAAATACCTGTACTTTCTACTTCTTACATGTTGAACCCAAATACCTGTACTTTCTACTTCTCTCATGTTGAACCCAAATACCTGTACTTTCTACTTCTTACATGTTGAACCCAAATACCTGTACTTTCTACTTCTCACATGTTGAACACAAATACCTGTACTTTCTACTTCTTACATGTTGAACCAAATACCTGTACTTTCTACTTCTTACATGTTGAAACCCAAATACCTGTACTTTCTACTTCTTACATGTTGAACTCAAATACCTGTACTTTCTACTTCTCACATGTTGAACACAAATACCTGTACTTTCTACTTCTTACATGTTGAACTCAAATACCTGTACTTTCTACTTCTTACATGTTGAACCCAAATACCTGTACTTTCTACTTCTTACATGTTGAACTCAAATACCTGTACTTTCTACTTCTCACATGTTGAACACAAATACCTGTACTTTCTACTTCTTACATGTTGAACACAAATACCTGTACTTTCTACTTCTCACATGTTGAACACAAATACCTGTACTTTCTACTTCTTACATGTTGAACCCAAATACCTGTACTTTCTACTTCTTACATGTTGAACTCAAATACCTGTACTTTCTACTTCTTACATGTTGAACACAAATACCTGTACTTTCTACTTCTTACATGTTGAACTCAAATACCTGTACTTTCTACTTCTTCACATGTTGAACACAAATACCTGTACTTTCTACTTCTTACATGTTGAACACAAATACCTGTACTTTCTACTTCTTACATGTTGAACACAAATACCTGTACTTTCTACTTCTTACATGTTGAACACAAATACCTGTACTTTCTACTTCTTACATGTTGAACACAAATACCTGTACTTTCTACTTCTTACATGTTGAACACAAATACCTGTACTTTCTACTTCTTACATGTTGAACACAAATACCTGTACTTTCTACTTCTTACATGTTGAACCCAAATACCTGTACTTTCTACTTCTTACATGTTGAACCAAATACCTGTACTTTCTACTTCTTACATGTTGAACCCAAATACCTGTACTTTCTACTTCTTACATGTTGAACACAAATACCTGTACTTTCTACTTCTTACATGTTGAACTCAAATACCTGTACTTTCTACTTCTTACATGTTGAAACCAAATACCTGTACTTTCTACTTCTCACATGTTGAACTCAAATACCTGTACTTTCTACTTCTTACATGTTGACACAAATACCTGTACTTTCTACTTCTCATGTTGAACCAAATACCTGTACTTTCTACTTCTTACATGTTGAACCCAAATACCTGTACTTTCTACTTCTTACATGTTGAACCAAATACCTGTACTTTCTACTTCTTACATGTTGAACCCAAATACCTGTACTTTCTACTTCTTACATGTTGAACCCAAATACCTGTACTTTCTACTTCTTACATGTTGAACAAATACCTGTACTTTCTACTTCTCACATGTTGAACACAAATACCTGTACTTTCTACTTCTTACATGTTGAACCAAATACCTGTACTTTCTACTTCTTACATGTTGAACCAAATACCTGTACTTTCTACTTCTTACATGTTGAACTCAAATACCTGTACTTTCTACTTCTTACATGTTGAACACAAATACTGTACTTTCTACTTCTACATGTTGAACACAAATACCTGTACTTTCTACTTCTTACATGTTGAACACAAATACCTGTACTTTCTACTTCTTACATGTTGAACACAAATACCTGTACTTTCTACTTCTTACATGTTGAACACAAATACCTGTACTTTCTACTTCTTACATGTTGAACACAAATACCTGTACTTTCTACTTCTTACACTGTTGAACACAAATACCTGTACTTTCTACTTCTTACATGTTGAACACAAATACCTGTACTTTCTACTTCTTACATGTTGAACACAAATACCTGTACTTTCTACTTCTTACATGTTGAACACAAATACCTGTACTTTCTACTTCTTACATGTTGAACACAAATACCTGTACTTTCTACTTCTTACACTGTTGAACACAAATACCTGTACTTTCTACTTCTTACACATGTTGAACACAAATACCTGTACTTTCTACTTCTCACATGTTGAACACAAATACCTGTACTTTCTACTTCTTACATGTTGAACACAAATACCTGTACTTTCTACTTCTTACATGTTGAACACAAATACCTGTACTTTCTACTTCTTACATGTTGAACACAAATACCTGTACTTTCTACTTCTTACATGTTTGAACACAAATACCTGTACTTTCTACTTCTTACACTGTTGAACACAAATACCTGTACTTTCTACTTCTTACATGTTGAACCAAATACCTGTACTTTCTACTTCTTACATGTTGAACCCAAATACCTGTACTTTCTACTTCTTACATGTTGAACACAAATACCTGTACTTTCTACTTCTTACATGTTGAACACAAATACCTGTACTTTCTACTTCTTACATGTTGAACCCAAATACCTGTACTTTCTACTTCTTACATGTTGAACACAAATACCTGTACTTTCTACTTCTTACATGTTGAACCAAATACCTGTACTTTCTACTTCTTACATGTTGAACACAAATACCTGTACTTTCTACTTCTCACATGTTGAACCCAAATACCTGTACTTTTCTACTTCTTACATGTTGAACACAAATACCTGTACTTTCTACTTCTTACATGTTGAACCAAATACCTGTACTTTCTACTTCTTACATGTTGAACACAAATACCTGTACTTTCTACTTCTTACATGTTGAACACAAATACCTGTACTTTCTACTTCTTACATGTTTAACCCAAATACCTGTACTTTCTACTTCTCACATGTTGAACCCAAATACCTGTACTTTCTACTTCTTACATGTTTAACCCAAATACCTGTACTTTCTACTTCTTACATGTTGAACCCAAATACCTGTACTTTCTACTTCTTACATGTTGAACACAAATACCTGTACTTTCTACTTCTTACATGTTGAACACAAATACCTGTACTTTCTACTTCTTACATGTTGAACCCAAATACCTGTACTTTCTACTTCTTAAATGTTGAACCCAAATACCTGTACTTTCTACTTCTTACATGTTGAACCCAAATACCTGTACTTTCTACTTCTCACATGTTGAACCCAAATACCTGTACTTTCTACTTCTTACATGTTGAACACAAATACCTGTACTTTCTACTTCTTACATGTTGAACACAAATACCTGTACTTTCTACTTCTTACATGTTGAACCCAAATACCTGTACTTTCTACTTCTTACATGTTGAACCCAAATACCTGTACTTTCTACTTCTCACATGTTGAACCCAAATACCTGTACTTTCTACTTCTTACATGTTGAACACAAATACCTGTACTTTCTACTTCTCACAAGTTGAACCCAAATACCTGTACTTTCTACTTCTCACATGTTGAACACAAATACCTGTACTTTCTACTTCTTACATGTTGAACCCAAATACCTGTACTTTCTACTTCTTACATGTTGAACCCAAATACCTGTACTTTCTACTTCTTACATGTTGAACCCAAATACCTGTACTTTCTACTTCTCACATGTTGAACACAAATACCTGTACTTTCTACTTCTTACATGTTGAACCCAAATACCTGTACTTTCTACTTCTTACATGTTGAACCCAAATACCTGTACTTTCTACTTCTCACATGTTGAACCCAAATACCTGTACTTTCTACTTCTTACATGTTGAACCCAAATACCTGTACTTTCTACTTCTTACATGTTGAACCCAAATACCTGTACTTTCTACTTCTTACATGTTGAACACAAATACCTGTACTTTCTACTTCTTACATGTTGAACCCAAATACCTGTACTTTCTACTTCTTACATGTTGAACTCAAATACCTGAACTTTCTACTTCTCTCATTTCCCAAACAGCTGGTTCCTTTAGTCTGAATGTGTGTTTGGTGGCGTGATCATTATTCTTTAGAGTCATTGCGTGCCTATTGATTTGAACACGATCCGTGTATCCATCATTTCCTGGTCTTCTCTAAAGAAGAGGGACCAATGGAAACGTTGTCATGTTGCCGTTGTTCAGCATGGAAACATTCATTAGGTAACAATGACATTATTGTTCTATTAATATAGAGGGAGGTCAGGTACTCTTTAAAACAGCTGCTAGCTATGGGTACTTTTTACTTAAATGTCACCTATCATGCTATTTTCAGGTAACAGCACAGGTCTCAGTTATATACAAATATATAAAAAACATGTCTATGAAGTGTTTGCTCAAAATACCAAACAGATCACCCATTCTAGCCATGCCTCATATCCCTCTATTTCACTTCCTGTTTCAAAAGTGCTGATTATGGGTATAAAGCTTTAAAAAAAAAGAATTGATAAAAAAGAGGGGCGGAGCTTATGCGGGAGATTCTACCGGCAGATACTGCCGTGATGAAACGCCATATCATGGATTATCAAGGGTTCTCTCTGAAACAGTTTGGAGCTCAAAGGCTTTCTCTCTTGCCGGTTATACCACAAGGTGAGTTCCTTTTTACTTCCTGCTTCTTCACACACATGCTCTCCAGTACAGGTTAGCTCTGAGTGTTAGCGATGCTAATGTAAACACCAACCATATTACGTCCAAAACAGTCAGGCATTGGGTCCACATTTCAGATATTACGTCATATCGGACGCAAATCTGGATCAGCTCCGTTGTTCCCCGTTTTTAGAGATTTGGGTACGGAGGAAAAGAGAGGTAAAATAAAAGGTTTTATTTTCTGACGCTGCGTGAGTTCCCTGACGCACCGGGGACACATATTGATGTATAAAAGACATCAAAAAGTGCATTTTGCATGATAGGTCCCCTTTAAGTACATTTCAAAGCCCATACTTCTTTACTTTTACTTGAGTAAAGAAGTTTAATCAGTACTTCTACTTTGACAAGAGTATTTTTAAACACGAGTATCTGCACTGCTACTTCGGTAAAGGGTGTGTATACTTTAACATCTCTGGCTGCTGGATGGACATGTGGATATGACTCAAAGGCCTCAATGACTCTCACTGTTTACCATCAGTATGTTTTATTTAAATTAAGTTGATCTGTTTCTATTTCTTAACGCTGTTCCGGTTGCAATTCAGCCAATCATTGTGTATGTGAGGAATATCATGTGTAAGATTCAGTTATCATAGCTAACAGACCTCTAACATTACAAACATTGGACTGACAGTCTTATAACATCAAAAGCCCTTCAATAGTGTTTTATTGTCAGAGTTCATAGATGTTTTATCTTCACGGTCTACTGTATATTTTCTATTTTTTAATGCTGCTTTATTCTATTTTGAGATAGTATTGTTTATTTGTACTCTTTAATATTTACTTATGTGCAATGCCTTGTCTTTTTATGCTGCTGCAAAGCAAACATTTCCCAAATTGGGATCAATAAAGTACCTCTTACCTTATTGAATTTGATCTTATCTTATAACATCGCTCACTGTCTTTTAAAACCAATAACATTCGTCAAACTTCACTAAAGACCTTCTGACATCGCTCTTAATTGTATAACATCATAAAAAGTCGGCTAACATTTCTAAATGCCTTCTTATTTTGCCAAAAGTTAGCTAACATTGCTAATGTGAGCTAACTGAGGTTACCTACTGTAACCCAGCTTCTATGAGTAAATGGCTTCGCCCTCTAAGGCTATCGCTATTGGGTTATCCCTCTGCGCCCCCACGCAGCACTGAAACACTTGTAGTCCACGCCCACCCGCCAGGTGGGCCCCACCCTCGGGCCTCCTTCCGGTATAAATAGGAAGGGAGCCCGGCAATCTGCTCCCATACAATATAACTTTTCTTCAGCTATTCGTAGAGCCAGTGGGGCCCAGCGCTTAGAGGGCTGCGCCATTTACTCATAGAAGCTGGGTTACAGTAGGTAACCTCAGTTCTATTTCGTATATGGCTTCGCCCTCTAAGGCTATCGCTATTGGGTTAAGGGCGAAGCATGATGTAGTCTGCGCCCCACTGGGTCCGCCCGGCACTAGAAGCACAGACACACCTGCTCAATAACACCCCCCTGCCTGTTGTGCCATGCGTAATGGCGCATCACCGTCCCTGGAACATAGCCAAACATGCCTATCTTCCCGACGGGGTGAAGGCTGGGAACAATACATACCGGCCGCTGTGAGAAAGTAGAGACGAAGGTCCCACCTTGTCCTGCGATCATAGAGGGGGAACAGCCGCTGTCTCTCCATGTTAGACAGGTAGGAGAGCGCTCAGCTGGATCCCTGACGTCACTCACTCTGATCAGGCACTCCGTACGAAGTGTGTCAGAGTAAAGGGAACATCCCTCTCATACGAGGGGAAAAGGGGCCGCTCTCTGTGTGCCGAGAGGCAGGAGAGAGGCGCACCGCTGGGTCCCTGACGTCACTCACTCCGACAGGACACCCAGTACAGGGTGCGTCAGAGAGGAATGGGAGACCTCCCTCAAATAACATTTAATAAATGAACAGGGGGAAGACCAAGATGCAGCTGTGCAAATATCTTCCACTGACATTCCTCCATGCAACACCGTGGAGGAGGAAATTCCTCTGGTGGAGTGCGCTTTGATATTCTCCGGGGGCTCCACCCCCGCTGAGACATATGCCTGTGACACAGCCTCACACAGCCAGTGTGACAGCCGTTGTGCAGACAGAGGTTGCCCGATCGAGCGCTCTCTATAATGCACAAACAGGCGCTGAGAACGGCGCCATGCCGCCGTGCGCGTCACATAGCAGGCCAGCGCGCGCACCGGACAGAGGAGATGAGATGTGGCTTCTTCCTCTGATTTATGAGGAGGCGGAAAAAACCCGTCCAGGGTGATCACTCTTGACCTAAAAGAGCTTGTGATGACCTTTGGCATAAAGGCTGGGTTAGGACGTAACACAGCCGAACTGCCATCCCCTTGGATCCGGAGGCATGACGGGGCCACAGAGAGAGCGGATAAATCACTCACCCTTTTCGCCGATGTTAGAGCCAAAAGCAGAACTACTTTGGCTGATAACATGTTGAGGGGAACCTGCTCTAAAGGTTCAAATGGGGCTTTGCTTAGTGCTCGTAACACCAAAGCCAAATCCCACTGAGGCGCCAGTGCCCGTGACACCGGTCTGAGTCTCCGTACCCCTTGCAGAAACCGTTTCGTCAGGGGGTGACTGAACAACGTCCCTGCTCCGAAACCCACGTGACAAGATGATATGGCAGCCGCATATACCTTGATTGTGCTGAACGCCAAATTCCTGTCCAACAACAGCTGGAGGAATGACAGCACGTGAGGCAGGGGGCACGTGATGGGGTCCAGGCTTCTTTCTACACACCAACGCTGGAACGCTGCCCACTTGGCTGTGTAGGACGCTCTGGTAGACGCGGCCCTGGCTCCCTGAATGGTGCGTACAACATCTTGAGAGAGACCCAACCTCTCTAAGTGTTCCCGCTCAGGGGCCATGCCCATAGGGGCTGGCCTATCACTGGGTGACTGTAGATCGCTCCCTCCACCTGTGAGAGAGCGTCCCCCCGCCACGGAATCTCCCATGGCCTGCCTGACAGCGTACGCTGTAGGCATGGAAACCAGGAAGCTCCCGTGCGCTCCGGGGCAATTAGGATCACTGACAGCCGCTCCTCCTGCACTCGGTCCAGGAACCGAGGAATCAGCGGGACTGGTGGGAAGGTGTACAGCAGTCCCCTGGGCCATGGCCGATGTGCGAACGCGTCCATCCCCAGGGGGGGGGGTGGTCCCGTGCTGACAGGGAGAACCAGAGGGCGCATTGCGCGTTCCCGCGTGCGGCGAACAGATCCACCTCCGCCCTCCCGAACCGGCTCCAAACCTGGGCGATCAGCTCGGGATGGAGGCTCCAGTCCCCCTGGCGAGGTCCTCCTCTGGACATGAGGTCTGCCCCTTTGTTCAGCTCTCCGGGCACATACAGTGCTCTGATGGAGAGCACGTGTGCGCGTGCCCAGATCAACAGCCGTCTGGCTGTGTTCAGGAGCTGCGCTGAGCGTACCCCGCCCTGGCGATTGATGTAGGCTGCCGCGGCTCTGTTGTCTGTGCGAATCAGCACATGCTGTTTCCGCAGCAACGGGGCAAAATGCTGAATGACTCTCCGTACGGAGATAAATTCCAACACATTTATGTGGAAAGACATGTGAGCCGGCCACTGTCCTCCCACTGCCTGCGACATGCACGTTCCTCCCCACCCTGAGAGAGATGCGTCTGTGAACACCGAGATGTGTGACGTAACTCTGCCCAGGGCCACCCCCTCTGACAGGACGTGGGGACTTTTCCAATAGGTTAAGTCTGAACCCACGGACATAGGGATGACCACCATGCGCCTCTTCTGTCGTACGGGGTCGATGCGTAGGCTGATAAACCACCTCTGTAGTCTTCTCATGTGCAGGAGACCCAGGGGAATCACCCCGTGATCTGCTGCCATCATGCCGAGCAGCCGCATCACGGAGAGTGACGTCACCACGCTGCGGGGTGTGACGCGTCGAAGGAGAGCTGTCAGTGTCTCCACTCTCTGCCGTGAGAGTCGTGCTCTCATGCGGGCTGAGTTCAATTCCACTCCTAGGTAAACCATACTCTGGGAGGGAAGAGGACAGCTCTTTTTCCAGTTTATTATGAAACCCAGCTTTGACAGATGCGATATGAGTTGTACCGTCTGTAAAGCCGCTTCCTCCCTGGAGCGAGCCAGCAGCAGCAGGTCGTCCAGGTAAAATAGTACTCTCATCCCTCCTCTGTGTAGCGGCAGCAGCGCCGTTTCTACACACTTTGAAAAAGTGCGAGGAGCCAGGGAATAGCCGGACGGCAGACGGTTGTACTGGTACGATATTCCCTGGAATGAAAACCGCAGGAATTTCCTGTGTTGCGGAATGATGGGTACATGGAAGTATGCATCCTTTAGGTCTATAGAGGTGAACCAGTCTCCCTGGTGAACACACTCTAGCACCCTTTTGACCGTCAGCATGTGAAAAGGCCTTTTCATTATTGCCTTGTTGAAAACTGACAGGTCGAGGATGGGTCTCATTCCCCCCGTCTATTTCGGGATCAGAAAATAGCGGGAGTAATACCCCTGATTTTCTTCCTCCTGGGGAACCCTGGAAATAGCCTCTTTCAACAGGAGTTCCCGTAGCTCTCCCTGGAGCGCAAGACATTGTTCTCGGGATGACAGGCGTGTCACCTGTATCCCGTTGAACTGTGGGGGGGGGGGAGGCGAACTGCAGGGTGTACCCTCTGCTGATCAGCCTGCTCATCCATCTGTCCATCAGACACACGTGCTGCCACTCCGAGAAACACTCTGAGAGCGGGCGCACATGCTCGAGATGTTTTGTGGTCACCATGACGACAAGCCATGCCAGAGCCCTCGCCGCCGCTGCCCGTGAGGCAACCCAAGGTGGGCCTAGAGCGAAAGGGCTGTGAGGAGGCCTCCACACGCTGCATTTCACTCCGCCTCTCATCATGAGGCGCGTACACGCTCAGAGGATGAGTGGAGGTGTGTGCAGTGACATCCACATGAGGCGTTACCACGGCGCTCATGGGCTTATTGTGACCGTGTGTAGGTGGCATATCTCGGACAGAGGAGTGCCGCGAGGTCTGTGGTTTAATAACCGAAAAGTCATAACCACCAGACCTCTGCAACGAACCCTGCTGCCTACTAATCAACAGATTGGAGGCAGCTGGTGTAGTTACTGTGCTCCGCAGCTTATTAATCGATAGATTAAATAGCGCAGGCTTTTGTAACGAACCCTGCTGGCTATTAACCGATAGGTCATAGGCAGCTGGTTCACCCAGGGTGGGGGATATGTGACACATATTTGCAACTGATGACTCAGACCACATGTTGGGAAATAATATGTTTTTATTTCTTTCACACTCCCCCCAAACCGTCAGGGCTGGCTTTGCTTCCTCGGCAGCTCTCGTGGAGCAGACGCCGAGCGGGAGTACCTCACTCCCTTCTTACCCCCCTTCTCTGGTGGGGGGGCGGAGGCGCGGGACGGTGCCCCAGCCGCCGCTGACGGACGAGTCTGACGCCTCGGCTGTTGTTGCTGAGAGTGTCTCTCCGTCTGCCGCTGTGGCCGGGTTGGCTGCTGCTGCTGCCGCTGGTGCCGCTTCTCTTGATGCTTCACCGCTGGCTGGAGCCAGCCGACGTGCTGGCGGATGTCATCCGCTTGCTCCGATGCCGCCTTCATGGTCTCAACCATGGCCAGGAACTGGGGTCCGAACAGCCCGTGCGAGCTGATGGGAGCGTCCAGCAAAACCTTCCTGGCTGGCTCTGTCACCGCTGCTTGCTGCAACCAGAGGTGGCGCTGGATCTGAGTCATCCAGGCCGTGATCCTTGCTTGGGAGACCGCCACGGCCGCGCACAGCGTGAGTGCCGTGCTGGCCGCCTTGGCGATCTCTTCCGCCTCCTCTGGTGCCACGGTGGTGGATCGTTCGACCAGCGTCACCACTGAGTTGGTCAGCAAGGCGATGTTATTCGCTGCTGCCGACGCCTGCAAAGCACACTGGTGTGCCCGGTCCGCATGGCGGGCGACATACTGGTCCTTGGGGCCGGCCAACGTAGGGCGCCGTCCGGCGACCAAGTTGGCCTGCCTAACCCCGAAGAACGCCGTTAAGCTCGGTTCCAGAGCGGGGGTGGTTGGAAACCCTTCCTCTGTGAACCCCTCCACCTTAGTGAAGGGGACAAAGGTGGCCACCGGTGCCCTCAAGGTCCTCGGGTTCGCCGCTGCCCCTTCCTGGTATCGCCTAATGGCGGGGAAGCGTGGCCAGATCGGGTCACTCCTGCCCGTCTGAACCCGGGAAAACACTCCGGCCATGTCATCCAGAGCCACCCTCTCCCGCCCTCGGGGAACGGGGAGACCTCTGCATGCTGCTGCCTTACTGATTATCTCCGGCAGCTCCAGCATAATGCCACCCAACGCCGGTAGCGCCGTGGCCACGGAGAAGGGGACCGCGTGCTCGGCCGCCACCTCTGACTCTCGCTCCGACCCCGTCTCCCCCATCCGGGGAAGAGGGGGAAGGGGAGAGCCGCATGGCGAGCCATGGAGGGAGACGGGGTAGGAGTCGTCCGACTCCCGCCCCTCACTTACCTCCAGAAACAGGCTGCCACCCCTGTTCTGGATGGGCCAGTCGTCCTCCTCACCCGCAGCAGCTAGGGCGTCCGCCCTTCGCTTCCTGTCGGATGCTGGGAGACGAACACAATGTGAACATGCGACCTGCTGGCTGAGAGCCGCGTCCGCGTGCTCTGGCCCCAGGCAGGATTCACATATTGGATGCAAATCGTAGCTCATGATGTATCCCGTTTTGCACGAGGGACACTCGCGGACACTATCATTGCTCATGATTTGCTTTTCTTGTGCTTCAGTTACTGCTGGTTGCTGAAGAAAAGAGGGAGCAGATTGCCGGGCTCCCTTCCTATTTATACCGGAAGGAGGCCCGAGGGTGGGGCCCACCTGGCGGGTGGGCGTGGACTACAAGTGTTTCAGTGCTGCGCGGGGCGCAGAGGGATAACCCAATAGCGATAGCCTTAGAGGGCGAAGCCATATACGAAATAGAACGTCTTAACTAACATAGCCAACAGTCTTCAAAGATTGCTTACAGACGTCTAACATCGTTAAGAGTCCTATTTCATTACTAAGATCCCCCTTACTGTTGTGCACCGACAGAAATGCTAGAGAGGCTCATGTTGTTTATGTTTGCTTTCTCTCATTCCAGGCTTCTTGATTGTTTGCACCTGTCATCCATCCTGTGTCTCCTGTGCTCATCAGTGTCAGCCCCGCCCCTGATTGGTCCCACCTGAGTCTTGTCACCCTGTGCTTAAATTCCCCTGTCTCCCAGTGTTCTTTGTCAGTTCGTATTGTCTTATGCTATTGTCAGGTCGATGTTTCTTGTGCTCGTGAAAAGTTTCATTCCTCACTACGTGAGCGCTTTCATTATTTGTTCGCTATTTTTGTCATCTCGGCTAGAGATTGATAGTTACCCTTTTTGTTGTTCACTGCTGTATTGGAAAATAAAGTATCTTACAAATACTTTACCTCTGTTTCCCGGGTCGTGCAATTGGGTCCTACATCCTAAGTGTCTGAGTTCGTAACACTTACATTGCTAAAAAAACGTCTTACATGGCTAACAGTTGGCTACCATAGTCATCTACCATCACTAACAGTCTTCTTTATATTACTAAACACCTTCTAACATCGCTCAAAGCCCTATAACACCGCTAACAGCTTTTTTAAATCACTAACTGTCATCTAACTCAACTAAAAACCTTCTGACATCGCATTTCACATTGCTAACAGTAACAGCCGTCTAACATCACTAACAGTCTCTTTACATTACTAAAAACCTTCTGAGGAAACTATTCATATTCCCAGGTCAACAATGCTGATACTCTTTGGTAATGCTTCTTTGGATGTGTACTCATTAGTTTTCTACTTTATGAATGTGTGCTCACCTCTATATTGAATATGTTAGTCTGCTCTTTTATGGTTTGCTTTCATCTGTAGTCACTGTCCCCCTTTTCTGTGTAAATGCTAATGTCCCCGCTGTGGGACGAATAAAGGATTTCATTGAATTAAATAAACTAAATATGCTTCCCAACCATTAGGCCCTTCAAAGTAAATCAGGGAGCATTGTTGGTGTTACAGGAGAGGGAAGGCTTGCATGTTTGTGATTGGGATCATGTGATGGTGTTTTGTGGCAGGAAGGAACAAATATAGAGTTTATTATGTTCATGTGTGCATGAGAAGGACTGCTGGGACTGTTTGATCCGCACCATTAACTCCTGAGTGTCGCTGCACTTTCCCCCAATGTCGTTTACTCTCATGCTCCCGTATCTCCTCATCTGGTTATCTGTTTATCAATCTCTTCCCATTGTGTCTGTACAATTATATTATGAAACAATACATACATTTCTGCTCGTACAATGCTACACAGATTGGTGCAATAAGTAAACATTAGCCACCTTTAGCTTAGCGGTGGTGACGTGAAGTCATGTGACCGTGCTGTAGTTCCTTTATAGCCCAACGTTAGCCTCCTTTAGCTTAGCGGTGGTGATGTGAAGTCATGTGACCGTGCTGTAGTTCCTTTATAGCCCAACGTTAGCCTCCTTTAGCTTAGCGGTGGTGACGTGAAGTCATGTGACCATGCTGTAGTTCCTTTATAGCCCAACGTTAGCCACCTTTAGCTTAGCGGTGGTGATGTGAAGTCATGTGACCGTGCTGTAGTTCCTTTATAGCCCAACATTAGCCTCCTTTAGCTTAGCGGTGGTGACGTGAAGCTCTTATTAATCTGACCAGGCTCATCTAACGAACGGCGCGGAGCAGAGGTGGGCTTTAAGCCACCACTATTGTGTTTGCTGCTACAGTGACCGTGCTGTAGTTCCTTTATAGCCCAACATTAGCCTCCTTTAGCTTAGCGGTGGTGACGTGAAGTCATGTGACCGTGCTGTAGTTCCTTTATAGCCCAACATTAGCCTCCTTTAGCTTAGCGGTGGTGACGTGAAGTCATGTGACCGTGCTGTAGTTCCTTTATAGCCCAACATTAGCCACCTTTAGCTTAGCGGTGGTGACGTGAAGTCATGTGACCGTGCTGTAGTTCCTTTATAGCCCAATGTTAGCTTTTTACTAAATCATAAAGTGGTGTTAATGTGTATATGGAGATTATAAGTATCATTACAAAACCACATGGAGAAATCCAATTGGACCAGGGAGATGCTGCATTCAGGGACCATCACAGAAACATGAGCAACACTCTCTCTTCAAACTTTCTGATGGACTAGACTCGACTTTTCTGTTGTTGAAAGCAGATTTAATTCCCCAGTCAGGGAAACAAATGGCTCCTCTCTGTTTTCTTGCTTCACTCAGCACTGTTTCAGCTCACAGTGACATGAGTGATGTGCTGTCAGACACTTCATCCGTCTTCTCTAAACTCAGAGAGGAGAGGCACGTCTTTGTTTTTTAACCCGTTAACATCACCAACCTGGATCATCGCTCTTTCTCATGAACTACTGATAACTCGCTTCATCACTATTAGCACATCCTGACTCCTCAAAGATAAGATTTGGTAAAAAGATGCATGTTTTCTCTTTTTCCAACAGTTCTGTCACGACTTTTAAGAGTTGTGTAATCATCAAACCTCGACCCTCCACCTCTTTTTATTTGGATGAATCTCAAAAATGTTTTTACAAGTCCTTGAGAGGTTTGCTTTCCAATAACTGCCCCTCTCTTTCCTGAACTGAGCGCTAAATCTTAAGTGACCTTCAGCAGATTAAAAGTAACTTGAAGGATTTGCTGGAAAGTCTTTAAGCAATGCTGATAATTTATTTCTCTCCATTGGGGTCCCTCAGGGCGCCTAGTCAGGAAGCTTTCTTTTCTTTCAATACTTACTTCCTCTTGGTCAATACTTCACTTTCCCATTAACACACCCTAATCGGCAAGGAAGAAATAAAGAATCTGGGAAACATTTATGTTTTCTCTCCTATTTATGAAAATAGCAGTGATTTGTGTCTTAAAAAATCCTATTTGCTCAAGGAAGATATAAATTATCCTGTACTTTAAAGAGTCCTCTCCTGCTGAGGTTCAGGTGTATATCAGTATGTAGAGTCTCTACTTTAAAGAGTCCTCTCTTACTGGTGTTCAGGTGTATATCAGTATGTAGTGTCTCTACTTTAAAGAGTCCTCTCCTGCTGGTGTTCAGGTGTATATCAGTATGTAGAGTCTCTACTTTAAAGAGTCCTCTCTTGCTGATGTTCAGGTGTATATCAGTATGTAGAGTCTCTACTTTAAAGAGTCCTCTCCTGCTGATGTTCAGGTGTATATCAGTATGTAGAGTCTCTACTTTAAAGAGTCCTCTCCTGCTGATGTTCAGGTGTATATCAGTATGTAGTGTCTCTACTTTAAAGAGTCCTCTCCTGCTGATGTTCAGGTGTATATCAGTATGTAGTGTCTCTACTTTAAAGAGTCCTCTCCTGCTGGTGTTCAGGTGTATATCAGTATGTAGAGTCTCTACTTTAAAGAGTCCTCTCTTGCTGATGTTCAGGTGTATATCAGTATGTAGTGTCTCTACTTTAAAGAGTCCTCTCTTGCTGATGTTCAGGTGTATATCAGTATGTAGTGTCTCTACTTTAAAGAGTCCTCTCCTGCTGGTGTTCAGGTGTATATCAGTATGTAGTGTCTCTACTTTAAAGAGTCCTCTCCTGCTGATGTTCAGGTGTATATCAGTATGTAGAGTCTCTACTTTAAAGAGTCCTCTCTTGCTGATGTTCAGGTGTATATCAGTATGTAGAGTCTCTACTTTAAAGAGTCCTCTCCTGCTGATGTTCAGGTGTATATCAGTATGTAGTGTCTCTACTTTAAAGAGTCCTCTCCTGCTGATGTTCAGGTGTATATCAGTATGTAGTGTCTCTACTTTAAAGAGTCCTCTCCTGCTGGTGTTCAGGTGTATATCAGTATGTAGAGTCTCTACTTTAAAGAGTCCTCTCTTGCTGATGTTCAGGTGTATATCAGTATGTAGTGTCTCTACTTTAAAGAGTCCTCTCTTGCTGATGTTCAGGTGTATATCAGTATGTAGAGTCTCTACTTTAAAGAGTCCTCTCTTGCTGATGTTCAGGTGTATATCAGTATGTAGAGTCTCTACTTTAAAGAGTCCTCTCCTGCTGATGTTCAGGTGTATATCAGTATGTAGAGTCTCTACTTTAAAGAGTCCTCTCTTGCTGATGTTCAGGTGTATATCAGTATGTAGTGTCTCTACTTTAAAGAGTCCTCTCCTGCTGATGTTCAGGTGTATATCAGTATGTAGAGTCTCTACTTTAAAGAGTCCTCTCCTGCTGATGTTCAGGTGTATATCAGTATGTAGAGTCTCTACTTTAAAGAGTCCTCTCCTGCTGATGTTCAGGTGTATATCAGTATGTAGAGTCTCTACTTTAAAGAGTCCTCTCTTGCTGATGTTCAGGTGTATATCAGTATGTAGTGTCTCTACTTTAAAGAGTCCTCTCTTGCTGATGTTCAGGTGTATATCAGTATGTAGTGTCTCTACTTTAAAGAGTCCTCTCTTGCTGATGTTCAGGTGTATATCAGTATGTAGAGTCTCTACTTTAAAGAGTCCTCTCTTGCTGATGTTCAGGTGTATATCAGTATGTAGAGTCTCTACTTTAAAGAGACCTCTCTTGCTGATGTTCAGGTGTATATCAGTATGTAGTGTCTCTACTTTAAAGAGTCCTCTCTTGCTGATGTTCAGGTGTATATCAGTATGTAGTGTCTCTACTTTAAAGAGTCCTCTCTTGCTGATGTTCAGGTGTATATCAGTATGTAGTGTCTCTACTTTAAAGAGTCCTCTCCTGCTGATGTTCAGGTGTATATCAGTATGTAGTGTCTCTACTTTAAAGAGTCCTCTCCTGTTGATGTTCAGGTGTATATCAGTATGTAGTGTCTCTACTTTAGAGAGTCCTCTCCTGCTGATGTTCAGGTGTATATCAGTATGTAGTGTCTCTACTTTAAAGAGTCCTCTCCTGCTGATGTTCAGGTTTATATCAGTATGTAGTGTCTCTCCTTTAAAGAGTCCTCTCCTGCTGGTGTTCAGGTGTATATCATTATGTAGTGTCTCTACTTTAAAGAGTCCTCTCCTGCTGATGTTCAGGTGTATATCAGTATGTAGTGTCTCTACTTTAAAGAGTCCTCTCCTGCTGATGTTCAGGTGTATATCAGTATGTAGTGTCTCTTCTTTAAAGAGTCCTCTCCTGCTGATGTTCAGGTGTATATCAGTATGTAGTGTCTCTACTTTAAAGAGTCCTCTACTGCTGATGTTCAGGTGTATATCAGTATGTAGTGTCTCTACTTTAAAGTGTCCTCTCCTGCTGATGTTCAGGTGTATATCAGTATGTAGTGTCTCTACTTTAAAGAGTCCTCTCCTGCTGATGTTCAGGTGTATATCAGTATGTAGTGTCTCTACTTTAAAGAGTCCTCTCCTGCTGATGTTCAGGTGTATATCAGTATGTAGTGTCTCTACTTTAAAGAGTCCTCTCCTGCTGATGTTCAGGTGTATATCAGTATGTAGTGTCTCTACTTTAAAGAGTCATCTCCTGCTGATGTTCAGGTGTATATCAGTATGTAGTGTCTCTACTTTAAAGAGTCCTCTCCTGCTGATGTTCAGGTGTATATCAGTATGTAGTGTCTCTACT
The DNA here is from genome assembly GCA_028583405.1 of Pogonophryne albipinna. Classification (NCBI taxonomy): domain Eukaryota; kingdom Metazoa; phylum Chordata; class Actinopteri; order Perciformes; family Artedidraconidae; genus Pogonophryne; species Pogonophryne albipinna. The sequence goes on along the minus strand of JAPTMU010000145.1, from coordinate 285,402 downwards.
TTAAAGAGTCCTCTCCTGCTGATGTTCAGGTGTATATCAGTATGTAGTGTCTCTACTTTAAAGAGTCCTCTCCTGCTGATGTTCAGGTGTATATCAGTATGTAGTGTCTCTAATTTAAAGAGTCATCTCCTGCTGATGTTCAGGTGTATATCAGTATGTAGTGTCTCTACTTTAAAGAGTCCTCTCCTGCTGATGTTCAGGTGTATATCAGAATGTAGTGTCTCTACTTTAAAGAGTCATCTCCTGCTGATGTTCAGGTGTATATCAGTATGTAGTGTCTCTACTTTAAAGAGTCATCTCCTGCTGATGTTCAGGTGTATATCAGTATGTAGTGTCTCTACTTTAAAGAGTCCTCTCCTGCTGATGTTCAGGTGTATATCAGTATGTAGAGTCTCTACTTTAAAGAGTCCTCTCTTGCTGATGTTCAGGTGTATATCAGTATGTAGTGTCTCTACTTTAAAGAGTCCTCTCTTGCTGATGTTCAGGTGTATATCAGTATGTAGTGTCTCTACTTTAAAGAGTCCTCTCTTGCTGATGTTCAGGTGTATATCAGTATGTAGAGTCTCTACTTTAAAGAGTCCTCTCTTGCTGATGTTCAGGTGTATATCAGTATGTAGAGTCTCTACTTTAAAGAGTCCTCTCTTGCTGATGTTCAGGTGTATATCAGTATGTAGTGTCTCTACTTTAAAGAGTCCTCTCTTGCTGATGTTCAGGTGTATATCAGTATGTAGAGTCTCTACTTTAAAGAGTCCTCTCTTGCTGATGTTCAGGTGTATATCAGTATGTAGTGTCTCTACTTTAAAGAGTCCTCTCCTGCTGATGTTCAGGTGTATATCAGTATGTAGTGTCTCTACTTTAAAGAGTCCTCTCCTGCTGATCTTCAGGTGTATATCAGTATGTAGTGTCTCTACTTTAAAGAGTCCTCTCTTGCTGATGTTCAGGTGTATATCAGTATGTAGAGTCTCTACTTTAAAGAGTCCTCTCTTGCTGATGTTCAGGTGTATATCAGTATGTAGTGTCTCTACTTTAAAGAGTCCTCTCCTGCTGATGTTCAGGTGTATATCAGTATGTAGTGTCTCTACTTTAAAGAGTCCTCTCCTGCTGATCTTCAGGTGTATATCAGTATGTAGTGTCTCTACTTTAAAGAGTCCTCTCCTGCTGATGTTCAGGTGTATATCAGTATGTAGTGTCTCTACTTTAAAGAGTCCTCTCCTGCTGATGTTCAGGTGTATATCAGTATGTAGTGTCTCTACTTTAAAGAGTCCTCTCTTGCTGATGTTCAGGTGTATATCAGTATGTAGTGTCTCTACTTTAAAGAGTCCTCTCCTGCTGATGTTCAGGTGTATATCAGTATGTAGTGTCTCTACTTTAAAGAGTCCTCTCCTGCTGATCTTCAGGTGTATATCAGTATGTAGTGTCTCTACTTTAAAGAGTCCTCTCCTGCTGATGTTCAGGTGTATATCAGTATGTAGTGTCTCTACTTTAAAGAGTCCTCTCCTGCTGATGTTCAGGTGTATATCAGTATGTAGTGTCTCTACTTTAAAGAGTCCTCTCCTGCTGATGTTCAGGTTTATATCAGTATGTAGTGTCCTCTCCTTTAAAGAGTCCTCTCCTGCTGGTGTTCAGGTGTATATCATTATGTAGTGTCTCTACTTTAAAGAGTCCTCTCCTGCTGATGTTCAGGTGTATATCAGTATGTAGTGTCTCTACTTTAAAGAGTCCTCTCCTGCTGATGTTCAGGTGTATATCAGTATGTAGTGTCTCTTCTTTAAAGAGTCCTCTCCTGCTGATGTTCAGGTGTATATCAGTATGTAGTGTCTCTACTTTAAAGAGTCCTCTCCTGCTGATGTTCAGGTGTATATCAGTATGTAGTGTCTCTACTTTAAAGAGTCCTCTCCTGCTGATGTTCAGGTGTATATCAGTATGTAGTGTCTCTACTTTAAAGTGTCCTCTCCTGCTGATGTTCAGGTGTATATCAGTATGTAGTGTCTCTACTTTAAAGAGTCCTCTCCTGCTGATGTTCAGGTGTATATCAGTATGTAGTGTCTCTACTTTAAAGAGTCCTCTCCTGCTGATGTCCAGGTGTATATCAGTATGTAGTGTCTCTACTTTAAAGTGTCCTCTCCTGCTGATGTTCAGGTGTATATCAGTATGTAGTGTCTCTACTTTAAAGAGTCCTCTCCTGCTGATGTTCAGGTGTATATCAGTATGTAGTGTCTCTACTTTAAAGAGTCCTCTCCTGCTGATGTTCAGGTGTATATCAGTATGTAGTGTCTCTACTTTAAAGAGTCCTCTCCTGCTGATGTTCAGGTGTATATCAGTATGTAGTGTCTCTACTTTAAAGAGTCCTCTCCTGCTGATGTTCAGGTGTATATCAGTATGTAGTGTCTCTACTTTAAAGAGTCCTCTCCTGCTGATGTTCAGGTGTATATCAGTATGTAGTGTCTCTACTTTAAAGAGTCATCTCCTGCTGATGTTCAGGTGTATATCAGTATGTAGTGTCTCTACTTTAAAGAGTCCTCTCCTGCTGATGTTCAGGTTTATATCAGTATGTAGTGTCTCTCCTTTAAAGAGTCCTCTCCTGCTGGTGTTCAGGTGTATATCATTATGTAGTGTCTCTACTTTAAAGAGTCCTCTCCTGCTGATGTTCAGGTGTATATCAGTATGTAGTGTCTCTACTTTAAAGAGTCCTCTCCTGCTGATGTTCAGGTGTATATCAGTATGTAGTGTCTCTTCTTTAAAGAGTCCTCTCCTGCTGATGTTCAGGTGTATATCAGTATGTAGTGTCTCTACTTTAAAGAGTCCTCTACTGCTGATGTTCAGGTGTATATCAGTATGTAGTGTCTCTACTTTAAAGTGTCCTCTCCTGCTGATGTTCAGGTGTATATCAGTATGTAGTGTCTCTACTTTAAAGAGTCCTCTCCTGCTGATGTTCAGGTGTATATCAGTATGTAGTGTCTCTACTTTAAAGAGTCCTCTCCTGCTGATGTTCAGGTGTATATCAGTATGTAGTGTCTCTACTTTAAAGAGTCCTCTCCTGCTGATGTTCAGGTGTATATCAGTATGTAGTGTCTCTACTTTAAAGAGTCATCTCCTGCTGATGTTCAGGTGTATATCAGTATGTAGTGTCTCTACTTTAAAGAGTCCTCTCCTGCTGATGTTCAGGTGTATATCAGTATGTAGTGTCTCTACTTTAAAGAGTCCTCTCCTGCTGATGTTCAGGTGTATATCAGTATGTAGTGTCTCTACTTTAAAGAGTCCTCTCCTGCTGATGTTCAGGTGTATATCAGTATGTAGTGTCTCTAATTTAAAGAGTCATCTCCTGCTGATGTTCAGGTGTATATCAGTATGTAGTGTCTCTACTTTAAAGAGTCCTCTCCTGCTGATGTTCAGGTGTATATCAGTATGTAGTGTCTCTACTTTAAAGAGTCATCTCCTGCTGATGTTCAGGTGTATATCAGTATGTAGTGTCTCTACTTTAAAGAGTCATCTCCTGCTGATGTTCAGGTGTATATCAGTATGTAGTGTCTCTACTTTAAAGAGTCCTCTCCTGCTGATGTTCAGGTGTATATCAGTATGTAGAGTCTCTACTTTAAAGAGTCCTCTCTTGCTGATGTTCAGGTGTATATCAGTATGTAGTGTCTCTACTTTAAAGAGTCCTCTCCTGCTGATGTTCAGGTGTATATCAGTATGTAGTGTCTCTACTTTAAAGAGTCCTCTCCTGCTGATCTTCAGGTGTATATCAGTATGTAGTGTCTCTACTTTAAAGAGTCCTCTCTTGCTGATGTTCAGGTGTATATCAGTATGTAGAGTCTCTACTTTAAAGAGTCCTCTCTTGCTGATGTTCAGGTGTATATCAGTATGTAGTGTCTCTACTTTAAAGAGTCCTCTCCTGCTGATGTTCAGGTGTATATCAGTATGTAGTGTCTCTACTTTAAAGAGTCCTCTCCTGCTGATCTTCAGGTGTATATCAGTATGTAGTGTCTCTACTTTAAAGAGTCCTCTCCTGCTGATGTTCAGGTGTATATCAGTATGTAGTGTCTCTACTTTAAAGAGTCCTCTCCTGCTGATGTTCAGGTGTATATCAGTATGTAGTGTCTCTACTTTAAAGAGTCCTCTCCTGCTGATGTTCAGGTTTATATCAGTATGTAGTGTCTCTCCTTTAAAGAGTCCTCTCCTGCTGGTGTTCAGGTGTATATCATTATGTAGTGTCTCTACTTTAAAGAGTCCTCTCCTGCTGATGTTCAGGTGTATATCAGTATGTAGTGTCTCTACTTTAAAGAGTCCTCTCCTGCTGATGTTCAGGTGTATATCAGTATGTAGTGTCTCTTCTTTAAAGAGTCCTCTCCTGCTGATGTTCAGGTGTATATCAGTATGTAGTGTCTCTACTTTAAAGAGTCCTCTCCTGCTGATGTTCAGGTGTATATCAGTATGTAGTGTCTCTACTTTAAAGAGTCCTCTCCTGCTGATGTTCAGGTGTATATCAGTATGTAGTGTCTCTACTTTAAAGTGTCCTCTCCTGCTGATGTTCAGGTGTATATCAGTATGTAGTGTCTCTACTTTAAAGAGTCCTCTCCTGCTGATGTTCAGGTGTATATCAGTATGTAGTGTCTCTACTTTAAAGAGTCCTCTCCTGCTGATGTCCAGGTGTATATCAGTATGTAGTGTCTCTACTTTAAAGTGTCCTCTCCTGCTGATGTTCAGGTGTATATCAGTATGTAGTGTCTCTACTTTAAAGAGTCCTCTCCTGCTGATGTTCAGGTGTATATCAGTATGTAGTGTCTCTACTTTAAAGAGTCCTCTCCTGCTGATGTTCAGGTGTATATCAGTATGTAGTGTCTCTACTTTAAAGAGTCCTCTCCTGCTGATGTTCAGGTGTATATCAGTATGTAGTGTCTCTACTTTAAAGAGTCCTCTCCTGCTGATGTTCAGGTGTATATCAGTATGTAGTGTCTCTACTTTAAAGAGTCCTCTCCTGCTAATGTTCAGGTGTATATCAGTATGTAGTGTCTCTACTTTAAAGAGTCCTCTCCTGCTGATGTTCAGGTGTATATCAGTATGTAGTGTCTCTACTTTAAAGAGTCCTCTCCTGCTGATGTTCAGGTGTATATCAGTATGTAGTGTCTCTACTTTAAAGAGTCCTCTCCTGCTGATGTTCAGGTGTATATCAGTATGTAGTGTCTCTACTTTAAAGAGTCCTCTCCTGCTGATGTTCAGGTGTATATCAGTATGTAGTGTCTCTACTTTAAAGAGTCCTCTCCTGCTGATGTTCAGGTGTATATCAGTATGTAGTGTCTCTACTTTAAAGAGTCCTCTCCTGCTGATGTTCAGGTGTATATCAGTATGTAGTGTCTCTACTTTAAAGAGTCCTCTCCTGCTGATGTTCAGGTGTATATCAGTATGTAGTGTCTCTACTTTAAAGAGTCCTCTCCTGCTGATGTTCAGGTGTATATCAGTATGTAGTGTCTCTACTTTAAAGAGTCCTCTCCTGCTGATGTTCAGGTGTATATCAGTATGTAGTGTCTCTACTTTAAAGAGTCCTCTCCTGCTGATGTTCAGGTGTATATCAGTATGTAGTGTCTCTACTTTAAAGAGTCCTCTCCTGCTAATGTTCAGGTGTATATCAGTATGTAGTGTCTCTACTTTAAAGAGTCCTCTCCTGCTGATGTTCAGGTGTATATCAGTATGTAGTGTCTCTACTTTAAAGAGTCCTCTCCTGCTGATGTTCAGGTGTATATCAGTATGTAGTGTCTCTACTTTAAAGAGTCCTCTCCTGCTGATGTTCAGGTGTATATCAGTATGTAGTGTCTCTACTTTAAAGAGTCCTCTCCTGCTGATGTTCAGGTGTATATCAGTATGTAGTGTCTCTACTTTAAAGAGTCCTCTCCTGCTGATGTTCAGGTGTATATCAGTATGTAGTGTCTCTACTTTAAAGAGTCCTCTCCTGCTGATGTTCAGGTGTATATCAGTATGTAGTGTCTCTACTTTAAAGAGTCCTCTCCTGCTGATGTTCAGGTGTATATCAGTATGTAGTGTCTCTACTTTAAAGAGTCATCTCCTGCTGATGTTCAGCAGCATCTCTCAGATCTGAAGACTTTTCCCTCTCCAGGAAACAGACGGAAACTAAAGGGAGACGAAGCTATCGCTGCTCCTCAAAAAGTGTTTTTAAATCTGAGTTGAGGCACATCTTTATTAAAATGTAGGACGAGATGTATTTAACCCACACAGTTTATTTTTACTTTTATTTGCACCACAACATGATCTGCAGTCTCTCTTGATGTGGCTCCAGCAAACACAACTAACCCCTTAAAGATCACCTAGTCATGTCTCCCGTTTACGTTCAGTTTCGCTTTGAATCCAGATCTTGTATAACTAGATATTTTACGACATCGCCAAGTACATGTGAATGAATTCGATATTTAAATAAACTGTTAAAAATATTGTTTAGTTAATAACACATAACTTAAAATAATAATAATAATAATAATAATAATAATAACTTATTTCCATTTACAAACCGACTCTTTAAAGCTGCAGAACAAACAGTCCTTAATCTAAATCTAAAAGGTCATCTATTGCGCAAAATCCACTTCCTCATGTCTCTTCTTCATCAACATGTGTCCCCTCTTCTTCATGTCTCTTCGACATCAACATGTGTCCCCTCTTCTTATGTCTCTTCTACATCAACATGTGTCCCCTCTTCTTCATGTCTCTTCGACATCAACATGTGTCCCCTCTTCTTATGTCTCTTCTACATCAACATGTGTCCCCTCTTCTTCATGTCTCTTCTACATCAATATGTGTCCCCTCTTCTTCATGTCTCTTCTACATCAACATGTGTCCCCTCTTCTTCATGTCTCTTCTACATCAACATGTGTCCCCTCTTCTTCATGTCTCTTCTACATCAACATGTGTCCCCTCTTCTTCATGTCTCTTCTACATCAACATGTGTCCACTCTTCTTCATGTCTCTTCTACATCAATATGTGTCCCCTCTTCTTCATGTCTCTTCTACATCAACATGTGTCCCCTCTTCTTCATGTCTCTTCTACATCAACATGTGTCCCCTCTTCTTCATGTCTCTTCTACATCAACATGTGTCCCCTCTTCTCCATGTCTCTTCTACATCAACATGTGTCCCCTCTTCTTCATGTCTCTTCTACATCAACATGTGTCCCCTCTTCTTCATGTCTCTTCTACATCAACATGTGTCCCCTCTTCTTCATGTCTCTTCTTCATCGACATGTGTCCCCTCTTCTTCATGTCTCTTCTACATCAGCATGTGTCCCCTCTTCTTCATGTCTCTTCTTCATCAACATGTGTCCCCTCTTCCTCATGTCTCTTCTACATCAACATGTGTCCCCTCTTCTTCATGTCTCTTCTTCATCAACATGTGTCCCCTCTTCTTCATGTCTCTTCTATATCAACATGTGTCCCCTCTTCTTCATGTCTCTTCTTCATCAACATGTGTCCCCTCTTCCTCATGTCTGTTCTACATCAACATGTGTCCCCTCTTCTTCATGTCTCTTCTTCATCAACATGTGTCCCCTCTTCCTCATGTCTGTTCTACATCAACATGTGTCCCCTCTTCTTCATGTCTCTTCTACATCAACATGTGTCCCCTCTTCTTCATGTCTCTTCTACATCAACATGTGTCCCCTCTTCTTCATGTCTCTTCTACATCAACATGTGTCCCCTCTTCTTCATGTCTCTTCTACATCAACATGTGTCCCCTCTTCTTCATGTCTCTTCTACATCAACATGTGTCCCCTCTTCTTCATGTCTCTTCTACATCAACATGTGTCCCCTCTTCTTCATGTCTCTTCTACATCAACATGTGTCCTCTCTTCTTCATGTCTCTTCTTCATCAACATGTGTCCCCTCTTCTCCATGTCTCTTCTACATCAACATGTGTCCCCTCTTCTCCATGTCTCCTCTATATCAACATGTGTCCCCTCTTCTCCATGTCTCCTCTATATCAACATGTGTCCCCTCTTCTCCATGTCTCCTCTATATCAACATGTGTCCTCTCTTCTTCATGTCTCGTCTTCATCAACATGTGTCCCCTCTTCTCCATGTCTCTTCTACATCAACATGTGTCCCCTCTTCTCCATGTCTCCTCTATATCAACATGTGTCCCCTCTTCTCCATGTCTCCTCTATATCAACATGTGTCCCCTCTTCTCCATGTCTCTTCTACATCAACATGTGTCCCCTCTTCTTCATGTCTCTTCTATATCAACATGTGTCCCCTCTTCTTCATGTCTCTTCTTCATCAACATGTGTCCCCTCTTCCTCATGTCTGTTCTACATCAACATGTGTCCCCTCTTCCTCATGTCTCTTCTTCATCAACATGTGTCCCCTCTTCTTCATGTCTCTTCTACATCAACATGTGTCCCCTCTTCTTCATGTCTCTTCTACATCAACATGTGTCCCCTCTTCTTCATGTCTCTTCTACATCAACATGTGTCCCCTCTTCTTCATGTCTCTTCTACATCAACATGTGTCCCCTCTTCTTCATGTCTCTTCTACATCAACATGTGTCCCCTCTTCTTCATGTCTCTTCTACATCAACATGTGTCCCCTCTTCTTCATGTCTCTTCTACATCAACATGTGTCCCCTCTTCTTCATGTCTCTTCTACATCAACATGTGTCCTCTCTTCTTCATGTCTCTTCTTCATCAACATGTGTCCCCTCTTCTCCATGTCTCTTCTACATCAACATGTGTCCCCTCTTCTCCATGTCTCCTCTATATCAACATGTGTCCCCTCTTCTCCATGTCTCCTCTATATCAACATGTGTCCCCTCTTCTCCATGTCTCCTCTATATCAACATGTGTCCTCTCTTCTTCATGTCTCGTCTTCATCAACATGTGTCCCCTCTTCTCCATGTCTCTTCTACATCAACATGTGTCCCCTCTTCTCCATGTCTCCTCTATATCAACATGTGTCCCCTCTTCTCCATGTCTCCTCTATATCAACATGTGTCCCCTCTTCTCCATGTCTCCTCTATATCAACATGTGTCCCCTCTTCTCCATGTCTCCTCTATATCAACATGTGTCCCCTCTTCTCCATGTCTCCTCTATATCAACATGTGTCCCCTCTGTGGAAAGAGACTGAAAGTTTCAGGGAAAAATATTCTCTCTCTTTTTGATCCATTTCTATAAAAACCTGTCTGAAAATGAGCTGATCAGATTTTGGCCACTTTGTGATGTCATAACGATGTTTTGGCTTCTGTAAATATTAGCCAATCACCAACCAAGGTAGCCTTTATTCTCACAAGCCTATCATAGCGCTCCGCTAAACTTTTTAAATCTGCTCTCCCACCTGACAGCTGTCATTTCAGGTGACTCAACGCAACCCTCCTCCACCCCTCTTCACCTCCCGTCCCTCTGAATCCAGGGTCAAGCTAAGCCCCTCCCCTTCAGACCGAACCCAACTATCCATTCACCACCACCAGGGTCTAGACCCGGGGGGTTTCATCGCATCGGTTCTCCCCTCCCGAATGATACTCCTGCACAACGGGGCCTAATCGCCAAAACTCCATTACATTCATTTGTGTATTCCTGGCAATAAATATGTGTTCTTTCATCACAGCCGTCTCTGCTGATTGAAATAAGTTTACTACACAAACATTTTTAAATAAAGGTCTTTATTTGAATTTCCGGAAAATAGAAAAAAGTCTAATTTTATTCTCAATTCCCAAGACAATTTGAGGAAAAAATTACAAATTCCGAGAATTTAAAATGATTGTCTCTTTTATTTTAATACTCTTTAATATGCTGCAGGAACACATTTATCTGCAAACATGAAGAATAATGATCCGCTCACAGTAAGAGCACATGGCAAATCTCTCTCTCTCTCTCTCTCTCTCTCTCTCGCTCTCTCGCTCTCTCTTTTTTATAGGGCAGGGCAGCTTTAACCAACACCTCCAATCTCGTCTCATTGATTGGACTCCAGGTTGGCTGACTCCAGACTCCAATTAGCTCTTGAAGAAGTCTTTAGGGGTTCACATACTTGTTCCACCCTGCACTGTGAATGTTTACATGGTGTGTTCAATACAAACATGAAAACATATCATTGTTTGTGTGGTATTAGTTTAAGCAGACTGTGTTTGTCTATTGTTGTGACTTAGATGAAGATCAGAACACATTTTATGACCAACTTATGCAGAAATCCAGGTAATTCCAAAGGGTTCACATACTTTTTCTTACAACTGTATATTAACCGGTACACAGTTTTACAAATAACGCCTGAAAACAAGACATTTATTTGTATAATTCCCCTGAATAAACCTGGATGTTTTGATGGTGAATTGTGTAAAAACTCACTTCTTCCCTTGTTTTGGCTCCTGGTTGTTTGTCTTTATTCTGGATTCCCCCTGTCTGCCCTCAACAAGTCTTCCTGGTTTGTTTTTATTTAATAAAGCTCACTTATTGTTCACTTTTTCTGAACCAACCAACCATTTCACTATCCATCTAACCAACCAACCAACCAACCAACCAACCAACCAACCAACCAACCAACCAACCAACCAACCAACTAACTAACCAACCAACTATTTAACTAAACAACCAACCAACCATTTACCTTTTCAACCATCCAACCAACCAACGGACAATTTAACTATCCATCTAACCAACCAACCAACCAACTATTTAACTAAACAACCAACCAATCGACTATTTAACTAAACAACCAACCAACCAACCAACCAAACATTTAACCAACCAACCAACCATCCATCCAACCAACCAACCAACCAACCAACCAACCAACCAACCAACCAACCAACCAACCAACCATGTATTCAACTAACCAACCAACCGACCTACCAAATATTTAAACCAACCAACCAAACAAACATGTAACCAACCAACCAAATATTTAACCAACCAACCAAAAATTAAACCACCCAACCAACCACATTTTTAACCAACCAAACATTTAACCAACAAATCGACCGACCAACTAATGCTCATGCTATTGCTAATGGGGATCCTAATAAAGACAAAGACAACCAAACAACCAACCGTGAAGCGCTACGAGTCACCCTAGAGGACTCTGAATACCTCTGATATTAAACCTATCATCATAGTTATACTTATTATGATCAGGGCGATGTTGCAGGAGGAGAGGTGGAAAGGTGTATCAGGAATGTAAGGAAGCCTGGAGGGACAGTTGTAAGACATGTGATATCGCAATTAAGTAAAAAATTTGCCTCGTTTCCAGCCCTGGAGCGTCAATATAGCTCCCATTCTGTCCTGTAATACACTATTATTATTCTGGACCACATAGGTAAGATACCTGTAGTGAATACAGATTAAAACGACACTCTTATTAGTGTCCAGAACACAAGAAGAAGACACCTGTATAATGAGTGTAAGGAAGCCTGGAGGGACAATTCCTGTTAGTAAGGAGGAGAGAACTGACATTTCTGCAGATTAAATCCACACCAGACATGTCGAAGCGTACTTAATTTAGGAATAATATTCAATGAATAAGTCCTGTTTCTGTTACCATTACTGCTACTATGACTGTAAGGAAGCCTGGAGGGACAATTTAGTGAGATTTAACTCTAACAAACTTGTAAAGTACTTTTTCACCACTTGTAGTAAAACCAGTTTCCAGCCTCAGAGCGTACATTATTATACACTGTATCACAACATGACAACAAACAGAAGAAGAAAACACCTGTATAATGACTGTAAGGAAGCCTGGAGGGACACATATAGTGAGATGAACTCTTCTTAGTTTGACAGGAGATATCTTAACTTAATAATAATAACTTCTTATTGTCTGTAAAGCACGTGTTCACCACATCTCCTACAAAATGACAGGTAGTAAAACCAGTTTCTAGCCTCAGAGCGTACATTATTATACGCTGAATCACAACTTGTCAACAACAGGAGAGGAAGCCACCATCATAATGAATGTATGGAAGCCTGGAGGGACAAATATAGTGAGATGAACACTTCTTAGTTTGACAGGTCGAGATGGACATCCAAACGTCTCTGTTGTTATTGTCTGTAAAGCACATTTTCACCACTTTACACGTAGTAAAACATGTTTCCCCAGAGCCTACAAACAACATGCATGCTCTCATGTAATCCAACAATGTTTTTCTAAAACACAAGGTTCCCGTGGTGAAGACAGATTAAAAAGACTCTTTGATTAGTGACCTAACAAAGCAGAGAACGACAGGAGAAGAAGACGCTGTGATAACCTGAGCAGCAGATGTTTGGACCATCTGTTAGAGACGCTGACCTGTGTGTGAGACGCTGCTTCACTTAGAGTGTGTGTCCTCAAGTAATTACTCACACACACACACAGACACAGACACACACACACACACACACACACACACACACACACACACACACACACACACACACACACACACACAGACAGACAGACAGACAGACAGACAGACAGACAGACAGACAGACAGACAGACAGACAGACAGACAGACAGACAGACAGACAGACAGACAGACAGACAGACACACACACACACACACACACACACACTGTCCTCAGGAAGCTCCCTGACTGCAGCCCTCTGTTTCCTCGCCTGTGGGAAAGAGACTCGGGGCTTTATGTTATCTCATGAACGGGAGTCCACCCACACCTCTCTCTCACACACTCTCACACACTCCCCTACACTAACAGGACCCTGTTGGCTTCAGTTTATCTTGCTGCAGTCTTCAAAAGCACTGAGGGCAAAATGTTATCCTGTTGCCAGGATACACTGTGTGTGTGTGTGTGTGTGTGTGTGTGTGTGTGTGTGTGTGTGTGTGTGTGTGTGTGTGTGTGTGTGTGTGTGTGTGTGTGTGTGTGTGTGTGTGTGTGTGTGTGTGTGTGTGTGTGTGTGTGTGTGTGTGTGTGTGTGTGTGTGTTGTGATGGAGAGGTGTGGTTCAGAGGTTATCAGCTTATTAACCGGGGGGTTATCAGCCTGATGGTGAGGGTCATGTTGGGTTTATCACACACTGAAAAACAACTTTAATTGAGTGTATGTTGTCAACATATTTCTCAGGACTGTTTCAGGTCAGCTGAAAGCACTAATATTTGGTTTGTTTATGTTTCTAAGACAGTTTATATTTCACAGCTGCTAAATACCACTGCTGTATAAACAGAACTGGATCCAGAGTGCTCTGCGGTTCCCATTCCCTATTATGGTATTTTATGTTTTCTTTGGTGTGTTAGGATCTATACCAGTGGCGTAGCCACCATAGGGCCAGAGTGGGCCCAGGCCCACCCAGTTTACTCATTGGCCCACCCTGAGAAAGCTTCGGTGTCATTTAACATTTTTTTAATTTTATTTAATTTTATTTTTTTAAATTATTATTATAACCAAATGCATTCACCCATTGAGAATATCCAATAATTCAAAGTGAAATTCAAGTGAACAAATATCGAGTTTAATTAATGTTGTATGTGCTTTATCCTCTGAACCGAACTGATTTACGGTAAAACCTGATTGTTGGTTCCGGCGCGCGCCATAATAACGAGAGAGGCAGAGAGCTGCCTACAAAATAAATGATGGCTCAAAGTTCACTAATGAACTTTGGTTTTAAAAAAAAAGCCAGACTCCAAGAAGAGCCCCCACTGCCCAGCGATCTATACGATCATTTTCTGATAACGATGAAATAGCCCCGCCTCCCTCTCTCACGTCTCCCTCTCCCCACGTCTCCTGCTGCTGGGCTGTCAGAAGAAAACAATGTTAACGGAAACTGCCGCACGGTTCCCTCGTCCCTTGGAAGAGGCGGAGAGGTGGGTGTTTCTCATCTGCTGGTGGAGAGTCCGGAGAGAGACACACAGGGTTGGGTTGTAACGGAATAGGCCTACATGTAACGGCGTTACGTAATCAGAATACAAAAATCAAGTGTATTCAGCTGGCGTTACATTTGAAAAACGAGTAATCTGATTACAGTTACTTTCGTAAACCTGAAGTGAATACATTTTGGAATACTTATTGGAATTATTGGTGGAAAAGTTTCCTCACAAAATGTAATATTCATTACCGGCAGAACTGTGTGCGCACTGCACAGCGCTGCAGCATGTCTGTGAGCGAGAGATGCAGCGTGTCTGTGAGGCCCCGCCCCCGCACGCAGATGAGAGAGATATCTTTTAAAATATATCGAAAGTTAGAAACGGAGATGGTTAGATGAAATGTGCAAGATAATGTTTATGTAGCATTTCTTTATTGTCGAAATGATGACATTTATAACGGGATCAAATCAAAGTGAATGGCCTGCTGCTGCTGAATGCATGGGGCAAGTGACTGGAAACAGTTTTAAAAGTTATTACCTCGTTTCAGATAATAATAATAATGATAATAAATAATAATAATGATGATTCATTCTATTTAGGGGCGCCTTTCAAAGCACCCAAGGACACCTTACAATTCATAACATATTCTAAGGAAAGGTTTTAAGACAGTACAAAGAATGCAGTCCGGGTGATGTGTTTTATGTGGGGTGCAGATGAGAGGTCCAGAATGACACCAACATGTTGTGTTTGAGTTCTTGATAAGCCATTAAAACAGTAAAATACGTGTCTCCTGTTCCCCAAAACATACCCATCTGTTATGGAAAAAGAAAGTATTCCAAAAGTATTCTAAATGTAATCTGCCACCGGTACCGGCGGGGATTGTTGTTAGCTTCTGATGCGCAGAAGAAAAATCTGGCCCACCCTATTTTTTACAGGCCCACCCTAAAGTACATTTCTGCCTACGCTACTGATCTATGCTGAACTAAAAAGTATTTAAATGTCACCCTCTAATAAAATAACTGACCTCAGCACCCCCCCAGTAAAATTGGTAAACCAACCAACCAACCAACCAACCAACCAACCAACCAACCAACCAACCAACCAACCAACCGACTATTTAACTAAACAAACAACCAACCAACCAACCATCGAACCAACTAACCAACCGACTATTCAACTTAACAAACAAACAACCAACCATCTAACCAACCAACCATCTAACCAACTAACCAACCGACTATTCAACTAAACAACCAACCAACCAACCAACCAACCAACCAACCAACCAACCAACCAACCAACCAACCAACCAACCAACCATCTAACCAACCATCTAACCAACCAGCCATTTATTCAACTAACCAACCAACCGACCTACCAAATATTTAACCAACCAAACATTTAACCAACAAACCGACCGACCAACTAACATTGGCAAACAAGAATAGCCAATGCTCATGCTAGTGCTAATGGTGATCCTAATAAAGATAAAGACAAAGACAAATACAACCAACCAACCAACCAACCAATCAAACAACCAACCAACCATTTAACCAACCAGCATGTATTGCTTATACAATGTAACCTACGCAGAATAATGAGTGTTTTGGAATCAGCGTCAGTCTGCTGCTTTGTGACCTCTTATCTCTGATGTACGGCTGATTGCTGCCTAATATAAGCAGCTGTTTCACTCAGAGAGAGAATATGTGCTAATGAGCAGATCACAGAGAAACAGGACGAAGTGACGCCTCACTCAGGAGATGATACCAGCAGAAACACAGAGACAACGCTCAAACAATCACAAGATTCTTTACCCAGGTTTCATTTCCTGTCCGATTGAAACAAGCATGTATTTTATAAATGCACGTTAAACCGTTTCAGTGAACGGGTTTTTAACACATGATTAACCAAGATGCTGCAGTGAGAGCAGGTCATGATGTACAGCACTGATCCTTCTATCAATGTAGTCTCTCAATACCTATACATGTAACTTCTTGTTTATATTAAGATATTTTAACCTGTTAAACCCCATCCCTGTTTTTCAGGTCTCAGGCTCGAAAATGACATTTCCAGAACAAATGACCATGATAGGGAAAATTAATAATCTTTTTTCTCAAAGTAATGATAAACCTGTGAGTTGGATGTAGAAAAGTCAGAATCAATATAGATGTTTTTTATTTTAAAGAAAATTCAGATTGAACATAGTAAAAAACTGTAAATTATAGTGTCCGTCCAAAAAATATGTTTTACTTATAGGGAAAACCAGAGGTGGGACCAAGTCATTGTTTTGCAAGTCCGAGTCAAGTCTCAAGTCAGGTTGGGCAAGTTCAAGTCAAGTCCTAAACTTTGACAAAACGAGTCTTAAACAAGTCATTATGTGTTTTTCACCAAATGTAATGACATCGATCAACAGAATAATACTTAATAATCAAACTGCTCTTTATTAGTCACATTAATAATTTAATAATCCATTTTCTCTCTGCTGGTAAAGTAACGTGTTTTATTTTATTTGAAGAGGGATCAGTAAGGTGAGGCTACCGTGACGGTTTGATTCAGAAGGAGTTTAATGGATAAGATCCCTGATGTTGAGGAAACCAGAATGTTTATTTCCACTGTGTACAACATGTTGTGAGGGACCCACAATCTATCTCTATGCAAGGGATAATGTGCAGCGAGGCGTCTCTATGGGGAAGAGAACATCTGCATCTAGATCCCTCTGCAGGTGGTACTTTGAGTATATTTTGATGCTAATAGGCGGAGGAGGCGTGTGGCGCAGTGGTTAGAGCCTTGGTGTTGGGATCAGGGGGTCACAGGTTCAAACCCCACTGCAGTCAGCATGTCGTTGTGTCCCTGAGACACTTCACCCCAAATTGCTCCTGTGGGGATTGTCCACTGTATTGAGTATGTGAGTCACTTTGGATAAAAGCATCTAACAAGTGACATGTAATGTAATGATTGCATATTTTCATGTTTATGTTTTTATGCAAGATAAAAACTACATTTAAAAGAAAGGTTTTACTTTTATTTTATTAAAACCCCTAAAACCCATTGTCTTGTCACATTGAGGCCTAAGAGTGGGATTTATTATAGATGTATTGTAAGGAGGCTTTAATGGACATCAAAACAATCCCAGATATCTTTCTCATTGTGTCCTCAGTTGTTGTTGTTGTTGTTGTTGTTGTTGTGACCACGTCTGAATCCTCCTCAGAAGTTTTTTAGGTCAAAATGTTTGCAGAATGGAAACTATATCCATATTTATTTACTAAATACTGCACAGCAAACAAACCGAGGGAAAGCAGCTGAGGCTCGTCTCCGGGGTATTAAACATCCACAGACGGCTCAAATACTGAAATATATAATCAAAAAGCAACCCTGTTCAGAGTCCCAGCTGAACTGAGTCCTGCATCTGTTCCGTGGAATAAATTGACCTCAAACTAAACATATTGTTAGCCAGCATGAACCATAGATTCATAGGCTTTATAAACACAATAAATACATGGGTCATAAAACACTTTGAGTTAGTGGTAAACAGATAAAAGGACAACAGATGTGTTTATGAATATAAAAGTGATTTTAGGGGTTTGTGGAAAAGTGTTTCAAACAGTCACAGCATTTATTAAAGTATTGAATTTGAAGCATCAACATTTCAAATTAGAACATTATTTTGATGAAAATGCATTTGGACCAGCATGATTATAGGTGCAAGTTAAGACAGGGGATTCTGTAAAGTGTTTTATAAATGTGTCACAGCTAAAGGATTTCACTCTTTGCCGTAAGATTTACTTTCATCAAATCACATTTAAATAAGTTCTGAGATTTATGAGACAAAATATGGTTGTGGCCCCCAAAAATATGCTCCGGAAGGTTGGAGATCTGCTCCATGGCTGCTCCATCCACCCTTCCCCTGAGGTTCGCAGCCTGGGCGTCACTCTGGACTCTAGCCTCACCTTCAACTCACACATCCGGTCTACTGTCAAAACTGCTTTCTTTTACCTACGAAACATCTCCAGACTCCGGCCCTCTCTCCCCGACCCCGTTGCAGAAACATTGATGCATGCCTTCATCTCCTCTTGCCTGGACTACTGCAATGGAGTTCTGTTCGGGGTCACCAGCAAAGCCCTGGACAGCCCAGTACGTCCAGAACTCTGCAGCCAGGCTCCTCACCCGCACTAAGCCCTGGCAACACATCATCCCCACCCTCCTCCACCTTCACTGGCTCCCGGTAATGCATCCAGTACAAACTCCTCCTGCTAACCTACAAACCTCTCCACTCCCTAGCCCCTGCGTACATCGCTGACCTCCTTCCGCCCTACACCCCCTCTCGTCAGCTGCGGTCCTCCGACACAGGGCTGCTCTCCATCCAGTGCTCCATCAATCATCCATCAACCATCCATCAAGGCAAGGCAAGGCAAGGCAAGTTTATTTATATAGCACTTTTCAACACAAGGCAATTCAAAGTGCTTTACAAAAAATGAAAGACATTAAGAAAATGGCATTTAAAATCATTAAAAAGAAAAGCGAGTCCATCAATCATCCATCAATCATCCATCAATCATCCATCAATCATCCGTCATTCAACCATCCATCAATCGTCCATCAACCATCCATCCATCGATCATCCATCCAACAACCATCCATCAACCATCCATCAACCATCCATCAATCATCCATCAATCATCCATCAATCGTCCATCGATCATCCTTCAACCATCCTTCAACCATCAATCAATCGTCCATCAACCATCCATCGATCATCCATCAATCGTCCTTCAACCATCCATCAATTGTCCATCAACCATCTATCAACCATCCATCGATCGTCCATCAACCACCCATCAATCGTCCATCAACCATCCATCAACCATCCATCAATTGTCCATCAACCATCCATCAACCATCCATCGATCATCCATCAACCACCCATCAATCGTCCATCAACCATCCATCGACCATCCATCGATCATCCATCCATCAATCATCCATCATCCATCCATCAACCATCCATCAACAATCCATCAACCATCCATCAATCATCCATCAATCGTCCATCGATCATCCTTCAACCATCCATCATCCATCGATCATCCATCAACCATCCATCAATCATCCATCAATCGTCCATCAATCATCCTTCAACCATCCATCATCCATCCATCAACCATCCATCAACCATCCATCCATCATCCATCAACCATCCATCGATCATCCATCAACCATCCATCGATCATCCATCAATCGTCCATCAATCATCCTTCAACCATCCATCATCCATCCATCAACCATCCATCAACCATCCATCCATCATCCATCAATCATCCATCAACCATCCATCAACCATCCATCGACCATCCATCAACCATCCATCGATCATCCATCAACCGTCCATCGATCATCCATCAACCATCCATCGATCATCCATCAATCGTCCATCGATCATCCTTCAACCATCCATCATCCATCCATCATTCATCGATCAACCATTCATCAATCATCCATCAATCATCCATCAACCATCCATCAATCATCTATCAATCGTCCATCAACCATCATCCATCATCCATCCATCAACCATCCATCCATCAACCATCCATCAATCAACCATCAACCGTCCATCAATCATCTATCAATCGTCCATCAACCATCATCCATCATCCATCCATCAACCATCCATCCATCAATCAACCATCAACCGTCCATCAATCATCTATCAATCGTCCATCAACCATCATCCATCATCCATCCATCCATCAACCATCCATCCATCAACCATCCATCGATCATCCATCAATCGTCCATCGATCATCCATCAATCGTCCATCGATCATCCATCAACCATCCATCAATCGTCCATCAACCATCCATCAACCATCCATCAATCGTCCATCAACCATCCATCAATCATCTATCAATCGTCCATCAACCATCATCCATCAACCATCCATCAATCGTCCATCAACCATCCATCAACCATCCATCAATCGTCCATCAACCATCCATCAACCATCCATCAATCGTCCATCAACCATCCATCAATCGTCCATCAACCATCCATCAATCAACCATCAACCGTCCATTGATCATCCATCAATCGTCCATTGATCATCCATCAATCGTCCATCGATCATCCATCAACCATCCATCAATCGTCCATCAACCATTCATCAACCATCCATCAATCGTCCATCAACCATCCATCAACCATCCATCAATCGTCCATCAACCATCCATCAATCGTCCATCAACCATCCATCAACCATCCATCCATCGTCCATCAACCATCCATCAATCGTCCATCGATCATCCATCAATCGATCATCCATCAATCGTCCATCGATCATCCATCAATCGTCCATCGATCATCCATCAACCATCCATCAATCGTCCATCAACCATCCATCAATCGTCCATCAACCATCCATCAATCAACCATCAACCGTCCATCGATCATCCATCAATCGTCCATCGATCATCCATCAACCATCCATCAATCGTCCATCAACCATCCATCAATCGTCCATCAACCATCCATCAATCAACCATCAACCGTCCATCGATCATCCATCAATCGTCCATCGATCATCCATCAATCGTCCATCAACCATCCATCAATCGTCCATCATCCATCCATCATCCATCCATCAATCGTCCATCAACCATCCATCATCCATCCATCAACCATTTAACCAAGAGATACAGTATTTTTCTAAAATAGCCACATTTTTAAAAGACCATTTTCCTTTAAATATATATTTTCGAAAATGATTTAATTTAAATCAAATGACTCAGTTAAGAAAAAAGAAATCAACCAATTTTACAATTACATTTTTTTTTTTGAAAAAATAAATCACATAAATTGTCAAAGATAAATTCATCTTAAAAAATAATCATTTTTTTTTAAAATCACATCCAGCTCCCAGATCATCCTCATCAACACCAGCTCAGACTCTTCACTTTCCTATCCTCTGCTGCTCATGTGTGTTAATCTCCTCTCCAGTTCCAAATCAGTCAATCAATAACTCTCAACTAATTATCACTTAACGAGTCATTAACGAGTGTTTACTGACCGGTGCACTTCCTGCTGCTGTCGTCCTTCTTGGAGGAACTCATCAGTTTGCAGTTGAAGTTCTCCTCCCAGTACTCAGCGAACCAGACGTTCCTGCGGTTGTTCTCCAGAGTCCGAGACGTGAAGTATGCATCGAAGCCTGAAACACAGGAAACACCAGGTGAATAAAACAAATGCACCTTTTAGGATGTAATGTTACATGTGAGAGGCAGCGCAGATTGAAGAGAATAACTGGAAGGAGACAAAAACATGAGGAAATGCAAAGATTCAAAGTAGGAAAACTGCAAGAAGCTGAAAACACATCTGGGAGACCAGGGGACACTAAAGAGTGACGCACATAGCTGGAGACCAGGGGACACTAAAGAGAGACGCACACAGCTGGGAGACCAGGGGACGCTAAAGAGTGTCACACACAGCTGGGAGACCGGGGGACACTAAAGATTGACGCACACAGCTGGGAGACCAGGGGACACTAAAGAGTGACACACACAGCTGGGAGACCAGGGGACACGAAAGAGTGACGCACACAGCTGGGAGACCAGGGGGACACTAAAGAGTGACGCACACAGCTGAGAGAGAGACTTAGGGTGTTTCTCAATCTCGAGTACGCTTGCTTAGTAGCACATGCCTTCCGAGCGTCTTTCTTCAGAAGCGAGGCAAGAATACTTCCAGGCATTCGGAAAACGAAGAGTGGAACAGGCGAGCAAGTGTGCAGGTGTGCGTCATATGAGAGGCCCCGCCTTACATTTTCCGCCACAGATTTGGGGAAATTGGTCCGTGCGCAAAGCACTGCTTGGTGTGACCCCACCCACATGACCGCACTGCTTGGTGTGACCCCACCCACATGACCACACTGCTTGGTGTGACCCCACCCACATGACCGCACTGCTTGGTGTGACCCCACCCACATGACCACACTGCTTGGTGTGACCCCACCCACATGACCGCACTGTTTGGTGTGACCCCACCCACATGACCGCACTGCTTGGTGTGACCCCACCCACATGACCGCACTGTTTGGTGTGACCCCACCCACATGACCGCACTGCTTGGTGTGACCCCACCCACATGACCGCACTGTTTGGTGTGACCCCACCCACATGACCGCACTGTTTGGTGTGACCCCACCCACATGACCGCACTGCTTGGTGTGACCCCACCCACATGACCGCACTGCTTGGTGTGACCCCACCCACATGACCGCACTGCTTGGTGTGACCCCACCCACATGACCGCACTGCTTGGTGTGACCCCACCCACATGACCGCACTGTTTGGTGTGACCCCACCCACATGACCGCACTGTTTGGTGTGACCCCACCCACATGACCGCACTGCTTGGTGTGACCCCACCCACATGACCGCACTGCTTGGTGTGACCCCACCCACATGACCGCACTGCTTGGTGTGACCCCACCCACATGACCGCACTGTTTGGTGTGACCCCACCCACATGACCGCACTGTTTGGTGTGACCCCATCCACATGCCCGCTCTCTCCTCTGGAGACAGCCTTTATAGCCTTCGTTACCTTACTAGCCAGACGCCTGATATTGCTCATGTGGAAGTCTCCAACATCCCCTTCACACACCTTGTGGTTAAAAGAAGTCCTAAATTCAGCCAAACTCGAGAAACTAAGGTGCATGTGTACACGGGAGCTGGACATGCCGGATGTCTCTGGACAATAGGGAGGTGGACCTGCGGTGTTAAACTCTGATTAGTGGGCGGCTGACTGACCAACAAGAGTTATGCTTTTATTTGATATATTTGGTCTTTTTGTTCCATTTATACACATTGTTTGATCTCTACTTTTGCATTATGTTATTAATAATGGACTTAGACCCAGAGACTTTAGATTTTGACTTTGTTTTTTGTTGTTGATCTTTGTCCTGTCGCAGTCCATTTTTTGTTTTGTTTTATTTATTTTTTGTCTTTGTTTTTTATCCTGTCGGATTCGAGTCATACTGTTGTCACCCTTACTTGTTGGACAACTGCTATTGTGCTGTCTGTCTGGCTGTTTGTTTATAAAAAAAATTAAAAAAAGAAGCTGACTCAGATAAGGAAATATATGATACATTATGAAGTGATATGCCGCGGACTGTACTTAATGTTACTCTGATCCGGTTACTGATGTTGTGGCAGATATTTCAGTAAGCTTTCTTAACGCTAATGTTCTAATAGTCAGATTGCTCTGAAGATGGAGGTGATATTCTATTCATGTTCACGTTCACACAGTCGGTGATTGTTGCCGGCCGTCTTTCCTGCAACGGCAGCTTTTCTGTATTTCCTTTCTCCTGTAATATGACTTGATCGCTTTAAACTCCACACACTGAGCTCTGATTGGTCAGCAGGCGGTGCTTTCACTGAGTTGATCTCTTAGCCTGCAACCTAACCTGGTCCCGACCAGGGGGGTATACTACGAAGCAGGATTTTCGTTTAGCAAGATAACTTCTGGGATTTCCGGTCCTTCGAAGCTGGTTCACTTTTTAGCGGGCTAGATCTCCATGGTGACTTATCCTGGAACCTAGCCTGTGCTCCGAAGCCGGATAGGTTCCAGGATAAGAGATCAACTCAGCGAAAGCACCGCCTGCTGACCAATCAGAGCTCAGTGTGCGGAGGAAATACAGTTTAAACTGCCGGCCAAAATCACCGACTGTGTGAACGTGAAAATGAATAGAACATCACCTCCATCTTCAGAGCAATCTGACTATTATAACTATTATACTAGTATGTTAAGAAAGCTTAATTAAATATCTGCCACAACATAAGTAACCGGATCAAAGTAACATTACGTTGCCAACAGTCCGCGGCACTGTGAGTGCAGACGTCGATGTGTCCCATTATCATTCATATCACATCATATCACTTCATAATGTATCACATATCTCCTGATCTGAGTCAGCTGAGCCGTATCTGGCCGTGCAACACTCACAGTGTCACAGACTGGATGCAGAAGGATTATTTTAAGCAACACATTAAGTTGAGGAAACACTCGAGTCAAATGTAATGAAAGTCAGATGGTGTCTTAGACGGGCAGTGATATCATAAACCTGTTAATGCACGCATTCAAACACTTGTTCTGTTACCAGCTGTATTCACCTTGCAGGTGCAGCTCTGTGGCTTTGATCCTGGATCAAGTGTTTAAGTCATGGATGTTTAAAGTTTAACTTCTTCATATGTCTAATATTATAGTTGACTTTTCATTCAGGAAGTATGACGCTGCGCTGTCAGTACGCTTCTCCATGTCTGTGATTGGTCGAATGCTCCAGATACCACCCCTTTCATGTACCTAGCTAGATAGGACACGGCTGGCTTGAGCGAACGAGTTGATAGCCAGCGCTGTCGGACAGTTTAGCGAGAGCGGCTTCATTTTGGATTAAGTCAACCGGATAACTCAAAACATATCCAGGATAGGTTGAACTAGATTCGTAGTATACCCCCCAGGTTAGGCGCTAAGCATAAGTTACCATGGAGATCTAGCCTGCTAAGAAGAGAACCAGCTTCGTAGGACCGGAAAGCCCAAGTTTTCCCTGAAGTTAGCCGCTAAGAGAACATCCTGCTTCGTAATACAGGCCTCTGGTCTCCGTTGTGTTACCCAAAAACGTATTGTATCCCATGCCCTGTTTATGTGGTTGCTGCTCACACTACCTCTGTTTCCCACATGATTTATATCTTGTATAACCTCAGTGTGTTTCTGAGTTTCTACCCGACTTAAATCTGTCTTCCTCGGAGATAAACTGTCGACAGTTCAGAGCTTTAGAGTTTTATTTGGAGTTCAGAAAGCTCTCTGGGGAGGAGAGAGGAACCACGATTAATGCTGCCAATAACAGGGAGGTGTGTGTGTGTGTGTGTGTGTGTGTGTGTGTGTGTGTGTGTGTGTGTGTGTGTGTGTGTGTGTGTGTGAGAGCTAATTGCCTCTCTGATTAGTTGTTGTAATCACAGCTCCTCTCAGCAGGGGTGAGGAGGCTCTCGCTCTTTATTTTGTATTTTCCAGTTCCTCTGCTGCTTTATGTCTTCTTTGATTCCATGTTGTTGTTTCAGCATCAATAATTACATCTGGATCCTTAAGCTACTTTGCACAATTGTATATATAATCCAATGCCAGTATGTGTCTCTAGTAGGGGTGTAACGGTATCCGTATCACGTGTCGGACGTCACGGTTCGGCACATGCAGTCTCACGACGAATACGCCTTTTTTTATGAAGGCAAACAAGTCTGTCACTCAGGGCAGTGTGCACTACACTATTTATAATCCAGGGGGCGGTATTGCGCCTAAAAGCTGTTTGCCAGCCGCCCTTAAACAACAAATGAAGAACAAGAAGAAAACACAACAAAACGAACAAAATACAAGAAGAAGAAAAGTTAGTATGGCGATTTCAGATAACACACAGGAGCTAGAACCCACCTGCTTCTTTAAAATCAGCTGTGTGGGAACATTTCGGGTTCCCTGTGGACTACAATAACGATGGAGTGCGAGTGGTGGATCGGACGAGGACGGTGTGTCGGCGTTGTTAGACAGCGGTGCGGTATGACAACAGCAGTTCAACAGCTGATCCCCGCTGTTTTTAAGAAGCCAAGAGACATGAGAGCCGAGAGACCAAAATAAATAACGGAAGCAATTGGCATATATATTTCAACGGCTTTGCGCTCTTGAAACACTTTCTTATTATTTATTATGTAATATTTTCAAGACATTCTTTTTAGTTTTACAGCTTATTGAACCTTTTTGTTTGATCAGCCATTATAGATGATCTGGCCACCTGAGTGTTTGTGGTTTGTTTTTAACAGTGTAATACAGTTACTTATTCAAAATGTTCCTTATTTCTAAACTGAAACTTGCACTACTGTTCAAAAATAAATAACAACAAACCTGGAATTATGCATTTGGGACTTTTTTTGCTTTTTCTTGTTGTAGGCTACCAAACCGTGACTCCCAAACCGAGGTACCTACCGAACCGTGAATTATGTGAACCGTTACACCCCTTGTATATTTCTATAGATAAGTGAGACTGTATATTGTAGAGTACTCAAGTCTGCCTGTCTGTCTGTCTACACATAAACACCAGCAACAGCCTCTCATTGGTCCGTTCCTCTCACAGAAACAGCCTCTCATTGGTCCGTTCCTCTCACAGAAACAGCCTCTCATTGGTCCGTTCTTCTCACAGAAACAGCCTCTCATTGGTCCGTTCTTCTCACAGAAACAGCCTCTCATTGGTCCGTTCCTCTCACAGAAACAGCCTCTCATTGGTCCGTTCCTCTCATAAACACCCACTACTCAGGTATAATAATTCTCAGGTATTGAGTCAGTGACGGTGGCAGTGAGAGGGGTTCATGTGAGAGCTTTTTAATTAGTGCTTTTATTGCTTTCTGTTATTGTTTTCTGATTGGTTACTCACACACTCTGTTGGCAATTTACTCTAATAGCATTGTGTCATCGTGTGAGGAATGAAAACCTGCAGACGCAATTAAAGAAAGGGAATCCAGAGGACACTGAGGTGTGTGTGTGTGTGTGTGTGTGTGTGTGTGTGTGTGTGTGTGTGTGTGTGTGTGTGTGTGTGTGTGTGTGTGTGTGTGTGTGTGTGTGTGTGTGTGTGTGTGTGAGAAAACACTAGGAATCGTCTCTTCTGATTGGCTGCTGCCTGATGAACTATACTTTAATATATATTATGTATAAGGGATGGTCTGACAAAAGAGAATCAGACAAACAATATTCTTGAATACAAGATGGCAGAAAAAAGTTTGCATATCATTAAAGTTTATCTGATTCAGTCTTTCTACTTTAACTAAATATAGGACGGCCACTCCTGAAGCTAGCTAGACACACACACACACACACACACACACACACACACACACACACACACACACACACACACACACACACACACACACACACACACACACACACACACACACACACACACACACACACACACACACACACACACACACACACACACTGAAAACTGTTCAAAAGTTTCTCAGGAAAGTCGTGCCGCGTCTTTTTTCCCCTGATTTATGAACTTTTATCTGGATGGACATCAGAGATAATAATATCCCGGGGAAGTGTAATATCTCTCTGCGATATATGAGTTTCATGGCATTTCTCTGAGTTATGACTCAGATTTCTGACTTCTCCTTCAGCTCTTAGTCTGTCTTTTCCCTGCAGAGGACGACCAGGGGACACTAAAGAGTGATGCACACAGCTGGGAGACCAGGGGACACTAAAGAGTGATGCACACAGCTGGGAGACCAGGGGACACTAAAGAGTGATGCACACATCTGGGAGACGAGAGGACACTAAAGAGTGATGCACACATCTGGGAGACCAAGGGACACTAAAGAGTGATGCACACAGCTGGGAGACCAGGGGACACTGAAGAGTGACGCACACAGCTGGGAGACCAGGGGACACTGAAGAGTGACACACACAGCTAGGAGACCAGGGGACACTACAGAGTGACGCACACAGCTGGGAGACCAGGGGACACTGAAGAGTGACACACACAGCTAGGAGACCAGGGGACACTACAGAGTGACGCACACATCTGGGAGACCAGGGGACACTAAAGAGTGACGCACACAGCTGGGAGACCAGGGGACACTAAAGAGTGACGCACACAGCTGGGAGACCAGGGGACACTAAAGAGTGACGCACACAGCTGGGAGACCAGGGGACACTAAAGAGTGACGCACACCAGGGGACACTAAAGACACTAAAAGATTGTTCGTATTGATTTAGTTTCATTTTAAATCAATATTGTGATTGAAGTCCATCATCTTTTTCCTACGCAGCCGGATAATGCTCTCGCTTGACACCTGTCGCTCTGTTTCTGCTGCACAACACCTCCACACTTTACACCGTGTGTGTGTGTGTGTGTGTGTGTGTGTGTGTGTGTGTGTGTGTGTGTGTGTGTGTGTGTGTGTGTGTGTGTGTGTGTGTGTGTGTGTGTGTGTGTGTGTGTGTGTGTGTGTGTGTGTGTGTGTGTGTGTGTGTGTGTGTGTGTGTGTGTGTGAGAGAGAGAGAGTGATCTGGCTCTCTTCATGACAGAAGACATTTATAGAGTTGTATGTCAACATTACGTTTTCTCCCGTTCTGATTAACACAGGGATTGTGAAGCTTTTGTGACGGCGAGTAAGAAAATAATGAACTGTCATTTAGTTATTCTAACTGTAAGATATCACCTTAAATCTGCACGTTAAAGGTGGCAGTGCTTTCAGATTTATGAGACTTTCTGCAGGGCAAAGAGAACGTCTCTACTTTAAAGAGTCCTCTCCTGCTGATGTTCAGGTGTATATCAGTATGTAGTGTCTCTACTTTAAAGAGTCCTCTCCTGCTGGTGTTCAGGTGTATATCAGTATGTAGTGTCTCTACTTTAAAGAGTCCTCTCCTGCTGATGTTCAGGTGTATATCAGTATGTAGAGTCTCTACTTTAAAGAGTCCTCTCCTGCTGATGTTCAGGTGTATATCAGTATGTAGTGTCTCTACTTTAAAGAGTCCTCTCCTGCTGATGTTCAGGTGTATATCAGTATGTAGTGTCTCTACTTTAAAGAGTCCTCTCCTGCTGATGTTCAGGTGTATATCAGTATGTAGTGTCTCTAATTTAAAGAGTCATCTCCTGCTGATGTTCAGGTGTATATCAGTATGTAGTGTCTCTACTTTAAAGAGTCCTCTCCTGCTGATGTTCAGGTGTATATCAGTATGTAGTGTCT
This sequence comes from Pogonophryne albipinna, assembly GCA_028583405.1. Lineage (NCBI taxonomy): Eukaryota > Metazoa > Chordata > Actinopteri > Perciformes > Artedidraconidae > Pogonophryne > Pogonophryne albipinna. Next base: position 256,854 of record JAPTMU010000145.1, on the reverse strand, counting down.
CTACTTTAAAGAGTCCTCTCCTGCTGATGTTCAGGTGTATATCAGTATGTAGTGTCTATACTTTAAAGAGTCCTCTCCTGCTGATGTTCAGGTGTATATCAGTATGTAGTGTCTCTACTTTAAAGAGTCCTCTCCTGCTGATGTTCAGGTGTATATCAGTATGTAGTGTCTCTACTTTAAAGAGTCCTCTCCTGCTGATGTTCAGGTGTATATCAGTATGTAGTGTCTCTACTTTAAAGAGTCCTCTCCTGCTGATGTTCAGGTGTATATCAGTATGTAGTGTCTCTACTTTAAAGAGTCCTCTCCTGCTGATGTTCAGGTGTATATCAGTATGTAGTGTCTCTACTTTAAAGAGTCCTCTCCTGCTGATGTTCAGGTGTATATCAGTATGTAGTGTCTCTACTTTAAAGAGTCCTCTCCTGCTGATGTTCAGGTGTATATCAGTATGTAGTGTCTCTACTTTAAAGAGTCCTCTCCTGCTGATGTTCAAGTGTATATCAGTATCTAGTGTCTCTACTTTAAAGAGTCCTCTCCTGCTGATGTTCAGGTGTATATCAGTATGTAGTGTCTCTACTTTAAAGAGTCCTCTCCTGCTGATGTTCAGGTGTATATCAGTATGTAGTGTCTCTACTTTAAAGAGTCCTCTCCTGCTGATGTTCAGGTGTATATCAGTATGTAGTGTCTCTACTTTAAAGAGTCCTCTCCTGCTGATGTTCAGGTGTATATCAGTATGTAGTGTCTCTACTTTAAAGAGTCCTCTCCTGCTGATGTTCAGGTGTATATCAGTATGTAGTGTCTCTACTTTAAAGAGTCCTCTCCTGCTGATGTTCAGGTGTATATCAGTATGTAGTGTCTCTACTTTAAAGAGTCCTCTCCTGCTGATGTTCAGGTTTATATCAGTATGTAGAGTCTCTACTTTAAAGAGTCCTCTCCTGCTGATGTTCAAGTGTATATCAGTATGTAGTGTCTCTACTTTAAAGAGTCCTCTCCTGCTGATGTTCAGGTGTATATCATTATGTAGTGTCTCTACTTTAAAGAGTCCTCTCCTGCTGATGTTCAGGTGTATATCAGTATGTAGTGTCTCTACTTTAAAGAGTCCTCTCCTGCTGATGTTCAGGTGTATATCAGTATGTAGTGTCTCTACTTTAAAGAGTCCTCTCCTGCTGATGTTCAGGTGTATATCAGTATGTAGTGTCTCTACTTTAAAGAGTCCTCTCCTGCTGATGTTCAGGTGTATATCAGTATGTAGTGTCTCTACTTTAAAGAGTCCTCTCCTGCTGATGTTCAGGTGTATATCAGTATGTAGAGTCTCTACTTTAAAGAGTCCTCTCCTGCTGATGTTCAGGTGTATATCAGTATGTAGAGTCTCTACTTTCCATACTTTAAGATCTCACTTTTAGGGCGCAGCCTTTAAAGGTCCCATGTCACGGCCATTTCCACTGATCATAATTCCATGGTTGAGGTCTACTAGAATAGAATTATATTGTGCAATTTTCCAAACTCACATTGTTTTCTCACAGCATCTCTGTAAAGTCTGTGTATTCACTCTCTCCACTAAACGGCTCGTTGCAGCTCTTGCCCCCCCCTCCCTGTGAGCCCAGTGTGCTCCGATTGGTCGGGACGTTGTGAATCGCGCTGAGCTCCGTGGAGGTGTGATTTCCTTGTTTAGCGATACACAGCGAAACACAGCCAAACTCATCCTGAGCACACAAAGTCACAGCCGAAGTAAAAACAATAAGTGTGCTTGATATTGAGTAAGAAAAAGGTTGATAAACGCTGTGAGAATGGGTCTGCAGAGAGAATTTCACCGCGATCCCAACTGTCTGTTATCAGCCTGCAGCCAGGGAGGAGAGATCAGCAGAGCTGCACTGAGTGTGTGAGGAAGTCCGTGGATTGGTCAATTTGGACCAATCAGCGGGGGCTTAACGTAACGGCTCCGCGGACGTAACGTAACGGCTCCATGGATTGGTCCATTTCGTTCCGGGTATGGATGACATCATGATGTACCCGGAAGAATCAAATGGACAGTGACGTATCTCCAACGAGGCGTTTTGGGGAGGTATTTTCTGTGTTAGAGTTTTACTCACTACAGGGTGCACTTTGAGGGTTTGTGACTCTGCCGACCGTTTACATGCATTAAAACCTTCATAACACACAAGGGGACGGGTAATAACCAGAAAAGCATGACATGGGACCTTTAAAACTTTAACAGACCTGCAGCCTCTCCCTGCCCTCAGCAAACAGCAGCCTGCAGGATTCTCTACTTTAAAGAGTCATGTTATCCGAACCGTCCTCTCAGTTCTGATCTGTGACCGGAAACCCAGTCAGCAGCCTGAAGACGTCCCTCAGGAGGAATGTTTCCTGTCTCTGAGGCTCCTCTCTCACAGGAAGTGTAAATGACGTTTCCCCGGGTGAGGAGCACTTTCATTTTAAACCCTCCGTTACAACCTCTCCACACACACACACACAACACACACACACACACACACACGCACACACGCACACGCACACGCACACGCACGCGCGCGCGCGCACACACACACACACACACACCCCCTGAGAGATAAAACCCTGCAGCACCTATGGGAACATCCTGCAGACTTTTATCTGTGTGCAGCGCGGCGTATGCATCAGATATAAACTCTAGATCTGATGAAGGCAGCGAGGGAAACTCTTTCTTAGAGGAATGAGATCTCACCCGTGTTAAAATAAGTCAGAATTGAAGGAGAACACGGTCCCTGTATTGCAGCTGTGAGATTTAACCCAGTGAAATATCTATGGGTTTAAAAAACGACATTAGTAACAACCCCCACATGGAGCAGAACCTCTCTAGTGTTTCTTTGCATTGCATTCAGAAAATCTCTAAATGTTGCAGCGTTACCACCTTAAAGAGTCCCTGTTCTTCTTCTGTGGTGTTCCCTTTCCTGTAGTCTATTAGTGCATGTAAATGGTCTGCAGATGCTAAAATCCCTGTGTTCCTTCAGAGGGAGTTTCTCTCCCACACTGGTTTTAGAGAAAGTCCTAAATACCGTTTATTGCTGTAATCGCCTTCAATCCCGAATTTCTGTTGGTCCCGTCATATTTAAGACTAAATGTTTTAGGTTGTGTCTGCTTCTTCTATTTCATATCTCTCTGCTCAGCCATGTGTATCAACGATACATCCTTCTCCTCCGTGTAGCATCTCTTCTGACCCACTTCTGTCAGACTGTTAGCAGACAAAACGGCCCTTTAGTCGCCTGGAAACACCCGAACCGGCAGACAAAAAAACATTTTCTGGGTTCTGTATTTGAAAAAAGAAAGTGTAAAAGTCTAAATCCAAGCTAGAAATGTGAATCCAAATGAAAGACATATTAATCATTATCGTTCTGTATCTGAATCACATCTAGTTCTGGTTCAATGTGAGTGCGTGAATCATTTTCATTCACACTGTACATTTTATATTTAAGTGAATATCCCATTCCATGCACTCTTGATGTGAATAACATCCTGCATAGATTGTGTCAAATTGGCCCCAATAGTGTTTTTATTTGTCAGACAGTTCATAGATTTTGTATCTTCACGTCATCTGTATGTTTTTCTCACTCTCTAAATGCTGGTTTATTTCTATTTCTGATTTGAGATGTTTATGTATATTAGAATTGTTTATTCCTACTCTTTAAATGTTATTATGTGCAATGCCTTGTTTTGTTTTTCTGCTGCTACAACAAAAAATCCCAAATTGCGATTAATAAAGTTCTTATGTTATCTTATCAGCGTTCCTGCACATTCAGAAGTATGATCATGCGTGCTGCAGAAATGACTTCTTCTGAGCTCAAACAGACGACCTGTATTTGTCCCGGTGTATTTATCCGTCTCATGGGGGGGGGGGGGGCAATGTCTCCGGCTGGGACTCAGTCCGTCTCTGCAGGACAGGAAAGTCCTACAGAACAAAAAGAAGCCAGACTGCGAGTATCTGCAGATTTCAAGTCGACTGCCAGCAGACAGGAGTCATTTAGCTGAGCCTCCAGAGGGAAACACAATTAGAGAAAACAGGTCTAATGCCCGCCGTTAAGATAAGACTAATCCTCAGTCCGACAGGAACACAGAAGCATGAGAGGAAACGCTGCTCAGAGAAACAAATAAACTCGGGGCTTTCCTGCAGAGATGTACCGACATAACATGAAGTAAATTCATATTTGCATTTACAAAGTAATCTACATATTGTGTTTCTTTGTGGATACACTCTATGGGATGGAGACCCTTGCTCACCTTGGATCTAACTGGGAATATGAATGGTATTAAAGATGGAATAATATACTTTGAGTTACCCATTGAAAAGTATGTTAGCATATCACTCAAAAATGACATATGATTTTACTGAACCTTAATTCAATATCTCCTTGTGCTCTACAACATTTTCTGAGAGAAATGTTGTAATTGTTTAGTTTTATTTGACGACATTAGTTACTTACAGTTTATGATTTTACTTACTAAATAAAAACAGTTTACATGGTGCAATGTTCCTAGATATATAAATATATAAAAATAAACTCCAAATCTTAAGCAGCTTCAACAAGAATAAGGCATTTCTATGTCTATTAGTGATTCATAATGGTAGTCTCATAATGTAAAACATACTTTTGATTGTAGCAGTCAATGTCAAGTCATTTGAGAGAACATAAAGTGTGTGTAGTATAGTAAAACGTGATTTTAAAGATGATTTAAATCTAAACTGAAGCCATGAGAAGCCCTGATAGTATAAAGAAGTACAAGAGGACTTCCTGTTCTCTGACAGAAGGATCTGGGTTTGATGGAGGAGGTCAGGGAACATTTAAAGGCCAGAGGAAGGTAGAGTCACATGGCTGGCTAAACAAGTGACAGTTAAATGTGAGAAGTCAGAGATGATAGGAGGAGACGTTGGTGTGAAGCAGTAGAAAGGATGCTTAGCACGATCAGTGTCGCAGCTAAATGTCTCATCCTCCATCTCTTTGCCGTTTGTCAGACTAGAGTTCAGTCTCACAGCGAAGACACAGGAATCCTCTGTGACAGAGAGCACTGGAGCACAGGAGAACTGCAGGAAACACACACAGATATCTACACATCCAGACAATCAGACACCTAGAGACCCAGAGACACAGAGACTCAGACACCAACACATCCAGACATCTGAACATCCAGAGACACAGAGACTCAGACACCAACACACCAACACATCCAGACATCTGAACATCCAGAGACACAGAGACACAGAGACTCAGACACCAACACACCAACACATCCAGACATCTGAACATCCAGAGACACAGAGACACAGAGACTCAGACACCAACACACCAACACATCCAGACATCTGAACATCCAGAGACACAGAGACTCAGACACCAACACACCAACACATCCAGACATCTGAACATCCAGAGACACAGAGACACAGAGACTCAGACACAAACACACCAACACATCCAGACATCTGAACATCCAGAGACACAGAGACACAGAGACTCAGACACCAACACACCAACACATCCAGACATCTGAACATCCAGAGACACAGAGACTCAGACACCAACACACCAACACATCCAGACATCTGAACATCCAGAGACACAGAGACTCAGAGACACAGAGACTCAGACACCAACACATCCAGACATCTGAACATCCAGAGACACAGAGACTCAGACACCAACACACCAACACATCCAGACATCTGAACATCCAGAGACACAGAAACACAGAGACACAGAGACTCAGACACCAACACATCCAGACATCTGAACATCCAGAGACACAGAGACACAGAGACACAGAGACTCAGACACCAACACACCAACACATCCAGACATCTGAACATCCAGAGACACAGAAACACAGAGACACAGAGACTCAGACACCAACACATCCAGACATCTGAACATCCAGAGACACAGAAACACAGAGACACAGAGACTCAGACACCAACACATCCAGACATCTGAACATCCAGAGACACAGAAACACAGAGACACAGAAACACAGAGACACTTAGACAACAAAACGTCCACACATCTAGATATCCAGAGACCACAAAACTGAGGCATTCGAACATCAAGACACCCAGACGTCGAGTGATCCAGACACTCAGACATCACAACAACCAGACACCAAATGTTCATGAGAACAGAGACTCAGACACCAACACATCCAAACATCTGAACATCCAGAGAACACAACATTGAGGCATTCGAACATCAAGATACCCAGACATCAAGAGATCCAGAAAGTCAGACATCACAACAATCGTACTCCAAGAGACACATTCACACCCTGTTGGCCATCAGGAGCAATATCTTTACTGTGGAGGCTGGAGATCAACAACCTTCCACCCAGACATCTGAACACCCAAAGATCTAGACATCTGAACACCTAAAGATCTAGACATCTTAAAACCCAAAGATCTAGACATCCGAGGAACCAAAGATCTAGACATCTGAACACCTAAAGATCTAGACATCCGAGGAACCAAAGATCTAGACATCCGAGGAACCAAAGATCTAGACAACTGAACATCTAAATATCTAGATCTAGACATCTGAATATTTAAAGATATAGACATACAAACGTCCTTACGGTCCTTATGGTGTCTTCACAGGTCTCACTAAAAAATCTATTAGGAAGCTGCAGCTGATTCAGAACGCCGCTGCTCGAGTCCTCACTAACACTAACGGCCCCTACACACGCCGGCGTGCGTTGTCGCCTGCCAGCGGGGGGGGCTGAAACTCGACCAACAACCAATCACATGAATCTCCCGCCCCAGACACACAAGCACGCGGTTTGATTGGCTAGAGCTTGCACTGGCATATGATTCGATTGGCTGACGCCACCGTCGAGGCGGCAAAAGTAGAACATTGCTCTACTTTTGCAGCGAGCACCGCGAGAGAAGCTACGCTTTGCTCCCACAATGCAGTTCGGTGAATCCTGACGTCACCCCATTCAAAGTGAATGGGCAGAAGCGTTGAAGCGGCAACGCACGCCGCCGTGTGTAGGCTCCGTAAGAAAGTGGATCACATTACTCCTGTTCTGAAGTCTTTACACTGGCTTCCTGTGTGTCAAAGAATATATTTCTAAATACTGCTGCTGGTTTATAAAGCACTGAATGGTTTAGGCCCAAAATACATTTGTGACCTCCTGCTAAATGATGAACCATCCAGATCTCTCAGGTCTTCAGGGACTGGTCAGCTTTCTGTCCCCAGAGTCAGAACTAAACATGGAGAAGCAGCGTTCAGTTATTATGCTCCAAATATCTGGAACAAACTCCCAGAAACCTGCAGGTCCGCTGCAACTCTGACTACTTTCAAATCCAGCAAGAAGACTTTGCTTTTTGTCGCTGCTTTTAATTGAAACTGAGCCGTTGTGTTCATCAGTAAAGTGGAACTTCTGTGTGAACTATTCGTATCTTAAACTGCACTGTAACTTTTTATTCATGTATTTTTTCTTTTAATGTTTATTTTATTAGCTTTTCTTTTTAATGACTGATTTTAAATGCCATTTTCTTTATGTCTTTCATTTTTTGTAAAGCACTTTGAATTGCCTTGTGTTGAAAAGTGCTATATAAATAAACTTGCCTTGCCTTGCCTTACACTTGGACCCGAAGACATCCAAACATCCAGAAATCCAGACATTCAGACATTCAGACATCGAAACACTCACAAATCTAGACATCTGAACACCCAGACCTCCAGGCATCCAGAAACCATTCAATCATCCAGACATTCAAACACCTTAAGGTCTTGACATTTCGATATCCATATATGTAATTGAACATCCGAAAACCTAAACATCAAGACAATGTTCATCAAGTCATTGCTTACTATCAATCATTTCCGGTTCGAAATTCTCCAAGATAAAGTAGCTTTTCTCCGTCTGATATCACGCTAATATCTTTGGGTTTCGGACTGTTGCTCGAGAAGACATTTAAAGACGTCACCTTGGACTTTGGGGATTTATGGAGGACATTTTTCACTTTTTATGATCTGACTTTTTATAGACTAACGATGAATCAGACAGAGTTACAGCACTCAGTCTGTCTGTCTGTCCTTTGACCTGTGACAGGACTTGAAATGCTTTTTTCTGATCACCATCTTTTACTCCACCACGCCTCTCTGCAGACTGCATTGCAGAGCGTCTCGTTTACAGATTCCTGGCGGATAACATTAAACGCAGCGCACAGACAGAAGTGGAGGTCAGGGCGGAGAAGCAGACATGTGTTCATCCCGGGAGAGGATGTAAGATAAGATAAGAAAAAGCTTGATTCATCCCTGTAGGGAAATTCAGGTGTCAGAGCAGCGCTATGTGATAAAAGGATAAAACGAAAGCTTTCCTAGAGAGTTAAAATCCACTGCAGTGTTATAAGGCTATATAAGTTATATAGAAATCATATGGTCCTGTGTGCAATACATTAAAGAGGGGGGGGTTCATTTGAAAGAAGGCAGACTTACTTTCAACCAACAGCAACAGTATGCATTACCAACACGAGGTGAAATGCAGGATTTCATTACACAATGTGACAGAGACAAAGTGCCCCCTAAATATATCAAACCCTCCTAAAAAAAAACTAAAACACAGCAGCTTCAGTGTCTCTTGCTCGTATAAAACCATCAATGTTGATATAGTCTAGAGATGTTGTGATCATGTGTTTCTTTTACACACATATACTGCAAAGGGTATAAGATGTGGACGTAGTCACTGCGAAGAAGAAAAGGAACATTTCCTCATAGACTTCTCTACAATCTGAGGTAATAAAGAGAGAGAGAGAAGTAGGAACATTTCCTCATAGACTTCTATACAATCTGAGGTAATAAAGAGAGAGAGAAGTAGGAACATTTCCTCATAGACTTCTCTACAATCTGAGGTAATAAAGAGAGAGAGAAGTAGGAACATTTCCTCATAGACTTCTATACAATCTGAGGTAATAAAGAGAGAAGTAGGAACATTTCCTCATAGACTTCTATACAATCTGAGGTAATAAAGAGAGAGAGAAGTAGGAACATTTCCTCATAGACTTCTATACAGTCTGAGGTAATAAAGAGAGAGAGAGAAGTAGGAACATTTCCTCATAGACTTCTCTACAATCTGAGGTAATAAAGAGAGAGAGAAGTAGGAACATTTCCTCATAGACTTCTCTACAATCTGAGGTAATAAAGAGAGAGAGAAGTAGGAACATTTCCTCATAGACTTCTATACAATCTGAGGTAATAAAGAGAGAGAGAAGTAGGAACATTTCCTCATAGACTTCTATACAATCTGAGGTAATAAAGAGAGAAGTAGGAACATTTCCTCATAGACTTCTATACAATCTGAGGTAATAAAGAGAGAGAGAAGTAGGAACATTTCCTCATAGACTTCTATACAGTCTGAGGTAATAAAGAGAGAGAGAGAAGTAGGAACATTTCCTCATAGACTTCTCTACAATCTGAGGTAATAAAGAGAGAGAGAAGTAGGAACATTTTCTCATAGACTTCTATACAATCTGAGGTAATAAAGAGAGAGAGAAGTAGGAACATTTCCTCATAGACTTCTATACAATCTGAGGTAATAAAGAGAGAGAGAAGTAGGAACATTTTCTCATAGACTTCTATACAATCTGAGGTAATAAAGAGAGAGAGAAGTAGGAACATTTCCTCATAGACTTCTCTACAATCTGAGGTAATAAAGAGAGAGAGAAGTAGGAACATTTCCTCATAGACTTCTCTACAATCTGAGGTAATAAAGAGAGAGAGAAGTAGGAACATTTTCTCATAGACTTCTATACAATCTGATGTAATAATGAGAGAGAGAAGTAGGAACATTTCCTCATAGACTTCTCTACAATCTGATGTAATAAAGAGAGAGAGAAGTAGGAACATTTCCTCATAGACTTCTCTACAATCTGATGTAATAAAGAGAGAGAGAGAAGTAGGAACATTTCCTCAGACTTCTCTACAATCTGAGGTAATAAAGAGAGAGAGAAGTAGGAACATTTCCTCATAGACTTCTATACAATCTGAGGTAATAAAGAGAGAGAGAAGTAGGAACATTTCCTCATAGACTTCTATACAATCTGAGGTAATAAAGAGAGAAGTAGGAACATTTCCTCATAGACTTCTATACAATCTGAGGTAATAAAGAGAGAGAGAAGTAGGAACATTTCCTCATAGACTTCTATACAGTCTGAGGTAATAAAGAGAGAGAGAGAAGTAGGAACATTTCCTCATAGACTTCTCTACAATCTGAGGTAATAAAGAGAGAGAGAAGTAGGAACATTTCCTCATAGACTTCTCTACAATCTGAGGTAATAAAGAGAGAGAGAAGTAGGAACATTTCCTCATAGACTTCTATACAATCTGAGGTAATAAAGAGAGAGAGAAGTAGGAACATTTCCTCATAGACTTCTATACAATCTGAGGTAATAAAGAGAGAAGTAGGAACATTTCCTCATAGACTTCTATACAATCTGCGGTAATAAAGAGAGAGAGAAGTAGGAACATTTCCTCATAGACTTCTATACAGTCTGAGGTAATAAAGAGAGAGAGAGAAGTAGGAACATTTCCTCATAGACTTCTCTACAATCTGAGGTAATAAAGAGAGAGAGAAGTAGAAACATTTCCTCATAGACTTCTCTACAATCTGAGGTAATAAAGAGAGAGAGAAGTAGGAACATTTTCTCATAGACTTCTATACAATCTGAGGTAATAAAGAGAGAGAGAAGTAGGAACATTTTCTCATAGACTTCTATACAATCTGAGGTAATAAAGAGAGAGAGAAGTAGGAACATTTTCTCATAGACTTCTATACAATCTGAGGTAATAAAGAGAGAGAGAAGTAGAAACATTTCCTCATAGACTTCTCTACAATCTGAGGTAATAAAGAGAGAGAGAAGTAGGAACATTTTCTCATAGACTTCTATACAATCTGAGGTAATAAAGAGAGAGAGAAGTAGGAACATTTTCTCATAGACTTCTATACAATCTGAGGTAATAAAGAGAGAGAGAAGTAGGAACATTTTCTCATAGACTTCTATACAATCTGAGGTAATAAAGAGAGAGAGAAGTAGGAACATTTCCTCATAGACTTCTATACAATCTGAGGTAATAAAGAGAGAGAGAAGTAGGAACATTTCCTCATAGACTTCTATACAATCTGAGGTAATAAAGAGAGAGAGAAGTAGGAACATTTTCTCATAGACTTCTATACAATCTGAGGTAATAAAGAGAGAGAGAAGTAGGAACATTTTCTCATAGACTTCTATACAATCTGAGGTAATAAAGAGAGAGAGAGAAGTAGGAACATTTCCTCATAGACGTCTCTACAATCTGAGGTAATAAAGAGAGAGAGAAGTACGAACATTTCCTCATAGACTTCTCTACAATCTGAGGTAATAAAGAGAGAGAGAAGTAGGAACATTTCCTCATAGACTTCTCTACAATCTGAGGTAATAAAGAGAGAGAGAGAAGTAGGAACATTTCCTCATAGACCTCTCTACAATCTGAGGCAATAAAGAGAGGGAGAAGTAGGAACATTTCCTCATAGACTTCTCTACAATCTGAGGTAATAAAGAGAGAGAGAAGTAGGAACATTTCCTCATAGACTTCTCTACAATCTGAGGTAATAAAGAGAGAGAGAGAAGTAGGAACATTTCCTCATAGACTTCTATACAATCTGAGGTAATAAAGAGAGAGAGAAGTAGGAACATTTCCTCATAGACTTCTCTACAATCTGAGGTAATAAAGAGAGAGAGAAGTAGAAACATTTCCTCATAGACTTCTATACAATCTGAGATAATAAAGAGAGAGAGAAGTAGGAACATTTCCTCATAGACCTCTCTACAATCTGAGGCAATAAAGAGAGGGAGAAGTAGGAACATTTCCTCATAGACTTCTCTACAATCTGAGGTAATAAAGAGAGAGAGAAGTAGGAACATTTCCTCATAGACTTCTCTACAATCTGAGGTAATAAAGAGAGAGAGAGAAGTAGGAACATTTTCTCATAGACTTCTCTACAATCTGAGGTAATAAAGAGAGAGAGAGAAGTAGGAACATTTCCTCATAGACTTCTCTACAATCTGAGGTAATAAATCAAGGGACAAGTCGGGACATTTTCTCATAGGAGGTTTCACAACACATTTACAACTGTTGGCTAAAAATAAAGCACTTCATTGTGATTAATGCTGCATTACAGGACGGTTGAAACATGATCAGGCTACCTTCAGTTTGCTCAGATAAACAACAGTAATGGATGTTGACTGCAGCAGCATCTTTAATTATATAGCACCATGTGCAGCCCTGTCACATTCAGGAGATCCTTGTTGGAGGATACGCTGCTGCTCCTGGACACATCCATTCAAAGCTCTGTGTATCCAATAGGAAAACATCCCTTTCATACCATATGTCTTCATTTCTCTGTGATACTCAGTTTCCTGCTGCATCTCCTGCGGGGAATCAGTAACTGTATATAATTTTGTCATCTGTCCTCTGCAGCTAAATATTGCTTTTTCCTCAAGAGTGCAATAATAAACTGTTGTGCTATCGAAGCAAAACAGGCTCACCATGTGGATAACATCTCAAATAGCAGTTATAAGTCATGCATGGAGTATTATTAACCCTCATTTCTGATGCCTCTTTCTTCTCAAGTGCACATCAGGTCTGCAGCCGTGAATCCTCCTTACATAAGCTCACAGTCACTTCCTGTTTCCTCTCAGGCTAATGTGTGCAGGAGGACATCCATCTTGGCAGATACTGGTCATGTTTTAAACATAGAGGCAGATGAAAATCCTCTATCTGCAGCGTGCACATGGAAACCCTGAACCCAACGGCTTTGTGTTTCAGACAAAGAGGATGGGGGAGGTATATCCACATGTCTCTCCTCACAAAAACCTCCCTCAATTCCTCTTACATTCACACTGACTCTCATTTCTCCAGACTGAGCTGCGTAGGAGAGGTTTTGCTGCGTTTTACTTTTTGGTTTGTTTGTGTTTGACAAAAATGTGTGAAGCGAGGACTGAAAATAATAATAAAACGTCATACAGGGTCACGAAGTTTATGAGCGGAGAGATCCTGGAGGACGAAACAAGTCTTTGGAGCGTCTTTACAGTATGTCCACACATCAATATCTTCTTTATACGACACGTTAAAGTCACGTTTCAAAGGGTTTATGTTCTCAGCTGCTACATAGTTTGAGTTTCTCCTTTCTTATAGAAGACCTGAAGTATTTTGGATCCTGTTGTATTTTTGTTTTTTTATTTTAATTTTGACAGGTTGGTGCTGTCTCAATACCTACTTTTCTTGTAAAAAGTAATGTCAGAAACTGCAGTTCCTCTAATGAACACTTGGGGCTGAATCTAAAAGTATCCCTATAAACCTCCATGTTAAAATTCCCAGCAGAAATTAACATGTTTACAGCCTGGTAGAAAAACACGTTTGGTCTCAGAAGCGCGTTAATTTTTACACAACAACATTAAAAGCTTTACATTATTAGAGGCATGGTCTCTTTGAGTGACAGGTTAGCACCCTTTCTGGGCACTAGCTGCTAGCTTCTTTCACCCCACCTCCACCAATCATCGACCCAGTTTTAGGTTAGTTGGAAGTCAGATGGTGGCTTCACTGTAACGACTGGAGCCAAAAACCTCCGGCTCAATACTGGACCAAAAACTGCTGTCCCCATTACTTACTGAGGAACTAAACCATTAAGAAATGGGGTCCTGGACAAACTGAGGGTTCAGGATGATTATCTGTTTTGGGCTAATGTCAGGAAATCCAACACACTGGACACAACCTCCAATAGAGACTCAGACTGTCAGGGAAGAAGAAGGACTATAATCTGGAACAAACTACCAAACCTGCAGGTCCTTTAAAATCCAGGCCGAAGACTTTTCTTTTTGTCGCTGCTTTTAATTGAACTATTCACATCTCACACTGCACTGTATGCATGTACCTGTGTTATTCATGTCTTATTATTATCTTTGCTTTTAAATTAGGGTTTAAATGCCATTTTACAATTTGTTTCTGCTGCACTATTTCTTAATGCTTTTAATGTCTTTCATTTTTGTAAAGCACTTTGAATTGCCTTGTGTTGAAAGGTGCGGTGTAAATAAACTTGCCTTGCCTATAATAATATTTCTTCTTTAAATATTTAATTCAACTTGTTTTCTGTTCCTAACAAGCCTTCGTCCCCTGTCTCTGTTCCTATTTCCACTCGCTGTCTCATATAATGGCAAAATAGAAGCAAACTTCTAAAAAATAAACACACAAAGCATCAGAGACTTTAGGGAACTTCTCAGCATGGTATAATGAGCTTTAGATCCTTTGGGTCGTCTTGAGGAAGGTTGTTGTGGTTTTTAAATGTAGTTTAAAGACGTTTATTATTAGGGTTTGTGCTGACATGCTGAGTTTAATCACATTAACACAAAACCAGCTAATGGTGTTACTGAGAGAGTGGAGGAAAGCCTCATAAAGCTGAGAGAGAATGGGTCTGCTGCCCTTAAACCTGACGTTACCCAGACTGCCCGTCACGGCCCACAATCCCCACCAACGTCTTTATGCCCAAAACTCCAATATCCATAAATCATTTGTCAGGAAACGAGGGAACAGGAAGTAGTTAGTGAAGGTCACACAGCGAGCCTTGGGGCAGGACTCCTGATTCTCAAAATGTGGGTGAAATATGTTTTTCAGGCGAGGAAAAGGGCACGAACCGACGCCACAGCAGAGCATTGGCAGCACGATTAGCGAGGCTTTCATTTGGGGAGTAGGAGGACTCTGATTTGAGAATCTGAGTCCTCATTAGTCGCTGTTGTTGTGGATTCATGTTTTATTCACAGCTTCAAACAGAACAACAGAGAAACGTCTCGCTGTCAGAAACCTTTGTTAGGAGCGACAGGCGAGTCTCTGACGGCGCTGCGTGTTCATCTAAAGCCCAAAGACAGGAATGCCATGTTTTAATAAAGAAAGTTGTGTTTCCTCTCGTGTTGTGTCCCTCTCCTCTGACGCTCACTGACTAACCCTTAGTCAGGAAACAGAAGAGTGTCGGACTATTGGCTCTGATATCTGCTAATGATGACTCATTAAAGATCACTGAATCTTTTTTATGATGTCATTGATCACATTATAATTATAACTCGTTTGCAGTGAGCCAACTGGAGCGAGCAGCGCTGGAAAACAACCTCAATCAGACTTTGATCAACTTTAGCCGATATTGATCAAATGCAAAACACAGATATCAGAATCAGGATGTAATAACTTATTCCTGTTTAGTAACTTTATATGTTTGAGGAACTGCCTTTTATATTTAACACAGAAATCGTGATAAAAAGGATTGGAATCAACGTCCCAAAAGTCTTCCATCAGGAGAAGCAGCTTCAGAAGGATGCAGATATAAAAACCCAAATGTTCCACATGAAGAAACATCTTCAGCAACTTGACAACACATGCAGCGTTTAGAGAACATCCAGCAGCTTGAGGAGACATGGCAGCGTTTAGAGAACATCCAGCAGCTTGAGGAGACATGGCAGCGTTTAGAGAACACTCAGCAGCTTGAGGAGACATGCAGCGTTTAGAGAACATCCAGCAGCTTGAGGAGACATGGCAGCGTTTAGAGAACATTCAGCAACTTGAGGAGACATGGCAGCGTTTAGAGAACATCCAGCAGCTTGAGGAGACATGGCAGCGTTTAGAGAACACTCAGCAGCTTGAGGAGACATGGCAGCGTTTAGAGAACATCCAGCAACTTGAGGAGACATGGCAGCGTTTAGAGAACATCCAGCAACTTGAGGAGACATGGCAGCGTTTAGAGAACATCCAGCAACTTGAGGAGACATGGCAGCGTTTAGAGAACATCCAGCAACTTGAGGAGACTTGGCAGCGTCTAGAGAACATTCAGCAGCTTGAGGAGACATGGCAGCGTTTAGAGAACATTCAGCAACTTGAGGAGACATGGCAGCGTTTAGAGAACATCCAGCAACTTGAGGAGACATGGCAGCTTTTAGAGAACATCCAGCAGCTTGAGGAGACATGGCAGCGTTTAGAGAACATCCAGCAGCTTGAGGAGACATGGCAGCGTTTAGAGAACATCCAGCAACTTGAGGAGACATGGCAGCGTTTAGAGAACATCCAGCAACTTGAGGAGACATGGCAGCATTTAGAGAACATCCAGCAACTTGAGGAGACATGGCAGCGTTTAGAGAACATCCAGCAACTTGAGGAGACATGGCAGCGTTTAGAGAACATCCAGCAACTTGAGGAGACATGGCAGCGTTTAGAGAACATTCAGCAACTTGAGGAGACATGGCAGCGTTTAGAGAACATTCAGCAACTTGAGGAGACATGGCAGCGTTTAGAGAACATTCAGCAACTTGAGGAGACATGGCAGCGTTTACTAAAAGCTGCAGAAACCAAACGCTGCAGATACAAAACGCTGCAGACCTGCTGTAAGCTAGCTAGCTAACGTAGCTAACCTAGGCATTTCAGATGTACTGACAAACACTTCCAGTTGCCAGGCAACAGTGTGGGTCGACTGAGTGTTAGAGAAGGTGAACGGGCTGATTGGATTGATGTCGTTAAGAGGCGTGGAGGAATCTCATGATGAGCCGTTTGTCTGCAGAGTCTCTAAAGGACTTCTTATACGGAGGCCGACAGGTAAACACACGCTGCAGCTTCAGGAGGATGCAGATACAGAAACCCAAATGTTCCACATGAAGAAACATCTCCAGCAACTTGACAACACATGCAGCGTTTAGAGAACATTCTTTCTAACCTGTGTATCTTTGTGACTATTATTATTTTGTTGTTTTGTATCCCATTGTAAAGCGTCCTTGGGTCTCTTGAAAGGCGCTATACAAATTAAAATTATTATTATTCAGCAACTTGAGGAGACATGGCAGCGTTTAGAGAACATCCAGCAGCTTGAGGAGACATGGCAGCGTTTAGAGAACATCCAGCAACTTGAGGAGACATGGCAGCGTTTAGAGAACATTCAGCAACTTGACAACACATGCAGCGTTTAGAGAACATCCAGCAACTTGAGGAGACATGGCAGCGTTTAGAGAACATCCAGCAACTTGAGGAGACATGGCAGCGTTGAGAGAACATCTGAGCAGCTTGAGGAGACATGGCAGCGTTTAGAGAACATCCAGCAACTTGAGGAGACATGGCAGCATTTAGAGAACATCCAGCAACTTGAGGAGACATGGCAGCGTTGAGAGAACACTGAGCAGCTTGAGGAGACATGGCAGCGTTTAGAGAACATCCAGCAACTTGAGGAGACATGGCAGCGTTTAGAGAACATTCAGCAACTTGAGGAGACATGGCAGCGTTTAGAGAACATCCAGCAACTTGAGGAGACATGGCAGCGTTGAGAGAACACTGAGCAGCTTGAGGAGACATGGCAGCGTTTAGAGAACATCCAGCAACTTGAGGAGACATGGCAGCGTTGAGAGAACACTGAGCAGCTTGAGGAGACATGGCAGCGTTTAGAGAACATCCAGCAACTTGAGGAGACATGGCAGCGTTTAGAGAACATTCAGCAACTTGAGGAGACATGGCAGCGTTTACTAAAAGCTGCAGAAACCAAACGCTGCAGATACAAAACGCTGCAGACCTGCTGTAAGCTAGCTAGCTAACGTAGCTAACCTAGGCATTTCAGATGTACTGACAAACACTTCCAGTTGCCAGGCAACAGTGTGGGTCGACTGAGTGTAAGAGAAGGTGAACGGGCTGATTGGATTGATGTCGTTAAGAGGCGTGGAGGAATCTCATGATGAGCCGTTTGTCTGCAGAGTCTCTAAAGGACTTCTCATACGGAGGCCGACAGGTAAACACACGCTGCAGCTTCAGGAGGATGCAGATACAGAAACCCAAATGTTCCACATGAAGAAACATCTCCAGCAACTTGACAACACATGCAGCGTTTAGAGAACATTCTTTCTAACCTGTGTATCTTTGTGACTATTATTATTTTGTTGTTTTGTATCCCATTGTAAAGCGTCCTTGGGTCTCTTGAAAGGCGCTATACAAATTAAAATTATTATTATTCAGCAACTTGAGGAGACATGGCAGCGTTTACTAAAAGCTGCAGAAACCAAACGCTGCACATTCAAAAAGAGGGCAGCGTGAACAAAGTTACAACATATGAACACAAAACAATACAGGCAGAGGAATACAGCTGTAACACACAAATGAGATGGAACATTAACCCGTCAATATGCAAATAAAAGAAACTGTTATAAAACAGTAAAAACTGGCACAATTTTAAAACAACTTCAATTAGGAGTTTTAAGAGCAATCACATGGACCAGTGGATTCTGTTCTCTGTCCTTTAGGATGGACTTGAACTCCCAAAGTGATCAAATCTGACAATTTAAGAACTCAAGATCTTCGTATGAACTGAACATGGCTATAATATCCGCCACCATGAAACTAAACCAGTCCACTAATCAAACTATTATGGGTTTTTCAAGCATTTGGATGGAATTCGAATGAAAGCTAGATTTGGACTTTTTCTCAGAAATGTGACTTTTTCTTAGGACTTTGACATTTTTAACGTTTTCTCAGAATGTTTGATATTTTCTCACTATTTTGACTTTTTTGACATTTTCTCATCTCATTTATTTAGAAGTCTGGTGGTCTGTTTAACTATTTTAAAAATGAATGCCCATGCCAAACAGAGATGCTTTTGCCTCTCCGGACAGACGAGGAGAGAGGAAGCGTTTATTTTCTCCTTTAGAGGAACTTTGTTTAAATCCCTGCAGACTGAGTGAGATGGAGACGAAGGTGATGATATATAGTCATCACCAAACAGTCCTGGGCCATTTAGTGACAGCATGAATGTTCTGGCTGAGATAGAGAAGCTGGCGCTCAGGAGAGGAAGGAGACACATTGTGTTTTACATCCAACTCAAGGCCTCATGATATCCTCCACAGTAGAGTTATTCAAATATAACATTCCTGGTAACTTTCATTGACTGTTGAGGTTTAGTTTACATTACAAAATTACAAAGATTACAAAAAGACCCCTGCCACAAACTGTCCCGCGGCATCAGGACTAAGACCACCAGACTCAGACCGTAAACACCTGAACTCTGTGAAGAACATCCATAACATTCATCTGTTTGCAACTTGCACATTATGTATCTCTATATCATATCCCATTAACTTGTACATAGACTCTTCTTGCACTCTTTCTATTTTATTTGTATTTACTTTAACATTCTCTTGCACTATTTTTGTATACTGTTCTATGTCCTATATATATTCATGTTGCTCTGTTGGAGGAGGACTTCAGTTTCATTGACTTTTACGAGTTTTTCTCATAAATTAGATTTTTTTCTCATAATAGTGACTTTTCCAACTTTTTCTCAAAATCTTTCTGAGGATTTTGACTTTTTCTGAAGAACCACTGATAGAGGCTCTTTAGGGCAGGATGGAGTGAATGTGATATATTGATGGTACCACTGATAGAGGCTCTTTAGGGCAGGATGGAGTGAATGTGATATATTGATGGTACCACTGATGGAGGCTCTTTAGGGCAGGATGGAGTGAATGTGATATATTGATGGTACCACTGATAGAGGCTCTTTGGGCAGGATGGAGTGAATGTGATATATTGATGGTACCACTGATAGAGGCTCTTTAGGGCAGGATGGAGTGAATGTGATATATTGATGGTACCACTGATGAGGCTCTTTAGGGCAGGATGGAGTGAATGTGATATATTGATGGTACCACTGATAGAGGCTCTTTAGGGCAGGATGGAGTGAATGTGATATATTGATGGTACCACTGATAGAGGCTCTTTAGGGCAGGATGGAGTGAATGTGATATATTGATGGTTCCACTGATGAGGCTCTTTAGGGCAGGATGGAGTGAATGTGATATATTGATGGTACCTCTGATAGAGGCTCTTTGGGCAGGATGGAGTGAATGTGATATATTGATGGTACCACTGATAGAGGCTCTTTAGGGCAGGATGGAGTGAATGTGATATATTGATGGTACCACTGATGAGGCTCTTTAGGGCAGGATGGAGTGAATGTGATATATTGATGGTACCACTGATAGAGGCTCTTTAGGGCAGGATGGAGTGAATGTGATATATTGATGGTACCACTGATAGAGGCTCTTTAGGGCAGGATGGAGTGAATGTGATATATTGATGGTACCACTGATAGAGGCTCTTTAGGGCAGGATGGAGTGAATGTGATATATTGATGGTACCACTGATAGAGGCTCTTTAGGGCAGGATGGAGTGAATGTGATATATTGATGGTACCACTGATAGAGGCTCTTTAGGGCAGGATGGAGTGAATGTGATATATTGATGGTACCACTGATAGAGGCTCTTTAGGGCAGGATGGAGTGAATGTGATATATTGATGGTACCACTGATAGAGGCTCTTTAGGGCAGGATGGAGTGAATGTGATATATTGATGGTACCACTGATAGAGGCTCTTTAGGCAGGATGGAGTGAATGTGATATATTGATGGTACCACTGATAGAGGCTCTTTAGGGCAGGATGGAGTGAATGTGATATATTGATGGTACCACTGATAGAGGCTCTTTAGGGCAGGATGGAGTGAATGTGATATATTGATGGTACCACTGATAGAGGCTCTTTAGGGCAGGATGGAGTGAATGTGATATATTGATGGTACCACTGATAGAGGCTCTTTAGGGCAGGATGGAGTGAATGTGATATATTGATGGTACCACTGATAGAGGCTCTTTAGGGCAGGATGGAGTGAATGTGATATATTGATGGTACCACTGATAGAGGCTCTTTAGGGCAGGATGGAGTGAATGTGATATATTGATGGTACCACTGATAGAGGCTCTTTGGGCAGGATGGAGTGAATGTGATATATTGATGGTACCACTGATAGAGGCTCTTTAGGGCAGGATGGAGTGAATGTGATATATTGATGGTACCACTGATGAGGCTCTTTAGGGCAGGATGGAGTGAATGTGATATATTGATGGTACCACTGATAGAGGCTCTTTAGGGCAGGATGGAGTGAATGTGATATATTGATGGTACCACTGATAGGGCTCTTTAGGGCAGGATGGAGTGAATGTGATATATTGATGGTACCACTGATGAGGCTCTTTAGGGCAGGATGGAGTGAATGTGATATATTGATGGTACCACTGATAGAGGCTCTTTAGGGCAGGATGGAGTGAATGTGATATATTGATGGTACCACTGATAGAGGCTCTTTAGGGCAGGATGGAGTGAATGTGATATATTGATGGTACCACTGATAGAGGCTCTTTAGGGCAGGATGGAGTGAATGTGATATATTGATGGTACTGATGAGGCTCTTTAGGGCAGGATGGAGTGAATGTGATATATTGATGGTACCACTGATAGAGGCTCTTTAGGGCAGGATGGAGTGAATGTGATATATTGATGGTACCACTGATGCAGGCTCTTTTGGGCAGGATGGAGTGAATGTGATATATTGATGGTACCACTGATAGAGGCTCTTTAGGGCAGGATGGAGTGAATGTGATATATTGATGGTACCACTGATAGAGGCTCTTTGGGCAGGATGGAGTGAATGTGATATATTGATGGTACCACTGATAGAGGCTCTTTAGGGCAGGATGGAGTGAATGTGATATATTGATGGTACCACTGATAGAGGCTCTTTAGGGCAGGATGGAGTGAATGTGATATATTGATGGTACCACTGATAGAGGCTCTTTAGGGCAGGATGGAGTGAATGTGATATATTGATGGTACCACTGATAGAGGCTCTTTAGGGCAGGATGGAGTGAATGTGATATATTGATGGTACCACTGATAGAGGCTCTTTAGGGCAGGATGGAGTGAATGTGATATATTGATGGTACCACTGATAGAGGCTCTTTGGGCAGGATGGAGTGAATGTGATATATTGATGGTACCACTGATAGAGGCTCTTTAGGGCAGGATGGAGTGAATGTGATATATTGATGGTACCACTGATAGAGGCTCTTTAGGGCAGGATGGAGTGAATGTGATATATTGATGGTACCACTGATAGAGGCTCTTTAGGGCAGGATGGAGTGAATGTGATATATTGATGGTACCACTGATAGAGGCTCTTTAGGGCAGGATGGAGTGAATGTGATATATTGATGGTACCACTGATAGAGGCTCTTTAGGGCAGGATGGAGTGAATGTGATATATTGATGGTACCACTGATGAGGCTCTTTAGGGCAGGATGGAGTGAATGTGATATATTGATGGTACCACTGATAGAGGCTCTTTAGGGCAGGATGGAGTGAATGTGATATATTGATGGTACCACTGATAGAGGCTCTTTAGGGCAGGATGGAGTGAATGTGATATATTGATGGTACCACTGATAGAGGCTCTTTAGGGCAGGATGGAGTGAATGTGATATATTGATGGTACCACTGATAGAGGCTCTTTTGGGCAGGATGGAGTGAATGTGATATATTGATGGTACCACTGATAGAGGCTCTTTAGGGCAGGATGGAGTGAATGTGATATATTGATGGTACCACTGATAGAGGCTCTTTAGGGCAGGATGGAGTGAATGTGATATATTGATGGTACCACTGATGAGGCTCTTTAGGGCAGGATGGAGTGAATGTGATATATTGATGGTACCACTGATAGAGGCTCTTTAGGGCAGGATGGAGTGAATGTGATATATTGATGGTACCACTGATAGAGGCTCTTTAGGGCAGGATGGAGTGAATGTGATATATTGATGGTACCACTGATAGAGGCTCTTTTGGGCAGGATGGAGTGAATGTGATATATTGATGGTACCACTGATAGAGGCTCTTTAGGGCAGGATGGAGTGAATGTGATATATTGATGGTACCACTGATAGAGGCTCTTTAGGACAGGATGGAGTGAATGTGATATATTGATGGTACCACTGATAGAGGCTCTTTAGGGCAGGATGGAGTTAATGTGATATATTGATGGTACCACTGATAGAGGCTCTTTAGGGCAGGATGGAGTGAATGTGATATATTGATGGTACCTGATGAGGCTCTTTTGGGCAGGATGGAGTGAATGTGATATATTGATGGTACCACTGATAGAGGCTCTTTAGGGCAGGATGGAGTGAATGTGATATATTGATGGTACCACTGATAGAGGCTCTTTAGGGCAGGATGGAGTGAATGTGATATATTGATGGTACCACTGATAGAGGCTCTTTAGGGCAGGATGGAGTGAATGTGATATATTGATGGTACCACTGATAGAGGCTCTTTAGGGCAGGATGGAGTGAATGTGATATATTGATCGTACCACTGATAGAGGATCTTTAGGGCAGGATGGAGTGAATGTGATATATTGATGGTACCACTGATAGAGGCTCTTTTGGGCAGGATGGAGTGAATGTGATATATTGATGGTACCACTGATAGAGGCTCTTTAGGGCAGGATGGAGTGAATGTGATATATTGATGGTACCACTGATGAGGCTCTTTAGGGCAGGATGGAGTGAATGTGATATATTGATGGTACCACTGATAGAGGCTCTTTTGGGCAGGATGGAGTGAATGTGATATATTGATGGTACCACTGATAGAGGCTCTTTAGGGCAGGATGGAGTGAATGTGATATATTGGATGGTAACCACTGATAGAGGCTCTTTAGGGCAGGATGAGTGAATGTATATATTGATGGTACCACTGATAGAGGCTCTTTAGGGCAGGATGGAGTGAAATGTGATATATTGATGGTACCACTGATAGAGGCTCTTTGGGGCAGGATGGAGTGAAATGTGAATATATTGATGGGACCACTGATAGAGGCTCTTTAGGGCAGGATGAGTGAATGTGATCTATTGATGGTACCAACTGATAGGAGGCTCTTGGGGCAGGATGGAGTGAATGTGATATAGTTGATGGTACCAACTGATATGAGGCTCTTTAGGGCAGGATGGAGTGAATGTGATATATTGACGTACACTGATAGAGGCTCTTTTGGGCAGGATGGAGTGAATGTGATATATTGATGGTACCACTGATAGAGGCTCTTTAGGGCAGGATGGAGTGAATGTGATATATTGAAATGTACCACTGATAGAGGCTCTTTAGGGCAGGATGGAGTGAATGTGATATATTGATGGTACCACTGATGGGCTCTTTTGGGCAGGATGGAGTGAATGTGATATATTGATGGTACCACTGATGGAGGCTCTTTAGGGCAGGATGGAGTGAATGTGATATATTGATGGTACCACTGATAGAGGCTCTTTTGGGCAGGATGGAGTGAATGTGATATATTGATGGTACCACTGATAGAGGCTCTTTAGGGCAGGATGGAGTGAATGTGATATATTGATGGTACCACTGATAGAGGCTCTTTTGGGCAGGATGGAGTGAAATGTGATATATTGATGGTACCACTGATAGAGGCTCTTTAGGGCAGGATGGAGTGAATGTGATATATTGATGGTACCACTGATGAGGCTCTTTAGGGCAGGATGGAGTGAATGTGATATATTGATGGTACCACTGATAGAGGCTCTTTAGGGCAGGATGGAGTGAATGTGATATATTGATGGTACCACTGATAGAGGCTCTTTAGGGCAGGATGGAGTGAATGTGATATATTGATGGTACCACTGATGAGGCTCTTTGGGCAGGATGGAGTGAATGTGATATATTGATGGTACCACTGATAGAGGCTCTTTAGGGCAGGATGGAGTGAATGTGATATATTGATGGTACCACTGATGGAGGCTCTTTTGGGCAGGATGGAGTGAATGTGATATATTGATGGTACCACTGATGAGGCTCTTTAGGGCAGGATGGAGTGAATGTGATATATTGATGTACCACTGATAGAGGCTCTTTGGGCAGGATGGAGTGAATGTGATATATTGATGGTACCACTGATAGAGGCTCTTTAGGGCAGGATGGAGTGAATGTGATATATTGATGGTACCACTGATAGAGGCTCTTTAGGGCAGGATGGAGTGAATGTGATATATTGATGGTACCACTGATAGAGGCTCTTTAGGGCAGGATGGAGTGAATGTGATATATTGATGGTACCACTGATAGAGGCTCTTTAGGGCAGGATGGAGTGAATGTGATATATTGATGGTACCACTGATGGAGGCTCTTTTGGGCAGGATGGAGTGAATGTGATATATTGATGGTACCTACTGAAGAGGCTCTTTAGGGCAGGATGGAGTGAATGTGATATATTGATGGTACCGACTGATAGGAGGCTCTTTAGGGCAGGATGGAGTGAATGTGATATATTGATGGTACCACTGATAGAGGCTCTTTAGGGCAGGATGGAGTGAATGTGATATATTGATGGTACCACTGATAGAGGCTCTTTAGGGCAGGATGGAGTGAATGTGATATATTGATGGTACCCACTGATAGAGGCTCTTTATGGGCAGGATGGAGTGAATGTGATATATTGATGGTACCACTGATAGAGGCTCTTTAGGGCAGGATGGAGTGAATGTGATATATTGAATGTACCACTGATAGGAGGCTCTTTAGGGCAGGATGGAGTGAATGTGATATATTGATGGTAACCACTGATGGAGGCTCTTTAGGGCAGGATGGAGTGAATGTGATATATTGATGGTACCAACTGATAGAGGCTCTTTGGGCAGGATGGAGTGAATGTGATATATTGAATGGTACCACTGATAGAGGCTCTTTAGGGCAGGATGGAGTGAATGTGATATATTGATGGTACCACTGATAGAGGCTCTTTAGGGCAGGATGGAGTGAATGTGATATATTGATGGTACCACTGATAGAGGCTCTTTGGGGCAGGATGGAGTGAATGTGATATATTGATGGTACCACTGATAGAGGCTCTTTAGGGGCAGGATGGAGTGAATGTGATATATTGATGGTACCACTGATGAGAGGCTCTTTGGGCAGGATGGAGTGAATGTGATATATTGATGGTACCACTGATAGAGGCTCTTTAGGGCAGGATGGAGTTGAATGTGATATATTGATGGTACCACTGATAGGAGGCTCTTTAGGGGCAGGATGGAGTGAATGTGATATATTGATGGTACCACTGATAGAGGCTCTTTTGGGCAGGATGGAGTGAATGTGATATATTGATGGTACCACTGATAGAGGCTCTTTAGGGCAGGATGGAGTGAATGTGATATATTGATGGTACCACTGATAGAGGCTCTTTGGGCAGGATGGAGTGAATGGATATATTGATGGTACCACTGATAGAGGCTCTTTAGGGCAGGATGGAGTTGAATGTGATATATTGATGGTACCACTGATAGAGGCTCTTTAGGGCAGGATGGAGTGAATGTGATATTATGATGGTTACCACTGATAGAGGCTCTTTAGGGCAGGATGGAGTGAATGTGATATATTGATGGTACCACTGATAGAGGCTCTTTTGGGCAGGATGGAGTGAATGTGATATATTGATGGTACCACTGATAGAGGCTCTTTAGGGCAGGATGGAGTGAATGTGATATATTGATGGTACCACTGATAGAGGCTCTTTAGGGCAGGATGGAGTGAATGTGATATATTGATGGTACCACTGATGGAGGCTCTTTTGGGCAGGATGGAGTGAATGTGATATATTGATGGTACCACTGATGGAGGCTCTTTAGGGCAGGATGGAGTGAATGTGATATATTGATGGTTCCACTGATAGAGGCTCTTTAGGGCAGGATGGAGTGAATGTGATATATTGATGGTACCACTGATAGAGGCTCTTTTGGGCAGGATGGAGTGAATGTGATATATTGATGGTACCACTGATAGAGGCTCTTTAGGGCAGGATGGAGTGAATGTGATATATTGATGGTACCACTGATAGAGGCTCTTTAGGGCAGGATGGAGTGAATGTGATATATTGATGGTACCACTGATAGAGGCTCTTTGGGCAGGATGGAGTGAATGTGATATATTGATGGTACCACTGATAGAGGCTCTTTAGGGCAGGATGGAGTGAATGTGATATATTGATGGTACCACTGATAGAGGCTCTTTAGGGCAGGATGGAGTGAATGTGATATATTGATGGTACCACTGATAGGAGGCTCTTTAGGGCAGGATGGAGTGAATGTGATATATTGATGGTACCACTGATAGGAGGCTCTTTTGGGCAGGATGGAGTGAATGTGATATATTGATGGTACCACTGATAGAGGCTCTTTAGGGCAGGATGGAGTGAATGTGATATATTGATGGTACCACTGATGGAGGCTCTTTTGGGCAGGATGGAGTGAATGTGATATATTGATGGTACCACTGATAGAGGCTCTTTAGGGCAGGATGGAGTGAATGTGATATATTGATGGTACCACTGATAGAGGCTCTTTGGGCAGGATGGAGTGAATGTGATATATTGATGGTACCACTGATAGAGGCTCTTTAGGGCAGGATGGAGTGAATGTGATATATTGATGGTACCACTGATAGAGGCTATTTAGGGCAGGATGGAGTGAATGTGATATATTGATGGTACCACTGATAGAGGCTCTTTAGGGCAGGATGGAGTGAATGTGATATATTGATGGTACCACTGATAGAGGCTCTTTAGGGCAGGATGGAGTGAATGTGATATATTGATGGTACCACTGATAGAGGCTCTTTAGGGCAGGATGGAGTGAATGTGATATATTGATGGTACCACTGATAGAGGCTCTTTTGGGCAGGATGGAGTGAATGTGATATATTGATGGTACCACTGATAGTGGCTCTTTAGGGCAGGATGGAGTGAATGTGATATATTGATGGTACCACTGATAGAGGCTCTTTTGGGCAGGATGGAGTGAATGTGATATATTGAACGTACCACTGATAGAGGCTCTTTTGGGCAGGATGGAGTGAATGTGATATATTGATGGTACCACTGATGGAGGCTCTTTTGGGCAGGATGGAGTGAATGTGATATATTGATGGTACCACTGATAGAGGCTCTTTAGGGCAGGATGAAGTGAATGTGATATATATTGATGGTACCACTGATAGGTGCTCTTTAGGGCAGGATGGAGTGAATGTGATATATTGATGGTACCACTGATAGAGGCTCTTTTGGGCAGGATGGAGTGAATGTGATATATTGATGGTACCACTGATAGAGGCTCTTTAGGGCAGGATGGAGTGAATGTGATATATTGATGGTACCACTGATAGAGGCTCTTTAGGGCAGGATGGAGTGAATGTGATATATTGATGGTACCACTGATAGAGGCTCTTTAGGGCAGGATGAAGTGAATGTGATATATTGATGGTACCACTGATAGAGGCTCTTTAGGGCAGGATGGAGTGAATGTGATATATTGATGGTACCACTGATAGAGGCTCATTAGGGCAGGATGGAGTGAATGTGATATATTGATGGTACCACTGATAGAGGCTCTTTAGGGCAGGATGAAGTGAATGTGATATATTGATGGTACCACTGATGGTGGCTCTTTTGGGCAGGATGAAGTGAATGTGATATATTGATGGTACCACTGATAGTGGCTCTTTAGGGCAGGATGGAGTGAATGTGATATATTGATGGTACCACTGATAGTGGCTCTTTAGGGCAGGATGGAGTGAATGTGATATATTGATGGTACCACTGATAGAGGCTCTTTAGGGCAGGATGGAGTGAATGTGATATATTGATGGTACCACTGATAGAGGCTCTTTTGGGCAGGATGGAGTGAATGTGATATATTGATGGTACCACTGATAGAGGCTCTTTAGGGCAGGATGAAGTGAATGTGATATATTGAACGTACCACTGATGGTGGCTCTTTTGGGCAGGATGAAGTGAATGTGATATATTGAACGTACCACTGATGGTGGCTCTTTTGGGCAGGATGGTGACGGCGCCCACAGCCGCCTCCTCCAGCTGCAGAATTGGGCTGTTTTTGGCGCCCCAGCTGTCAGAGCCGATCCACAGGAAGTGACCCACCTGGTCCGCTCGCTTACTGGCATTCAGGATGCCTCTGGATAGAAGAAATATAGCCTGTAAAACTTCACAGATAACATCCTACTACTACTAATAATAATAAACAATCTGTTCCTTTCTTTTCCAGATTTGTTTCTTTTTCAGAATTTGCACTTTTTTATCAGAATTTTCCCTTTTTGTTGTATGTCTCTAATATGTTGTATGGCTGTAACTGGGACGTACCTGATGTCCTCGTCGGAGGCGAACAGGATGACGGCGCGGGCGTATCGAGTGTCCAGTAGCATGCGGATTATTTTATCAAAGTCCGAGGGTTTGTGGTCGTGAGGAATCTTCAGAGACTGAGCGATGCAGATTCCTCCTGAGACGACACAAAGAGAAGCCTTCATTAATACAAATACATTAAGAGACATGACTTCACTTCACGCAGCTAATGTTGGACACTTGTTATATATATATTATGTATTTATTTCAACAAGGACCACTTATACAAATACATTCATCTCAGAAAAGAGAAGAGATGAATTATGCCAGATTTGAGCTAATAGCTCATTTCCAACCTAACCAATATTAGCAACCTATGTTTTAAATCCACCAGTTGGGAATTTACTGACATATTTTATGTGGCAGAACAAACCGTTGAAATCTCTTCAGCTTGTGTTAAGCTCAGACATTATTTCAGGATAACGACCAAAAACACATCCAGAAACCATTCAGAATCAGAATCCCTTTATTAGTCCCACAGAGGGGACGTGTGCATTTGTTACAGCAGAAAAGAGCCGGAGACAGCTTCATGTTACCTAAGAAGCATGCATCAAAAAAATATCAAAGATAAAAGAAAATATATAACAAGTAACATGTAATGTATATTATAATTAAAAAAGTTTAAAAAAAACACATCCTGTAACAGTTCTGAGGATTTAGCCGCCAGGTATATATTGAACAGTTATTAACGGCATATATATATATCTTATAAATATATTGAGCTCCAGACCAGATGACAGGAAGTGAAGTCATGCTGAGTCAGGGTCTAGCCTCACGTCTCTGTCTGAGGTTAAAAGACTCTCTTCAATGACTTCCAGAAACCTCCTTTAAAAGTTGTTTCCAGAAGGTTGAGGTACAGCTGATTGAAAGAAGACTTCACGGATCAGAAGAAAGAGCCGCTGACATTTCATATAACCTCCAACGTTTCTGCTCAGGCATCTTACAAAGTGAGGGAAATGCTGCAGGGCTCCAGAATAAAGGTCCCTCAGCAGCTCAGAGCATTCGATGGACTTCTGTTATCTATGTGTCACACACAGTTTAACCTGCGAATAAAAAGTCATTTCAGAATTTCAATGTTTCTACTTTGTACTTCAACTCCAGTACTTTCCAACAACAGTGACTGTTTTTTTAAACTTTTTCTCCAAATGTTTATTTTTCTCCAAATGTTTACTTTTTCAAAATATTTACTTTACACCGTTAACAAAAGAAAAGTAACAAAAGAAAGACGTTTTTAGATGTAAGCCTATCATCCACCACCCCGTTAGCGGGTGCCACTTGATTGATGTATCTTTGAGACATTCCCTGTCGCTCCCGGAAACAATAGACTGACTTCAAGTAATGCTGCATATTTTTGAATTCACTGCACTTATGGTACTACAACTACAACAACATGAACATTTACCGTGATTTAATTGTAATACACGTTTCAAAATGATGCCGGAATAACTACATACTGATACCGGTTAGTAAGAAACATGAATGAATGCTTTGACAAGTCGTCAGACAGACGGCAGAGAAACACCTTTTAAAATGCGTGTTTTCTGAATGGAGATCGGATCGATCAGGCTAAGCTAACGTTGTAGCTGCTCCAGACACAGATAGAGGTTATACTGGTTCTGAACAGATATGAGGAGCTGTGAGCTCTGAGTGCGAACAGCTAACGGCTGATGTTTTGGTTTTCTGATTCAACGTCAGTGACGGCAGGCTGAGATCCTCACCGCTGATTGGCTACCGCGCGAACGCGTCATTCGCATCGCGTCCGGTGTGAACGCACCCATGGTCACAGATAAAGAATGTTGTTCGAATTTTGAATTTGTAAGAATGTGTTAAAATAACTAGTTGTAATGTTAATGTTAAATGTTGCACTTGCATGAAGCTTCAGTGGATAAGCCTCACAGTTAAAATGGCACTTTGTTATCTGCTCACTGCAAGATGTTGTTTCTTTCTTTGTTGTTGTTGCTGTCAACAAAATAATATACTCATTCACTCAAACAAATGGAAAATAAGCTACATACATTTATATTTAGGATTGGAATGAAGGAATGCAACTTAAAATCATAGGTATGATGTAAATATATATATTGATCCTTTTTGACTTGTTAGTTGTGTTGTGTTCTTGGTTTAATCAAATGGGAAGTTGCACCAAACGATTTGATGTAACTCAGATGCAATTAGCCGACATAAAAGGCCTCAGATTGGAAGCACTGTCTGGGCCCTCTTTTTCACTCAATTCTGCAACAGGTAGATCTGGCCTTTCACCTAGGCCGAGGTCTTGGGCTCAAACAGGTTGGTGACCACAGGTTCAAACCATCTGTTATGTATTTGTATGAGATTACACACAGACCCTCAGGTTCAAAGGAGCTCACTGTTTGTAAATGGAATGCTCCAGACATTTGACTTTTTCTGAGCTTGAACTTTTTTCAGAATTGTAACTCTTTTAATGTTTTGACTTCTATAATCATTTTAACTTATCTTTCCAGAGACAGATCTTAGTTATTTAAACCCTCTTTTTATATATTTGAATGAGATTACACAGAGACCCCCCCCCCCCCCAGGTTTAAAGGAGCTCCCTCTCTGATAGTTTACGTCTGAAAGCATGAGGGTGATTTACCCGGGATGGATTCAGAATATTCAGAATATGAAATTTCCGGCATGGTTTAAACATTGCTCACCTGAAGCTAGATGGTTTATTCATGTGTGGAATAAAAGACCAGATGAACATATTTGATTTATCACGCCTCAGTTAAGATATTGAATTGGAGAAGAGGAGTCCTGGAGATATATCACTGAGGCTCAACAAATGAACCTGCATGGAGACAAATGGAGGATTTCAATATATGAATTTCAGTATTATCATATCTGACATTTAAAATCTGAGAGAGACCGGGTCTTTTTTCTTTAATCGTAAGCCTCGGAAAACATCTGTTGAATAATGGAGGCGGAATAACTCAGAACAGATCACTCACATTATTAGATCTTTATATTAGATATATATATTACTCTCAGCGCTCATATATAATAAATCTGATTACGGCCCGTCCAATCGGCGGCGTGCGTTGAAGCTTCAAGGCTTCTGCCCGTTCACTTTGAATGGGGTGACGTCACGCTTCGCCGAACTGCATTGTGGGAGCGTCGCTACGCGATTCTCGCGGTGCTCGCTGCAAAAGTTGAGCAATGTTCAGCTTTTGAAGCTTCGACAGAAGCGTCAGCCAATCGAATCATATGCCAGTACAAGCTCTAGCCAATCAAACCGCTGCTTGTGTGTCCGGGGCGGGAGATTCATGTGATTGGTTGTTGGTCGAGTTTCAGACACGCCCGCCGGCAAGCTTCAACGCATGCCGTTGTGTGGACGCTGCGTAATTGTTTGGGGACTGTGAACACGCAAATTATATATTTTAAATATGTTTTAATGTTATTATAGTTTTCTTCAAGTAGTTTTTCTATCTTTGTTTTTAATCTTTGTTTTTTTGTTAAGGTATGCAACAAAACATCAAGTCAAATTCCTCCTATGTGTCAACCCATGGTGATAAACCTGATTCTGAATGAAGACAGTCTACAGAGGACACGCTTTTAGGAGATGTTAGTTTGGATTACTGTCACACTTGGATTATTGTTTGGGGACTGTGGGGGGTTGGGGGAAAGATTGTTCTGGCAAATAAATGGTCTTTTGAAGTTAACAACCATCATTCAATATGATGTGTGTGCATACCTTTGTGATGGTTGATATAAACATTTAAAAAAGAAAAATACTACTGAAACGAAACACGACTGACCCCTAAATAAATACAAATAATTAACACAAATCTCACACACACACACACACACACACACACACACACACACACACACACACACACACACACACACACACACACACACACACACACACACACACACACACACACACACACACACACACACACACACACACACACACACACACACACACACACACACACACACACACACACACACACACACACACACACACACACACACACACACACACACACACGTCTCTCTGAACACTAACTCCACTTCCTCTGGATTTATCCGTTACACACGACTGAGTATTGATCCAGGTGATCAGTCTTCAGCTAAAGCAGCTCCACGTCTGTGTGTGTGTGAGTGAGTTATGGTCTCATTCCCCTCCAAACAGCAATTGTTGGAGTTATGTCGACGAGCGTCTGAACTCACAAGGTCGCTGAGCTGATGATCCACATCACAAACATTAAATTAACCCCTTCAATAAATATAAATAGGTATGTTGTATATTTATAATAGCGCTGTCAAAGTCAACGGGATAATAACGCTGTAATGCATGGTAACGGTCGGCCGCTCTGTACTTTGTGAAATCAGGACGCAATGTCACGGTTCTGTTTAAACCCACATTGGTTTTTGTTGTTGTTGATTGTTTGTTTTTTAATTATTATGTGTTAAATGTGAAGCACTTTGAATGCCTCTGTGTCTTAAAATGTGCTTTACAAATAAACTAACATTGAACCGTAAATCATATTTAGGAAGCTGATTGGATGAAAACTGCTTCTTCAGACCCACAGACTGAATGGAGGAACAACCAGATCAACGTTTCCAGGAGATTGAAGATTCAAATATTTTCCTTTTGACAAAAACAACGGTCAGGAGTAGAACAGATTCATTTTTGTTTGTAAAATAGTTGTCAGGTTCATGTTCAAATTGTATCCGAGGAGGCTGGTTTAAATGAAATGTTAAAATGTTTCCTCTTAAAGAATCTTTAAACGCTTGAAACATCATCGCCTATCATGTTATTATTACCAAAAGTCCATCTACCAATCAGAGAGCTTAAACTGCTGCAGGAGCATCTAAACTGCTTCATTTCTACAACTTTCAATACGTCTGGAGGAAACAAAGACGATCACATAGTTATTAACAGTATTTAGTAGTGAAAAAGACGTAGTGGCAGATACGTAATTGCACGTTATTAATAAATATAATATTGCACATAATAATCCATACCAATCAGAGAGCTTAAACTGAGGAGGAGCATCTGAAAGGCTTCATTTCTACACCTTTTAATACGTCTAAAAGAGAGTCGATGTCAGTGTGTGATGGATTGGAAGACCTTAATTAAAGGAACGTCTCTCGGACACATTGAGATGCTGACAGGAGGCAAAGTGAAGCAGAAGAAACAACAGAACGTTAAAGAGAGAAGGCGAGCGATGGGGAAATAAATCACGAGATGAAGAGGCGGTAAATCTCCGGTCTGAGTAGGTCAGAGCGTCTGAGGGCGAAAACACTTTATAAAAGTATTTATAACTGGGCTATCACCTACAGCTACATCTAGTTTCAGACGGCCTGTGGAACTGCCAGTCAGCTGTTCCTAAGGCTGACTTCATCTCTGGCTACGCTTCCCTGCATCCCTGGATTTCCTTGCTCTCACTGAGACCTGGATTACTCCATCCAACACATCCACCCCAGCAGCTCTCCCCACAGCATATTCCTTCTCCCATACACCCAGACCCACTGGCAGAGGAGGTGGCACTGGTCTCCTGCTCTCTCCCAAATGGAGCTGTTCCCTCTTCAAGCTTCCTAACTTCACTCCTTCCACCTTTGAATTCCATGCCGTCACAGTAACCCATCCTATACAATGAACCATTGTTGTTCTCTACCGTCCACCAGGCGCCTTGGGAGACTTCTTGGAGGAATTAGATAATCTCCTCTCACACATCCCTGAAACTGGCCCTCCCGCTGTACTTCTCGGAGACTTCAACCTCCAGACAGGGAAGATAGACGAACTAACATCTCTGTTAACCGCCTTTGCTTTCTCACTGTCTCCATCCCCACCAACTCATAAAGCTGGTAATGTCCTTGATCTCATATTCTCAAGGAACTGCACTACTTCTAACCTCTCTGTAAACCCGCTCCACACATCCGATCACTTCTTCATTTCATTCTCTCTTCCCCTTTCCAAACATAACAAACTAATCTCTTCTCATTCTGCACCTGTCCGCCGTAACCTTCGTTCCCTCTCCCCCTCTACCTTTGCCTCATCGGTGCTCTCAGCCCTCCCTTCCTCTGACTCGTTCCAACTCCTGCCTCCAAACTCTGCTGCAGAAACTCTCCTCTCTACTCTCTCATCCTCTCTGGACTCTCTCTGTCCTCTCACATCTCGGCAGGCTCGTCAGTCCCCTCCTGCTCCCTGGCTAAATGACGCACTGCGTGCTAATAGAACCGTCCTTCGGGCAGCAGAGCGGAAACGGTGGAAATCCAAACACCGTGACGAACTCCTAACCTATCAGGCTCTCCTCTCCTCTTTCTCTGCTTCCATCTCTCAGGCAAAAAGCACTTTCTTTCAAGATAAGATCCAATCTTCCTATTCCAATCCCAAAAAACTATTTTCCATCTTCTCCTCCCTCCTGGACCCCCCCAAAGCCCCTTCCCCCTCCTCCCTCTTGGACCCCCCCAAAGCCCCTTCCCCCTCCTCCCTTCTGGACCCCCCCAAAGCCCCTTCCCCTTCCTCCCTCCTGGACCCCCCAAAAGCCCCTTCCCCCTCCTCCCTTCTGTCAAGCGACTTTGTTAACCACTTTGAAAAAAAGGTTGATGATATTCGCTCTTCTTTTTCTGACTCACCTTTACTCACCACTGGGTCACCAGACCCTCCTTTCACCCACACACTGACCTCCTTCTCCCCTCTCTCTCCAAGTGAGGTTCTTACCCTCATTACCTCTGCCCGCCCTACCACCTGTCCTCTGGACCCTATCCCTTCAAAGCTCCTTCAGACTATCGCTCCTGATATTCTACCGTTTCTCACCCATTTCATCAACACTTCTCTAACTTCTGGTCACTTTCCAAACAGTCTCAAGGAGGCAAGAGTAAACCCTCTCCTAAAGAAACCCACTCTCAACCCGTCTGATGTTATAAACTACAGGCCTGTCTCTCTCCTCCTGTTCCTGTCTAAAACACTTGAACGCGCTGTCTTTAAACAACTCTCCTGTTTTCTCCATCAGAACAACGTTCTGGATCCGCACCAGTCTGGTTTCAAGGCAGGTCACTCCACAGAAACTGCTCTCATTGCTGTCTCTGAGGAACTGCACACTGCTAAAGCAGCCTCCCTCTCCTCTGTCATCATCCTTCTGGACCTGTCTGCTGCATTCGACACGGTGAACCATCAGATCCTCCTTCGCACTCTCCAAGAACTTGGAGTTTCAGGCTCTGCACTTTCCCTCATCACCTCATACCTCAAAGACCGCACCTACAGGGTAACTTGGAGAGGGTTGGAGTCCGACCCTTGTCAATTAACTACATGGGTCCCTCAGGGCTCTGTTCTTGGTCCCCTCCTCTTCTCCTTGTACACAAACTCGCTCGGATCAGTCATTAGCCCGCATGGTTTTTCATACCACTGCTACGCTGACGACACCCAATTAATTCTGTCCTTTCCCCGCTCAGAGACCCAGGTCGTCGCACGCATCTCTGCTTGTCTAGCTGACATCTCTCAGTGGATGTCTGCTCATCACCTCAAGCTCAACCTTGACAAGACTGAACTGCTTTTCCTTCCGGGAAAATATTGTCCCACTCTTGACCTAACAATCAACATCGGCACCTCTGTTGTTTCCCCGACTCAGACTGCAAGGAATCTGGGTGTGACCCTAGATAACAACCTGTCCTTCACTGCAAACATCGCTGCTACAACCCGCTGCTGCAGATACACGCTTTACAACATCAGGAAGATACGTCCCCAGCTGACCCAGAAAGCCACACAGGATCTGGTCCAGGCTCTCGTCATCTCACGCCTAGACTACTGCAACTCCCTCCTGGCTGGTCTACCTGCATGCGCCATCCGACCTCTGCAGCTCATCCAGAACGCAGCGGCTCGTCTGGTCTTCAACCTTCCTAAATGTTCCCACACCACGCCGCTCCTCCGCTCCCTTCACTGGCTTCCGGTAACTGCTAGAATCCACTTCAAGACACTGGTACTTGCGTACCATGCTGCGAATGGATCTGGCCCTTCCTACATCCAGGACATGGTTAAACTGTACACCCCAGCATGTGCACTCCGCTCTGCATCAGCCAAACGGCTCGCTGCACCCTCGCTGCGAGGGGGACCCAAGTTCCCATCAGCAAAAACACGTGGGTTTGCTATCCTGGCTCCAAAATGGTGGAATGAGCTCCCCATTGACATCAGGACAGCAGAAAGCTTACACACCTTCCAGACTGAAAACTCATCTCTTTCGACTCCACTTCGAGCAATAGAACTATTAACAAAGCACTTATATACTAATAAAGGACTGGCTTACCTAAAGCCAGTTGAGTAGCACTTGAAATGTTTGGCTCGATGAAACCTGATGTACTTTATGATTCTGTTTTCTTTAAGGTTGTATCTTCCTGGTCGAATGTACTTACTGTAAGTCGCTTTGGATAAAAGCGTCAGCTAAATGCAATGTAATGTAATGTAAAACAGAGGCAGAATAAACAGGCTTTGTGAAAGAGATGCATGATAAAATATAGGAAACTACGGAGGCCTGCAGGTGCAAACACAACGTTCCAAAACTCTTCCATCAGGAGAAACATCTTGAGAAAGATGCAGATATAAAAACCCAAATGTTCCTCATTGTTCGATTTTACTCCGACCGAAAGGGTTGGACAACACGGGGCGTGACCACACAGATTTCGTTTTTTAAGTTAGGTTATCAACCTAAGAGAAAACACAAAATACACAAATTACATAACGCATACACCACAAAAGTCTGTCACCATAAACACATATGTAATCCAACACTCACCGGCTGCCCGTGTGCCCTGTGGCTGATCAAAACATGACTGACAAACATTTCATAGGCCCTTTTTAAGATGGCTGACGGTCCCTCATCAAATGAGTCCCAAGGGAAACAAAATATTGGAACCAAGGTTCCCTCCCACCTATTTCTCATGACAACCTGCACAACTAAACAAGTATCTTAATGCTTCATGATTGAAATAAATAAATAGAAAATAGATGAATAAACAACCAAAATTAACTCCACACCTCCCACTTGGGCTCCCGATCACTAGATCCAGGGAGACCACACAAAATTCACCCTGGACACCCAAAACCAGAGTCTCTTGTAGTGGGGTGTCTGGGACTTCTTGGTTTTTTTCAAGCCAAGGAGGGACGTCCTGCCCTCCCAGCCAAGCGAGACAGGTCCTCCCGTCTCCATACAACCGGAGCTGGAACCGGTCGGTCACTGCAACCGTTCACAGCCCTGATTCACTTTCCGGACACTTCACTGGCCTCTACTGCTCCTCCATGGGGAGTAGTAGCCTCCGTACATCTCTGCAGAGGATGGTAGTTGGGGCTGGGACTGTCTGTCTCTTCTGGGATCCAGCAGTAAGGGGGGCAGGAAGGCCCACACAGGTCCGAATATCAGCGTTCCGGACGACTCCTCTTCTGTCTGGATAGGCTTTTACAACTCGGCCTAGTCGACACTGACCTCTTAAGGTGTACTTATCTACTCCGGCCTGGATAGCCTTTAACCTGTGCCAAGAGTGGCCTTCCAAGCTGATCCTCTCCTGGAAGGCGGACTTTCGCTCCTCCATGGCCAGCACAGGCCTTTTCTGTCTCACTTCCGAGACCTTCGCCTCCCACTTTGCTTGACCCGAGGCCTGATTATTTGTGCTCATCCACGTCTCTGCGACCTGTCGAACCCAGGCTGTGACTCCACATAGTCTCGACAGGGTTCTGAAGCATTCAGGTTCCACAAGGCTGACAAGCACTGCACCCCAGGCATCTTCTTCGGTTTCTCCACCACTTGAACCAGCCCTTGGATTTTCACCGGTGACTGTGGCTTTATAGAACTACCGTCCCCTGAGGCTCGTGTATCAGTGCCAATGTCATTCCTGCTTGGGTCAGAGGTCTTCTTCGACTGAGTTCTGGAGACCACCGCTGAGAATGCTTTCCTTTGAAGTCTCGTAACATCATCGCTGATGCCAGTTGCTACAACGCTAGCTAACTTTGGGTCTCTTTGCCACTCTGACTCCTTGTCGAGCTCCTCTGGAGTAGCTCCCCTTGTGACCATCTCGTTGATTTGCTCTGTATAAGCCGTCTTCCACTCTGGGTCTTTCTCAAGGCGCTTTTCGGTTCTCAGAAGGTTTGGTCCTCTGTCTCTTCTGTTGAATCATCCTCCTCTTGGTCAGTCGTCTTTGTTTTCTTGATGGCTGTCTCATTTCCAGCACCGTTCTGCTCTTCCTTACTGCTGTGCTTCCTCTTCCTGTCCTTCTTTTTCTTTTTGCCTTCTCCTGGCTCCTGTGCATCCGTCTTTTTAGCAGTTTTCACAGCCTTCCCACTCTTCTGCTGCCGCTCCTGCTGGGCTCTTCCGGAGTTCTCCGCGTCCACGGGGGTCTCTCTGTATGACACTACGGCTGTTCTCAACGATCTTGCGAAGTGGGTTCTGGACTTGTGCTTCGACATGTCCACGCTCTTGAATAGATCGGGATGTGCTCCACCAACAGTTTTTCCCAGTGGACTGTCCCACAGAACGAGGTCTCCTATCACCCTGGTCTTCTGTGGGGCGAGACGTCCTTCTCTGTGGCTTATCAGAAGCTCAACCTGTTTTGGGCAGGCCAGCTCCTCAGTCGCGGAAAAGAGAAAAAACCTCTTGAGACTGCATGGTGTACTCTTGCTATCCTTTCCAAGCCATAGCAGAGAAGCTCATGAGCCCTTTCTCTACCCTCTGGGGTTTTCACCCTTACTCTCAGGGTGTACTTCGTAGTAGCGACCTTCATTGTCATCTCTCCAACTCCCTGGATGACCAATGTGATGTCCTCACCCCTTAGCTGGAGACGTCTGGCGGCTTTGTGGGTGATATAGTTTGTGTCCGAGGCAAGATCTATCAAGGTGCCGATATTCTGTCCCGCGTTTGCGGTCACCATCATCAGCATCATGATGACTGGGTGCTCCTTTGGTCCACTCTCCATCAGCCTGTTCTCATTTTTGCTGGTGCGCATCGCCGCTGTGGCCTTGTTGGTGAAGGCCTTCTTGTACTTTTCCAGCAAATCCCGAGGCAGATTGGCCAAAAGCTTTTCTTGCTCCTCAGTCAGCTTGGCTTTTCCTCTGATTCTTTCTGCCCTTCCACTGCCCTCCTCCGTTCTCCTCTTATTTGGGCAGAGGAGGTAATGGTGATCCGAGGAATCCCCTTTCAGACAGCCTTCTTTTGTACAGAGGAACCTCTGAGTGCATTTGCTGTCTTCACCATGAGAGCCTAAGTACTTTGTACATGCTCCTGCCTTCTTCAAGAGAGCCTTTTTTCCTGGCTGGTCAAGCCCCCGGAACTCCTTGCAGGCAAACAGCCTTCCTCCGTGCTCCTCGTCCCCACACATGACGCATGCACCCTTTGAGGCATCTCCTCTTGTGGCGTTTGTGAAGGCTATCCTCTTCTCCTTCCTGTTAGACTGCTCAGGAGAGTTCACTGTCAACAGTTGCTCCATCCTCTCAAGGACTTCCTCTTGCTTCTTCAGAAACCGAAGGAGACAGTCGAAGTGGTTGCTTGGTGTTATACCGTTCATGGGGTCACTCACTTGAAGGAGCCAGTCCCGCTTCATGTTATCTGGAAGCTTGCTCTCAATGGACTTCACCACTAGACGGTTCTTTAGAGCATCCTCCTCCCCCAGGTCTTTAAGGTCAAACAGTGCTCTCTCCACAGCCTGAATAAGGTCAATTGTTTTCCTTGGCTGATTTCCTCTGATAGCAGGAAACTTGTCCACTCCCTCAACGATCTGGCATGCAATTGTCCCTTTATTCCCATATCGGTTCTCCAGCAGCCTGCTTTATCTTCCCGTCCAGGCTGTCCAGGAGATGAAGCTTCTTTATCTCAGGTGACCCATAAGGCTCTCCCTGCCTCTGGAGGTTTTCCCAGTCACATAACCAGCGGTAGAAGCTCCTCATGCACCCAATGAATGTGGGCAGGCGTATACGAGCGAGGTGGACTTTAGGCATGGCTCCTTGCGGGACTCCAACTGCTCCAACGGATCTGCCTACTGTTCCCGGCAGCACGCTAGCCGAGCCGGGTTGTGCGCTGCCTGCGCTGCGTTCTGTGCTTGCTGGTGGTTCACCGCTGGGGTTGGGTGGCGCGTTGACTGAGTCTTCGCTTCTAGTAGCAGTCTCCCATTCAGCCACATTAGCAGTGTGTCGGTCCTCCGCTCTACTCTTTGTGTCACTGAACTCTTGCTCCCACTGGAGCCATAGCGACTCTCTCTGGTCTGTCAGGCTCACCACGCGCTCTCCTAGCTCACTTGCATGGGCTGCAGGGATCCAGTTCTTCCATGAGGCCAGTTTCTCGTCGGTCTTGTCGATAGACTCCCTCAGGTAGTTGTTTTGCCTTTCACAGAGCCCGAAGGTTTCACGCTTCACCTCAATCCTCTCTGCTTGGTCCATGGCTCTCTCAGCTCGCCTAGGGAGAGGAGCTAGTTCAAGCAAAGTGAATCTGGAGACCAGAGAGACGACTTGACTTCCTGTTCGACCTCGGCGAACCTTTGGTCGCAGTCCTCTGCCATCTTCCCGACGTTGTTCGCTTGCTGCCTGCTGGCTTCCGTGTCTGCTGGCTTCCGGGTCTGCCTCAGACAGTGCTTCGATGTAGTCGTGTTGGCTGAAATGAGGTTGCAATATTCACTGCCAAACTTGTCCCATTCAGCCTTCAGCTTTTCTTCTGTGGGCAAGTTGGTGGTTAGTTTGAGGATATTCGCCTTTCTGGTGAATGCTGATTGAGCTCCAGATCGCTCTCTTTTGAGCTCTCCAAGCATCTCCTCCTCTTCTGCCAATTTGGCACTGGACTCTGGCTTCTCTTTATCGCCAGCCATTCTGTTGTCCAACGTCCACTGCTACTAGCTTCTTCTTTGAGCTTCCTGAAGCTGTGATGGTTCAAGCTTTAGCTTGAGCCAGGGCTAGCCAACCACTTCCTCAGTGTGTAAGCTTTTTCTGGTTAGGCTTCAGTCAGATAGTCTAGCTAGCCTAGCTTTATAGCTTCAGGAGGATAGATTGGTAGCTTCTGGTAGCCTAGCTTAGCCTAGCTTCAGGAGGATAGCTTGGTAGTCTAGCTTAACCTTGCTTCAAGAGGATAGCTTGGTAGCTTCTGGTTGCCTAGCTTAGCCTAGCTTACCTTGCTAGCTTTAGGAGGATAGCTTGGTAGCTTCTGGTAGCCTAGATTAACCTTGCTTCAGAAGGATAGCTTGGTAGCTTCTGGTAGCCTAGCTTAACCTTGCTTCAAGAGGATAGCTTGGTAGCTTCTGGTAGCCTAGCTTAGCCTGCCCAGATAGCCTAGATTCAGGTAGCCTAGCTAGCACTTGTTAGCACTTATCTGCTAGCTAGCATGCAACAGTCACATGGAGCGTTCACAATCTTTTTCCCAGCTGACCGTCGTCTTGGTTGTTTTGTCATTTGGCTTGTTATCCCAAGCCACCCGGCTTCTTTTCTTCCAGGTGCAACGTCGGTTGATAACTGTTCGGTTTTACTCCCACCGAAAGGGTTGGACAACACGGGGCGTGACCACTCAGCTTTAGTTTAGGATTTATGTTTATTTAATATGCTCTTCTCCAATCAAAGGAGCACATGACCTATTTCTCATGACAACCTGCACAACTAAACAAGTATCTTAATGCTTCATGATTGAAATAAATAAATAGAAAATAAATGAATAAACAACCACAATTAACTCCACACTCGTGAAGAAACATCTTCAGCAACTTGACAACACATGCAGCATTTAGAGAGCATTCAGCAACTGACTGAACTTCTCACCTTATCCCTAAGGGAGACACCAGCCACCCTGCGGAGGAAACCCATCTCGGCCGCTTGTATCCGCGATCTCGTTCTTTCGGACCCATCCTTCATGACCATAGGTGAGGGTAGGAACGAAAATGGCCCGGTAGACAGAGAGCTTTGCCTTCTGGCTCAGCTCCCTTTTCGTCACAACGGTGCGGTAAAGTGACTGCAGTACCGCTCCCGCTGCTCCGATTCTCCGGACAATCTCTCGCTCCATTGTTCCCTCACTCGAGAACAAGACCTTAGCCCACCGAACTGCAGAGCCCCTCCCCCACGACTACGCCTCAAAATCCGATCCATGTATATTACAAACAGGATTGGTGACAAAGCGCAGCCCTGGCGGAGGCCAACCCTCACCGGAAATGGGTCCAACTTACTGCCGAGGACCCGGACACAGCTCTTGCTTTGGGAGTACAGAGATTTGATGGCCCTGAGTAGAGACCCCCTCACCCCATACTCCTGCAGCACCTCCCACAGTAACTCCCTGGGAACTCGGTCATACGACTTCTCCAAACCTACAAAACACCGGATAAGCGTACTCCCAGGCCCCCTCCAGGATCCTTGCGAGAGTAAAA
This sequence comes from Pogonophryne albipinna, assembly GCA_028583405.1. Taxonomy (NCBI): domain Eukaryota; kingdom Metazoa; phylum Chordata; class Actinopteri; order Perciformes; family Artedidraconidae; genus Pogonophryne; species Pogonophryne albipinna. The sequence continues at coordinate 213,361 of JAPTMU010000145.1, read as the reverse complement.
AGCTGATCCGTCGTTCCACGACCAGGACGGAATCCGCATTGTTCCTCCTCAATCTGAGGTTCGACTATCGGCCTGACCCTCCTTTCCAGTACCTTAGAGTATTACTTTATATGTTTATTTATAATTATAATTATTTTATATTTTTATTATTCATCATTGAACATAACATTAGTTTTCTAGACATTTCTCCAGACGAAACCATTTTAGCACTTCTTATTGTTTATGTAATTTAGCATCTTATCGACCCACACAGTTAATAATAATAACTCTGCTGACGCTCTGAACACGTTCTTTATCCTCTGCTCGGTGTGAGATCCTCCTCCTCCCTCTGCTGTGACTCAACGGTGAAATATTCATAATGTGGTACCTAAACAAAATAAAGACAGAATAAGAATATCTCTCCTGAGAGTGGATCCTGTCTGAATGGAGATGATGCATGCTGAAGCTTCTCTTTCCTCTCCGTCTCATTTCTAACATTCGTTCGGCAGCGAGCTGTGTGCACATTTCAATATCACTCAACACGTCTGCCTTAAAACGAAAAATCATCCTGATGCCAAAAACACTGAGTCAGAAAATACATATTTAGCACTGCAGAGACAAATCCACTTATTGAGGTTTTATCACATGAACAACAAATGCAATCCTTATACAGACGTCACATGTACGTCTAAAAGATGAACCTCTACTATCTGCAACATCACCTTTAGCTTAGCGGTGGTGACGTGAAGTCATGAGACCGTGCTGTAGTTCCTTTATAGCCCAACATTAGCCTCCTTTTGCTTAGCGGTGGTGACGTGAAGTCATGTGATCGTACTGTAGTTCCTTTATAGCCCAACGTTAGCCTCCTTTAGCTTAGCGGTGGTGACGTGAAGTCATGTGACCGTGCTGTAGTTCCTTTATAGCCCAACATTAGCCGCCTTTAGCTTAGCGGTGGTGACGTGAAGTCATGTGACCGTGCTGTAGTTCCTTTATAGCCCAACATTAGCCGCCTTTAGCTTAGCGGTGGTGACGTGAAGTCATGTGACCGTGCTGTAGTTCCTTTATAGCCCAACATTAGCCGCCTTTAGCTTAGCGGTGGTGACGTGAAGTCATGTGACCGTGCTGTAGTTCCTTTATAGCCCAACGTTAGCCTCCTTTAGCTTAGCGGTGGTGAGGTGAAGTCATGTGACCGTGCTGTAGTTCCTTTATAGCCCAACATTAGCCTCCTTTAGCTTAGCGGTGGTGACGTGAAGTCATGTGACCGTGCTGTAGTTCCTTTATAGGCCAACGTTAGCCTCCTTTAGCTTAGCGGTGGTGACGTGAAGTCATGTGACCGTGCTGTAGTCCCTTTATAGCCCAACATTAGCCGCCTTTAGCTTAGCGGTGGTGACAATGTGTGTGTGTGTTCGCATGTATGTGTGTGTGTGTGTGTGTGTGTGTGTGTGTGTGTGTGTGTGTGTGTGTGTGTGTGTGTGTGTGTGTTTGTTTGTGTGACAGCTGACAGTCAGGATCCCTCAGAAGCCCCCTCTCCCCCTCTGAGAGCAGGGAGGAAACGTCTCAATGTGACTCATCCTGTTCTTTCTGTTCCTCTAACCTTAACCTCCTCCTCTTCCACCAGGAGTTGAAAACAAAGATCTAGGTTTTTCTTCTGGGTTCAAAGGACTAATATCCCTAAAAAAATAAAATAAAGATAATGTACGAAACTCAGAGAGAAAGAGGATCTCTCCTGCAATCCGATATCAGATATATCACTTTAACTGGAGCTAAACATAGTAAACTAATATATAATGTAATGTCATCAGGCTGCCTCCTCACTCTGTAAAACTTAGAAAGTGCTTTTTAACAGATGCTTGAAAAAAAGATGCTGCACAAAGCATCCTCTCACATCTTCTATTAAATCTTCTCCTCCTCTCTGTCAAACAGAAACACAACAGATCTTCAGGAGTTGCAACAGAATATGTTGCTGAATGCAGATCCAAGAATAATCACTCAGACTTTGGTCGGCACTTCCTTTAATAATTCACCTGTGTGATAATCATGCTGTTGTGTGTGATGTGGAAAAGGAGAAGTACTCACATCCATTTCCTTCACAGATTTCTGCACGAAATTTGAGAGAAATAAGCTGTTTGTTCACATAAAAACAAACTAATATTTCTTATCAGGTTTCATGAGAAAATGAGTGCAAACACAAAAGTTGTTGGTCTCATTTGTATTTTATTTCCTTTCTCATTCCTCTATCTTTTGTTACCTGTTTCCTCACCTCATTCAGTATTTAATATACATCATCAACAGACTTCATTTATTTTCTTTACATCAAACAAATGTCATACATGGTGCTATCATGCTGCTAAGTTGGCGACAACATGCTGCTAAGAAGCCAGGGGCGGACTGGGGGGAAAAAAGTGGCCCGGGGATTAATTGACAGACAGGCCCACTTAATGCGCGGCATGTATCGGCCGGCCGGCGACGAAAGTATGTTACTTAACAAAAAACCCTGCATTTAATGTTATTTTGGACCATTATTCATAAAGTAATCACATTACCTGATCCCTTGAGTTGCCTAGAGCTAAATAGTTACAGCATATGTTTATTGATTTTAATGTTAACAGATCTTTGATGCAATAATATTTGGACCCAATTTGCCTGACTTGACACATGGAATAAAACATGGGCGTAGGAAGCATCCTCAATGTGGGTGAGACAATTTAACAGGGGGTGTGGGCAGCATACTTGCCAACCCTCCCGATTTTCACGGGAGACTCCCGATTTCATAGCCCTCTCCTCCCGGGGTCATATTTCTCCCGCATTTCTGCCGATTTCTGACAAAATCAGATTTACTCAGGACTGTTTCCACTCGGACTTTAATACAGCTACACCATTGTTTGGTTTCCATGGTAGCGCGTCTCTTTAGTAGCGCGCGCAACTGAAAGTCTGAGAGGGTGAGGAGTCACAGAAAACAGAACAAGAATTGACAACTCGACCCTCTGCTCACTCCTTTCCTGTAAAATACAGGTCCAGCCCACACACATGCTCCATCCAGGCCGCAAGGCAGTGCACTTACAACTACAATAAGCATGTTAATGTTAATCTAACAGCTCTGGCGATCCACTCCAGGGAGTGGCCGGAACACTTACAAATGTGGGCCGGTAGGATTTAGGCACATTCCCACATTCTATTTTTTTTGGCCATCCGGCCCACGCACAGCACCGGCCCACCGGGGAAACTCCCGGTATTCACAATGGCCAGTCCGCCCCTGTAAGAAGCTGCTAAGTTGCCGCTAACATGCTGCTGCATCGCTCAAACACTCGAGTTTCACCGCGGCTGCCAGCTGTGTTTACTCGCATCATTCAAACAGGACGCGCTGGCGCGGGAGCTACAACTAAAACAAAATGAACATATTTTACCGTGATTAAATTGTAATACACGTTTCAAAATGATGCTGAAGTAACAACATACTGATACCGGTTAGTAAAAACCATGAATTAATGCTTCGAGTGTGCAGACAAGACGGCAGACGAAAAAAAAATTTAAATGCGTGTTTTCTGAATGGAGATCGTATCGATCAGGCTAAGCTAACGTTGTAGCTGCTCCGTCCTCACTCACAACAACGGCCTCCAGACATAAATAAACCAGCGACTGTATTCTCCATGACACAGGCAGTCTGTGGTTTGTACTTGTTTAACTTCTGTCCAGTTTATGAACAGATATGAGGAGCTGTGAGCGCTGAGGGTTAGCACCATGTCAGCAGCATCTTAGTGACATGTTTCAACCCAGTCTCACGGCATTTCGTGTTATGGTCACGAAATGAATGTAATCTTTTGATTCGTGTTCACCAACACATTTCCCCCTTTTTCTCGTGTCACACAGAACGATTTTAAAGCAATGTATTTATATTGGTAGTATGTTTCGTGCCTGCGTCTTTTTGTCCGGTCTGGTCTTGGAAGACCGGAAGCTGTGGGGTTCATAAACACATGTTCTGACTCAATATCTTACCCTAAGCCTAACCCTTTTATTTTAAATTGTATAATGTCGGAGTTTTGTTGCCGTCCGCGAGGAAAATAAATGTCTCAGAGCCTCAGAATACTGACATCTGTATTTAAAAAAAAATTGTTTTCCTTCGAATGTGTTATTATTTACATTGCTTTTAAAATCGTTCTGTGTGACACGAAAAAAAGGGGAAAATGGTGTTGGTGAACGAATCAATAGATTAATTTTGTGACTATAACACGAGACTGTGAGACTGGGTTGCGTGTTAGTACATGCAGCTATAACGCTGCTAAGCTGTTGCTAAGATGCAAATAACATTCTGCTTACATGCTTCTGAACTTTAGCATAAGTTGTGTGCTTGTGTAGCTGTAAAAGTTAAATCATTTCTCCATGTATTTCCCTCCTGAAGATGGATTTGGAATGTTATGCAGCTATAATTTGAGAATCACAACAGCGTAACGAAACAGCACGACACTTCAAAGCTCCAGTGGAAGTTTAAAATGTTTAAAATGTTTTTAAGGAAACAGGAAGATTTCCTTTTCTTTTTGCATGCAGCCAACGAGGTCATGTTGTTTTGTGTTTCATCTGTTATTTACTCAGTTATCTTGTGTTACATGATCCTATCTTTGGTCGTGAGTTTATATTTAGAGTTCACAGTGGATTTGGAAGATTGAAATAAACCCATAGATAGAAAACCGTGTGTGTTTGTGCTTTGAGGGAATTCATAGCATCTTCATTTGACTGCTGGATTCTGTAAACCACATACGAACATCATGCATTATTATAATCTGATTGTGATGCGTTCACTGAGCTCTGGAGACTTCAGTTATTTTCAGATTCATTGTTCGATCAAAGAGATTTGAACCTGTGTGTCACCTGGGACAGAAGCTCGCTCAGATGTTAGCCGCTATGCTAATATGCTAACGACCCCCCTGTAAACAATGAACTGCTGCTCCCCCCCATGAGGAATATTTATGAATACAAACTCATATTCAGTGAGTTTCTTCTGTCAGAAACAACCATAATACCTTGGAAAGTATTCACTCTGTACATTAAAGTACATTTACACAAGTATTATATAAAAGTATAATAATTATTATTATTATATTACATGTAAATAGAAAAAAGATAAGCAAGAACAGAATGTGAAAATAAATACTGTTTGTAGAAAGTAATACATTTTTGAGATGAGGTTGCGGCCGTTTTTGTTTTGGAAGGTTCCTTACGGAGTGAAATTACCCAAAAGTGTCATCGATGATAAGAGCTGTATGGATTTTCTAGAGATGATAGGAAAGGAGCTTTGACACTTCCTTTATAACCTCCTTTAGGAAACACTGGACCTTCCTTTAGGAAAGGAAAGGAGAAAATGCTGTCCCACAATGCCTTACTGCAATATTTACCATGACACAACATTCGGCCGTTCATGGAAACGATCGTGACCGAGAAACACGTATAATGAAAGTAATGGAGCTTATTAACCATTATACAACTTATACCGAAACTTATCAAAGTGCTTTGTTTGACCGTCCAACAGTATATTCATCAAAAGGAGAAAATATGAACGCTTTTACTATAAAAGGATCAAATCAACTGTTTAAAGACCCTACACCCCCGATGACTCGTTGGAACATAAAGTGAAGCAGCAGGTACATCTTCCACCTGGTGAGAAACTGTAACAGAGAAACGCTGCTTCCACATTAACGACCCTAAGGTTTTATATATACAGTGTAATATCAGTAAAGGTGTCCATTATCAGGAATTAATGAGCGACGAAGAGCCCTCAGCGGATCATTAACTCCTCATCAGGAAACTCTGAAGGACGCTATCCGTTTACAGTGTTTCCCACAGATCTGAAATATACTTGGGGGGGTGGTGGTAACGGGGGGGGGGGTCGAGGTGACGTGCCTTTGTGACGTGCAACAACAATAACATGAACCTTTATGTTGGTCGCTTGTCAGCAGACCCCTCACGCGATGGCAGAGCGAACAGGTACAGGCAGGGCCCATAGTGATAGCGCTATAGTTTAAATCTACTACCCACAAATAAACACATGAACATGGGTTACTACTTAAAAGAAAAATGGTAAATGTATTTAGGAACCTATCCATGTGATCTTAAGTGGGGGTGGACCACAAATCCTCTGGGGGGGGGTCCGGGGGCATGCTCCCCCGGTAAGATACTTTTTTAATGTTGGAGTTAAATGCATCAATCTGGTGCACTTTGAGGGGCAAATAAAGAGACTAGATCTATGGGAACACCTATATGAAACAGAACTGTATACATTTAAATAATCATAAAATCAGGGCCATAACCAATAACATAACATATCCAATATCAAAAAACACTGAAACTTGTTTATTTATTTATGTTTGGTTCATTTATAGTTGTGAGTGTAGGTACCAGCTCGAGTGCGCTAGAATTTGAAAATACACGACCGGAGAAAATCTGCCACTTCCTCACAGAGATCAGTTTGTGCCCCGATGGAAGGCTGACAGGCAGGTAGGCCATCCAGTTACTTCAGCCGGCTCAGATGATTGGTCGTGCTTTTTACAGCACTACTGCTTCCACTGATGAGATGTTTTATGGATTTGTTGTCAAAGCACTTCAGATATTCATTGCTATCGGGATGTTAAGAGCATTCCATGGAATATAACAACAAGTGTATCTCCAGCCGGTTTCTCAAACTTACCTACCCCACCTTTAACTATTTTTTTTTTTTTTTATTCATGCATATTTTACTAATCACTACCCCCTCAAATGGAAATATATGTTTACATAAATGGTGACCAAACCGTTTGAGACCCACAGAGAACTTAGACTAAGTTAACTATCTAAACACTGAGGTTATCCCGAGGTTGAATGACACACAGAGACCAATCAAGGGCTTTGATTTATGGTCTGTATGACAGTGGCCATGTCGGCAGACCACATCATGTAGACAGCCAGTCACCCTGTGTGAGGCAGACCACATCATGTAGACAGCCAGTCCCCCTGTGTGAGGCAGACCACATCATGTAGACAGCCAGTCCCCCTGTGTGAGGCAGACCACATCATTTAGACAGCCAGTCCCCCTGTGTGAGGCAGACCACATCATGTAGACAGCCAGTCCCCCTGTGAGGCAGACCACATCATGTAGACAGCCAGTCCCCCTGTGTGAGGCAGACCACATCATGTAGACAGCCAGTCACCCTGTGTGAGGCAGACCACATCATGTAGACAGCCAGTCACCCTGTGTGAGGCAGACCACATCATGTAGACAGCCAGTCCCCCTGTGTGAGGCAGACCACATCATGTAGACAGCCAGTCCCCCTGTGAGGCAGACCACATCATGTAGACAGCCAGTCCCCCTGTGTGAGGCAGGCCACATCATGTAGACAGCCAGTCCCCCTGTGAGGCAGACCACATCATGTAGACAGCCAGTCACCCTGTGTGAGGCAGACCACATCATGTAGACAGCCAGTCCCCCTGTGTGAGGCAGGCCACATCATGTAGACAGCCAGTCCCCCTGTGAGGCAGACCACATCATGTAGACAGCCAGTCACCCTGTGTGAGGCAGGCCACATCATGTAGACAGCCAGTCACCCTGTGTGAGGCAGGCCACATCATGTAGACAGCCAGTCCCCCTGTGTGAGGCAGGCCACATCATGTAGACAGCCAGTCCCCCTGTGAGGCAGACCACATCATGTAGACAGCCAGTCACCCTGTGTGAGGCAGGCCACATCATGTAGACAGCCAGTCACCCTGTGTGAGGCAGACCACATCATGTAGACAGCCAGTCCCACTGTGTGAGGCAGGCCACATCATGTAGACAGCCAGTCACCCTGTGTGAGGCAGACCACATCATGTAGACAGCCAGTCCCCCTGTGAGGCAGACCACATCATGTAGACAGCCAGTCCCCCTGTGTGAGGCAGACCACATCATGTAGACAGCCAGTCCCCCTGTGTGAGGCAGACCACATCATGTAGACAGCCAGTCCCCCTGTGTGAGGCAGACCACATCATGTAGACAGCCAGTCCCCCTGTGTGAGGCAGACCACATCATGTAGACAGCCAGTCACCCTGTGTGAGGCAGACCACATCATGTAGACAGCCAGTCCCCCTGTGTGAGGCAGACCACATCATGGAGACAGCCAGTCCCCCTGTGTGAGGCAGACCACATCATGTAGACAGCCAGTCCCCCTGTGTGAGGCAGACCACATCATGTAGACAGCCAGTCACCCTGTGTGAGGCAGACCACATCATGTAGACAGCCAGTCCCCCTGTGTGAGGCAGACCACATCATGTAGACAGCCAGTCCCCCTGTGTGAGGCAGACCACATCATGTAGACAGCCAGTCACCCTGTGTGAGGCAGACCACATCATGTAGACAGCCAGTCCCCCTGTGTGAGGCAGACCACATCATGTAGACAGCCAGTCCCCCTGTGTGAGGCAGACCACATCATGTAGACAGCCAGTCCCCCTGTGTGAGGCAGACCACATAACAGGCCTGGCCATCGGGAAACCCCCCGGTCCTCCAGATGGCCAGTCCAGGACTGGGTACAGGAGGCGTAGAGCGAGGGATCATTGTCCACAAGTAAATCGATGGCAGATGGCGTCGTGGTCACGGACGAAAAAAAAAAAAAAAAAAAAAACAGGTCGCGAAACATACTTTGGCGGCCGTTAATATGCCTGGGTGGCCCGCTAACCCTAACCCGCCCAGGTATAGTCTATGTGTGGGAAACCCTGAAAGTTTATAGCGTGGTCACTTTCTGAAGAAAATGGAGACTGTTCATTTAATCAAACTGCATTTCCCCTCCAGTTAAATCAGCCGGAGGGATTTTAAACTCCCCTCATCTCCTGCATTCAAAGTTTCTGTTGCATGTTCTGGCTGAGAGGACGCTAACAAGGTGTTTTCATTTTGAAATAAGTACAACAATCTGCCAACACAACAAAGGAACATTTGCTTGGTAAGATTCCCTGAAATCAGAAGAGATATTTAGATAAATCAGATGGTGTATCTGGGAGAACTCATGGTCAACTATATTTGACCAGAATCAGGAAATGTTGTGTTTTCTGATGTTAGTTGGTGATTTTCCAATAACTGTGTAAAACAATGTTTCATCTGAGATACAACTCAAAATAAGATGGTTTGACTTAACATTGTCTCAAAACCAGAGCTGCCATCTCTCTGCAGTGTCACTGAAGTCCTCATGTCTTATATCAGGAGGAGAGACACATTCTGACATGTCTCATATCAGGAGGAGAGACACATTCTGTCATGTCTTATATCAGGAGGAGAGACACATTCTGACATGTCTTATATCAGGAGGAGAGACACATTCTGACATGTCTCATATCAGGAGGAGAGACACATTCTGACATGTCTCATATCAGGAGGAGAGACACATTCTGACATGTCTCATATCAGGAGGAGAGACACATTCTGACATGTCTCATATCAGGAGGAGAGACACATTCTGACATGTCTCATATCAGGAGTAGAGACACATTCTGACATGTCTCATATCAGGAGTAGAGACACATTCTGACATGTCTTATATCAGGAGTAGAGACACATTCTGTCATGTCTCATATCAGGAGTAGAGACACATTCTGTCATGTCTTATATCAGGAGTAGAGACACATTCTGACATGTCTTATATCAGGAGTAGAGACACATTCTGACATGTCTTATATCAGGAGTAGAGACACATTCTGACATGTCTTATATCAGGAGTAGAGACACATTCTGACATGTCTTATATCAGGAGTAGAGACACATTCTGACATGTCTTATATCAGGAGTAGAGACACATTCTGACATGTCTCATATCAGGAGGAGAGACACATTCTGACATGTCTCATATCAGGAGTAGAGACACATTCTGACATGTCTTATATCAGGAGTAGAGACACATTCTGACATGTCTCATATCAGGAGGAGAGACACATTCTGACATGTCTCATATCAGGAGGAGACACATTCTGACATGTCTCATATCAGGAGGAGACACATTCTGACATGTCTCATATCAGGAGGAGAGACACATTCTGTCATGTCTCATATCAGGAGGAGAGACACATTCTGACATGTCTCATATAAGGAGGAGAGACACATTCTGTCATGTCTCATATCAGGAGGAGAGACACATTCTGTCATGTCTCATATCAGGAGGAGAGACACATTCTGACATGTCTCATATCAGGAGGAGAGACACATTCTGACATGTCTCATATCAGGAGTAGAGACACATTCTGACATGTCTCATATCAGGAGGAGAGACACATTCTGACATGTCTCATATCAGGAGGAGAGACACATTCTGACATGTCTCATATCAGGAGGAGAGACACATTCTGACATGTCTCATATCAGGAGTAGAGACACATTCTGACATGTCTCATATCAGGAGTAGAGACACATTCTGACATGTCTCATATCAGGAGTAGAGACACATTCTGACATGTCTCATATCAGGAGGAGACACATTCTGACATGATATCAGACACAGATACCGGGCAGGAGTGTTTGTAGTTTTGAAGCGGGTCAACAAAGCGATTATTGCACGCACAGAATATGAATATACATCTGGTGTTTATAATGATACAGCACAGAGAAGCTGTTTCCATTCGGCGGTTATTAATAATATGTCTCTTTGATGGAGCGTCATTAATGATTCATTATGACAACAAACAGTGAATACAAACCCGATCCCCCTGCGTTATTTATCACACTCACATTAGCCCGCTTCATCAGAAAAGCTTCACATTTATGGAAATAAATCCTTGTTCTCAGGTTTGAAGGAAGGGATTATTACTAATATGTCAATTATAAAATAGTAAACCTTAAAGTATGTTGATGTTATAATTGAGAAACTGCTATTGATATGTTTTAAAATAATTAAAATAACTTTAAATTCCCCAAATCCTGACATTAAATCATTTATATATGTATGTACAGGTTATACACCTCAATACTGGGCTGAAACACCATCACCTCAATGTTTTAAAGGTCTCCTTTGATGTTAGGCATTATAGGTCTCAGATCTATAAAAACATGTCTCTGAAGTGTTTTGCTCAAAATACCAAACAGATCTTGATGTTCCAAACCACATCAAGGATTCTCTCTGAAACAGGATGGAGCTCAAACTCTTCCTCTCTCTCAGGTTTACCACAAGGTGACTTCCTTTTGATTTCCTGCTTCTTCACACAGACTCTCTCCAGTACAGGTTAGCTCTGAGTGTTAGCATGCTAATGTAAACACAGACCATGTTACTTCCAGAACACGTCTCATTGTTTCTGACAGCAACGTTTCTGATTGGCCCGTGGGTGTAAAGCCCGCCCACATTTGAGTAATGTGGTCATGACCATAGACTGTATAATGGACGTAGTGTCCGTGACGTCACCCATAGGATTCTGCAGAGTTGCCGTGAAGCCCTTAGTAGGCGGAGTCGGCCACTAACGGCTCGACTGTGACGTCAGAGTCTAATCCCGCCTGCTCCAAATAAGGGCAAAGAGGCGGAGCCGAGGCGGGACCTGCTGCCTCCGAACTGGAAGTAAACAGAGCTAGCTCAGGCTAAGAAGCTAAGCTAACATGAAATACATGCATACCAAGTTACTGCTAACAGTGTAGTTCCCCTATATAAACGTTACATTCATAATCAAATGAGACAATCTGCAAGAGAATTAGCTATATTTTGTTATTCTTAATGCTTGTCATTCACACGTTGAGAAAAGACGGACTCCACCGCCCGGACCTAACGGAGCCGCAGTGGGCTAGCTCCGGGACGCCGGCTGGAGCTAGCCCCCTGCGGCTCCGTTAGCTCCGGCGGCCACCACTGGGATAATTGGGTCCCCTATTAACATTTGGTCCCGTTTAGCATTATGGGCGTCATAGCCATAGACTATAAAAGTCTTACCCAAGGCTGAATCATAAACTAAAATGTATATGTATGCATAAAGGGTTACGTCCTTAGCTGGCTAATAAGTAACAAGCTAAGCTACCAAGCTCACAAACACCTGCGAACAGGGTTAACATGTATAATATTATCATTTTAGACTTCTTGGAAGTTCTGTTAGTACATTCAAGCGCACAGCACAACATTTTAATTGTCTGGTATTTGTAACAATATTCCCTAAAAGGCACAATCACCACGAACATGGCTAAAGCTAAAGGGTCAAGTACAGTACTATGACTAACTAACGTTGTAGCCTCTATGGTTGTAGCCTAGCAGAGTGGACAAGTTGCTGTTAGCTGACAGTGAGGCATGTACGTGTCCATCAAAGTGACCACGCCCTAATTTATGCATAACTTTAAGGCTTAATATTAATTAAACAGATGAGTTGAGAAAAAATGCACCCCCCACACAGTAGTCATGAAGGGGGAATCTAACTATACAGAGAATATGGTTTTTTGAACCACGATGTAAACATGTTTATCTCTGCTGTAAAGTTGGGCATTTTAACATGGGGGTCTATGGAAATTGCTCCCTTCTGCAGCCTGCTCCTACTGGCCACTAGATGAACTGCAGTGTGTGGCACTTCCCCAGAGTTTGCCGCTTGGTCATGACGCAGCAAATCTGGATCAGCTCCGTTGTTCCCCCATTTTTAGAGATGTGGGTACGGAGGAAAAGAGAGAGGGGTTTATTTCTGACACTTTGAGAGTCTCCTGACACACCGGGGACACACCGGGGACACATGGTGATGTAGAGAGGACATCACTTTGAGAGTCTCCTGACACACCGGGGACACATGGTGATGTAGAGAGGACATCACTTTGAGAGTCACATGGTGATGTAGAGAGGACATCACTTTGAGAGTCACATGGTGATGTAGAGAGGACATCACTTTGAGAGTCACATGGTGATGTAGAGAGGACATCACTTTGAGAGTCTCCTGACACACCGGGGACACATGGTGATGTAGAGAGGACATCACTTTGAGAGTCTCCTGACACACCGGGGACACATGGTGATGTAGAGAGGACATCACTTTGAGAGTCTCCTGACACACCGGGGACACACGGTGATGTAGAGAGGACATCACTTTGAGAGTCACATGGTGATGTAGAGAGGACATCACTTTGAGAGTCTCCTGACACACCGGGGACACATGGTGATGTAGAGAGGACATCACTTTGAGAGTCTCCTGACACACCGGGGACACATGGTGATGTAGAGAGGACATCACTTTGAGAGTCTCCTGACACACCGGGGACACATGGTGATGTAGAGAGGACATCACTTTGAGAGTCTCCTGACACACCGGGGACACATGGTGATGTAGAGAAGACATCACTTTGAGAGTCTCCTGACACACCGGGGACACATGGTGATGTAGAGAGGACATCACTTTGAGAGTCACATGGTGATGTAGAGAGGACATCACTTTGAGAGTCTCCTGACACACCGAGGACACATGGTGATGTAGAGAGGACATCACTTTGAGAGTCTCCTGACACACCGAGGACACATGGTGATGTAGAGAGGACATCACTTTGAGAGTCTCCTGACACACCGGGGACACATGGTGATGTAGAGAAGACATCACTTTGAGAGTCTCCTGACACACCGGGGACACATGGTGATGTAGAGAGGACATCACTTTGAGAGTCACATGGTGATGTAGAGAGGACATCACTTTGAGAGTCTCCTGACACACCGGGGACACATGGTGATGTAGAGAGGACATCACTTTGAGAGTCTCCTGACACAGCGGGGACACATGGTGATGTAGAGAGGACATCACTTTGAGAGTCTCCTGACACACCGGGGACACATGGTGATGTAGAGAGGACATCACTTTGAGAGTCTCCTGACACACCGGGGACACATGGTGATGTAGAGAAGACATCACTTTGAGAGTCTCCTGACACACCGGGGACACATGGTGATGTAGAGAGGACATCACTTTGAGAGTCACATGGTGATGTAGAGAGGACATCACTTTGAGAGTCACATGGTGATGTAGAGAGGACATCACTTTGAGAGTCTCCTGACACACCGGGGACACATGGTGATGTAGAGAAGACATCACTTTGAGAGTCTCCTGACACACCGGGGACACATGGTGATGTAGAGAAGACATCACTTTGAGAGTCTCCTGACACACCGGGGACACATGGTGATGTAGAGAGGACATCACTTTGAGAGTCACATGGTGATGTAGAGAGGACATCACTTTGAGAGTCTCCTGACACACCGAGGACACATGGTGATGTAGAGAGGACATCACTTTGAGAGTCTCCTGACACACCGGGGACACATGGTGATGTAGAGAGGACATCACTTTGAGAGTCTCCTGACACACCGGGGACACACGGTGATGTAGAGAGGACATCACTTTGAGAGTCACATGGTGATGTAGAGAGGACATCACTTTGAGAGTCTCCTGACACACCGGGGACACATGGTGATGTAGAGAGGACATCACTTTGAGAGTCTCCTGACACACCGGGGACACATGGTGATGTAGAGAGGACATCACTTTGAGAGTCTCCTGACACACCGGGGACACACGGTGATGTAGAGAGGACATCACTTTGAGAGTCACATGGTGATGTAGAGAGGACATCACTTTGAGAGTCACATGGTGATGTAGAGAGGACATCACTTTGAGAGTCTCCTGACACACCGGGGACACATGGTGATGTAGAGAGGACATCACTTTGAGAGTCTCCTGACACACCGGGGACACATGGTGATGTAGAGAGGACATCACTTTGAGAGTCTCCTGACACACCGGGGACACATGGTGATGTAGAGAGGACATCACTTTGAGAGTCACATGGTGATGTAGAGAGGACATCACTTTGAGAGTCTCCTGACACACCGAGGACACATGGTGATGTAGAGAGGACATCACTTTGAGAGTCTCCTGACACACCGAGGACACATGGTGATGTAGAGAGGACATCACTTTGAGAGTCTCCTGACACACCGGGGACACATGGTGATGTAGAGAAGACATCACTTTGAGAGTCTCCTGACACACCGGGGACACATGGTGATGTAGAGAGGACATCACTTTGAGAGTCACATGGTGATGTAGAGAGGACATCACTTTGAGAGTCTCCTGACACACCGGGGACACATGGTGATGTAGAGAGGACATCACTTTGAGAGTCACATGGTGATGTAGAGAGGACATCACTTTGAGAGTCTCCTGACACACCGGGGACACATGGTGATGTAGAGAGGACATCACTTGAGAGTCTCCTGACACACCGGGGACACATGGTGATGTAGAGAGGACATCACTTTGAGAGTCTCCTGACACACCGGGGACACATGGTGATGTAGAGAAGACATCACTTTGAGAGTCTCCTGACACACCGGGGACACATGGTGATGTAGAGAGGACATCACTTTGAGAGTCACATGGTGATGTAGAGAGGACATCACTTTGAGAGTCTCCTGACACACCGAGGACACATGGTGATGTAGAGAGGACATCACTTTGAGAGTCTCCTGACACACCGGGGACACATGGTGATGTAGAGAGGACATCACTTTGAGAGTCACATGGTGATGTAGAGAGGACATCACTTTGAGAGTCTCCTGACACACCGGGGACACATGGTGATGTAGAGAGGACATCACTTTGAGAGTCTCCTGACACACCGGGGACACATGGTGATGTAGAGAGGACATCACTTTGAGAGTCTCCTGACACACCGGGGACACATGGTGATGTAGAGAAGACATCACTTTGAGAGTCTCCTGACACACCGGGGACACATGGTGATGTAGAGAGGACATCACTTTGAGAGTCACATGGTGATGTAGAGAGGACATCACTTTGAGAGTCTCCTGACACACCGAGGACACATGGTGATGTAGAGAGGACATCACTTTGAGAGTCTCCTGACACACCGGGGACACATGGTGATGTAGAGAGGACATCACTTTGAGAGTCACATGGTGATGTAGAGAGGACATCACTTTGAGAGTCACATGGTGATGTAGAGAGGACATCACTTTGAGAGTCTCCTGACACACCGGGGACACATGGTGATGTAGAGAGGACATCACTTTGAGAGTCACATGGTGATGTAGAGAGGACATCACTTTGAGAGTCTCCTGACACAGCGGGGACACATGGTGATGTAGAGAGGACATCACTTTGAGAGTCTCCTGACACACCGGGGACACATGGTGATGTAGAGAGGACATCACTTTGAGAGTCTCCTGACACACCGGGGACACATGGTGATGTAGAGAAGACATCACTTTGAGAGTCTCCTGACACACCGGGGACACATGGTGATGTAGAGAGGACATCACTTTGAGAGTCACATGGTGATGTAGAGAGGACATCACTTTGAGAGTCTCCTGACACACCGAGGACACATGGTGATGTAGAGAGGACATCACTTTGAGAGTCTCCTGACACACCGA
Organism: Pogonophryne albipinna; assembly: GCA_028583405.1. Classification (NCBI taxonomy): domain Eukaryota; kingdom Metazoa; phylum Chordata; class Actinopteri; order Perciformes; family Artedidraconidae; genus Pogonophryne; species Pogonophryne albipinna. The sequence continues at coordinate 197,018 of JAPTMU010000145.1, read as the reverse complement.
GGACACATGGTGATGTAGAGAGGACATCACTTTGAGAGTCTCCTGACACACCGGGGACACATGGTGATGTAGAGAAGACATCACTTTGAGAGTCTCCTGACACACCGGGGACACATGGTGATGTAGAGAGGACATCACTTTGAGAGTCACATGGTGATGTAGAGAGGACATCACTTTGAGAGTCTCCTGACACACCGGGGACACATGGTGATGTAGAGAGGACATCACTTTGAGAGTCTCCTGACACAGCGGGGGACACATGGTGATGTAGAGAGGACATCACTTTGAGAGTCTCCTGACACACCGGGGACACATGGTGATGTAGAGAGGACATCACTTTGAGAGTCTCCTGACACACCGGGGACACATGGTGATGTAGAGAGGACATCACTTTGAGAGTCTCCTGACACACCGGGGACACATGGTGATGTAGAGAAGACATCACTTTGAGAGTCTCCTGACACACCGGGGACACATGGTGATGTAGAGAGGACATCACTTTGAGAGTCACATGGTGATGTAGAGAGGACATCACTTTGAGAGTCTCCTGACACACCGAGGACACATGGTGATGTAGAGAGGACATCACTTTGAGAGTCACATGGTGATGTAGAGAGGACATCACTTTGAGAGTCTCCTGACACACCGGGGACACATGGTGATGTAGAGAGGACATCACTTTGAGAGTCTCCTGACACACCGGGGACACATGGTGATGTAGAGAGGACATCACTTTGAGAGTCTCCTGACACACCGGGGACACATGGTGATGTAGAGAGGACATCACTTTGAGAGTCTCCTGACACACCGAGGACACATGGTGATGTAGAGAGGACATCACTTTGAGAGTCTCCTGACACACCGGGGACACATGGTGATGTAGAGAGGACATCACTTTGAGAGTCTCCTGACACACCGGGGACACATGGTGATGTAGAGAGGACATCACTTTGAGAGTCTCCTGACACACCGGGGACACATGGTGATGTAGAGAAGACATCAGAAATTGCATTTTGCATGATAGGACAACTTTAAAGTCACACCCTCCTGTCTGAGAATCAGGAGAGTGTGTTCCTTCCTGAAGCCGGTTATGATTTCAGGGTTTTGTCCCCGGGCAGATCAGTGCTACCGCTTTAGCTTTCAGCGCTACCCCCATGTTTTCAATACTAGCTGTATTAGCTCCCAATGCTACCTCCTCTGTTTTCAATGCTACCGTCTTAGCTTCCAATGCTACCTCCTCTGTTTTCAATGCTACCGTCTTAACTTCCAATGCTACCTCCTCTGTTTTCAATGCTACCGTCTTAACTTCCAATGCTACCTCCTCTGTTTTCAATGCTACCGTCTTAGCTTCCAATGCTACCTCCTCTGTTTTCAATGCTACCGTCTTAACTTCCAATGCTACCTCCTCTGTTTTCAATGCTACCGTCTTAGCTTCCAATGCTACCTCCTCTGTTTTCAATGCTACCGTCTTAGCTTCCAATGCTACCTCCTCTGTTTTCAATGCTACCGTCTTAACTTCCAATGCTACCTCCTCTGTTTTCAATGCTACCGTCTTAACTTCCAATGCTACCTCCTCTGTTTTCAATGCTACCGTCTTAACTTCCAATGCTACCTCCTCTGTTTTCAATGCTACCGTCTTAACTTCCAATGCTATCTCCTCTGTTTTCAATGCTACCGTCTTAACTTCCAATGCTACCTCCTCTGTTTTCAATGCTACCGTCTTAACTTCCAATGCTACCTCCTCTGTTTTCAATGCTACCGTCTTAGCTTCCAATGCTACCTCCTCTGTTTTCAATGCTACCGTCTTAACTTCCAATGCTACCTCCTCTGTTTTCAATGCTACCGTCTTAGCTTCCAATGCTACCTCCTCTGTTTTCAATGCTACCGTCTTAACTTCCAATGCTACCTCCTCTGTTTTCAATGCTACCGTCTTAGCTTCCAATGCTACCTCCTCTGTTTTCAATGCTACCGTCTTAACTTCCAATGCTACCTCCTCTGTTTTCAATGCTACCGTCTTAGCTTCCAATGCTACCTCCTCTGTTTTCAATGCTACCGTCTTAGCTTCCAATGCTACCTCCTCTGTTTTCAATGCTACCGTCTTAACTTCCAATGCTACCTCCTCTGTTTTCAATGCTACCGTCTTAACTTCCAATGCTACCTCCTCTGTTTTCAATGCTACCGTCTTAACTTCCAATGCTACCTCCTCTGTTTTCAATGCTACCGTCTTAGCTTCCAATGCTACCTCCTCTGTTTTCAATGCTACCGTCTTAACTTCCAATGCTACCTCCTCTGTTTTCAATGCTACCGTCTTAGCTTCCAATGCTACCTCCTCTGTTTTCAATGCTACCGTCTTAACTTCCAATGCTACCTCCTCTGTTTTCAATGCTACCGTCTTAACTTCCAATGCTACCTCCTCTGTTTTCAATGCTACCGTCTTAGCTTCCAATGCTACCTCCTCTGTTTTCAATGCTACCGTCTTAGCTTCCAATGCTACCTCCTCTGTTTTCAATGCTACCGTCTTAGCTTCCAATGCTACCTCCTCTGTTTTCAATGCTACCGTCTTAGCTTCCAATGCTACCTCCTCTGTTTTCAATGCTACCGTCTTAGCTTCCAATGCTACCTCCTCTGTTTTCAATGCTACCGTCTTAACTTCCAATGCTACCTCCTCTGTTTTCAATGCTACCGTCTTAGCTTCCAATGCTACCTCCTCAGTTTTGAAGCAGAGGGTGTTTCTGGACGTCTGCTGAGAGGACAGATGCTGTTTGTCTTTATCTCAGATTGTATTTCCTCTCCATGTTTCATGTCTGCATTTTATTGGCAGTTATCTTAGTTTGAATGGTTGTGTAAATGTTGGATTTACGCTTTTATATTCGCCTGTTGCTCATGCAAAGAGAGGAAACGGCTCTCCGGACTCGCTGGGTAAATAAAGGAGGCTTTAAAGGCAGACTGCAGATAAAGAGACTGTTTCCTGATGCCAAATCTGTGAGAATTAAGTTAAAAAGACAGATTTTTAAAGCTCTGTATTTCCACAGTGAAAACAGGGTTTAGGAATACATGTTTTCTGCAACACAAGGTACATTATAAAAGAGAGAAACAGATAAAAACATCAAGTCCTTATGTTTATATGAATCCCTTTTCATCACGTTGACTATTGTCTGTTTACATAAATATTTGACTCTATTGTATCTGTTACTGCACATTTTTACTTTACGTAAAGGTGTATATACACGCCCGGCGCCGTGGGAGGGCCCGGCCCTCCCATTTGACATTCCTGCCCTCCCCCAATAAACACGTTTTTTATTATTTATAACAATTAAAAAATATATATATTTAATTTTTTTATCATAAATAAACTGTGAACTTTTATGCTGCGATGTATGTGATGTCAGATAGTAAAAAAATAAAAAATAATCGCAGGCTATGTCAAATAAATGCATGTGTCTGTTGTGATTTGTGATTCGTCCACATTTAGACCAATCACAGCGTCACACTCTGCCGCCTATTCTGGATTTGTTTATTGTTTATTGTGCATTCTGTAGACTCCCATTTCTGTTTGAATGACAAAATGGACATCAGAAATTGGCTTAAGGATTTATTAAAATTGAAAGAACTGCAGCCGATGCAGCGGCTGGCGACCCTGCACCTGCCGCTGCAGCAGCACGCCTTAATGTCACAAGCTTGACCTCGGCAAACCCCGGGGCTGAGTTAGCGAGCCCAAGCCTTGACTCATCAAGGCGGCCGCCACCAACGCTGTCCTCCGAGGCACAGCTCCTTGTGCCCCTACCATCACCACCTGCGTTGCCACACCCTGTACCACACACCCGCCAGCATCCTCCTCCTCCTCCTCCGTGCCGGAGCCTCCACTACAGATGCTACCTTGCAACACATCAACAGGTACTATTGGGCCAGCAACCGCTCAAAGACCAACAGCCCCAGATGATCTTGGGGTTAATAAACCCAACCAGGTGAAACTGGATCGTTATCAAGGAGATTGTTTTCAGGAAAGAAGCGCACTTTTGCCGCTGCATGGTTCAACAACAGACCATGGCTTGAAGATTCGTTAAAAGCAGACGTAGCCTTTTGTTTCCCCTGTAGACAGTTTAAAGTAAATACGTCTTCATCTGATGCGGCTTTTACTGTCAAAGGTTTTTGGGACTGGAAACACGCATTACAGACTGATAAAGGACTGATAAGACATGCCGCATCAAAAGAACACATTTCATGTGAGAGTTTGTGGAGAGAGAGAGAGAGAGAGATACGCGAGGAAACACATAAGGAAATGAGTACTTTGCTGCAGATCAGCTGCACGGAGCCGTTATTACGTCAGCTGTCGTTGATATTATAGCTTTTTTAGCTGTCAACCAACTCCCTCTCAGAGGTGACCACGATTCACTCCACAGCATGTCCGAGTCAGGCAGTGGGCTCTTCCTGTTTGAGTATACGCTGCAGTACAAAGATGCAGAGTTGGCCAAAATAGTGTTCTAAGTTAGCTCGGCTGAGCGAAAGGATGCACCTGCAGTGCATAGGAACATAAACCATGCCCAAGGCGGGCTAAACAGCTCATCGTCTCCCTCTCTACTTCTCTCCGAGTGCAGCGATGAGGAAGCTGCCATCCGTAACCAGTGTGCCTTGCTCGTGATTTACCAGTGTTTGTGCTGCCACGCACACAATGCTTCAAAGTGGTTTCTTGTTGCCCTTTATTTGTGTATTTGCGATAAGTGTGCGTCTTTGCGCGATGCTGTTGGCCTTGCTGTTTGATATATATTGTGCCGCAGGCCCGCAGCACGTGACGCTTTTGTGTGCCCTCCCTTGAAAATCATATGCCCTCCCTTTAGATTTGTTCTGGCGCCGGGTCTGTGTATATATGTTTATGATAAACACCCAATAAGAACTGAGATATCTGAATAATTGAAAAGCAAAGTGTTGGTGGTTCTTTTTATATTTCAAACGTTCAGACCTTTAATATTAACGCAGGATTCCTGAACTACATAAACATGTCCTCGTTGTGATTTATGTGAATTATTTCAGGAGAAAGTGAAGCGTTAACTTCGTCTCACTGACGGGAACACCCCCCCATTTAACACTGAAAAACAGCTGCATTATGTATGAAGCTCAGACCGTGTGTGTGTGTGTGTCAGGGTGATGGATAGAGTAATATCAGCTGTTATGACTGTGTTGTCTGTGGAACATGAACTGATGAATGAGGTTACTGATGAGCTTAATATATATTATATTTATAACACGAAGCAGCACGATACTGTTTCCAAGTTTTCCCGGTTTTAGCAAAAACATGTTTTTATTTATTATTTATTTATGATTTGTCTTATTTTGCCCAAACATACAGAGATAAGGAAGCACACAGCACACGGGAAAGAATACATTTCTGGTGAGAAATATTCAATAATATGAATAATCTGTGAGCTTCAGTCCCAGATTCAGGAAAAGGGTGTTTCTCCAGTTTAACGACATTTAAAACATGTTTTTAACTGAATTCAGTGATAAATTGTGGTTTCTCTGTTTTTACCACACAATAAGAGTCACGAGGCCATCAGCACACTGACAGGGAATACTTAATCATTCCTAATAGCATTTGACTATAAGCGTTAGGGTTAGTTCTGCTGCACGTCATTTTAATAATAAATTATATTAATAGCGGTTTTCAAGATTTAAGTATTAAAAGGTTTTATTGCACAGCAGCTACAGTGACATTCTTCTGACCTGAGCTCCTCCAACAATGCAACATATATAATAGTCGTAATATTTGGGAAACCTGGTGATATGCCAAGGGTGAGAAAACAAAAATATTTAAAAGGGAAAAGTGGTAAAGTGGGGGTCAGAGGTCACGGAGCAATGCTAGGATGAAGCCAATGTCATAACTTGAACTTTGTAAAGACACAAAGTAAACCTAAAGAGACAAGACGTGAGCTTTGGACCTGCTGGTTTATTCAAGATCCTTCCACCTCAGAATTGTGACTTTTCTAAATATCGAGGACAGGTTGAAGGGGCTCTTGAGTATTGTTGGACATTTTCGGTTAAAAATCTGTATTTGTTTTAAATGATATGTTCCAATCAATTGAAAAAAAGTTGGAAAATTCTCGGAAAAAAGTCCTTATATTTCATACGAGCTGTCAAGATAAGTGGACAGAAAACTGGGAGAAACATTTTATACACCTCACTATTAATCTAACATCTGCTACAATAACCTGCAGGACACATGTAGAGACAAATAGCGTACAACAGCTGGAGACCAGGGGACACTAAGGAGTGACGAACACAGCTGGAGACCAGGGGACACTAAGGAGTGACGAACACAGCTGGAGACCAGGGGACACTAAGGAGTGACGAACACAGCTGGAGACCAGGGGACACTAAGGAGTGACGAACACAGCTGGAGACCAGGGGACACTAAGGAGTGACGAACACAGCTGGAGACTAGGGGACACTAAGGAGTGACGAACACAGCTGGAGACCAGGGGACACTAAAGAGTGACGAACACAGCTGGAGACCAGGGGACACTAAGGAGTGACGAACACAGCTGGAGACTAGGGGACACTAAGGAGTGACGAACACAGCTGAAGACCAGGGGACACTAAAGAGTGACGCACACAGCTGGGAGACCAGGGGACACTAAGGAGTGACGAACACAGCTGGGAGACCAGGGGACACTAAGGAGTGACGAACACAGCTGGAGACTAGGGGACACTAAGGAGTGACGAACACAGCTGGAGACCAGGGGACACTATGGAGTGACGCACACAGCTGGGAGACCAGGGGACACTAAGGAGTGACGAACACAGCTGGGAGACCTGGGGACACTAAAGAGTGACGCACACAGCTGGGAGACCAGGGGACACTAAAGAGTGAAGCACACAGCTGGGAGACCAGGGGACACTAAAGAGAGACGCACACAGCTGGAGACCAGGGGACACTAAAGAGTGACGCACACAGCTGGGAGACCAGGGGACACTAAAAAGTGACGCACACAGCTGGGAGACCATGGGACACTAAAGAGAGACGCACACAGCTGGAGACCAGGGGACACTAAAGAGTGACGCACACAGCTGGGAGACCAGGGGACACTAAAGAGTGACGCACACAGCTGGGAGACCAGGGGACACTAAAGAGTGACGCACACAGCTGGGAGACCAGGGGACACTAAAGAGTGACGCACACAGCTGGAGACCAGGGGACACTAAAGAGTGACGCACACAGCTGGAGACCAGCATACCTGCCCACCCTACCGCTTTTGACATGTTTCTACTGCCTACCGACTCAGCTGGCTTTCCCTACCGATTTTCAATCTTCCCAAACTATAGCAAATAACAAAGACACTCCAAAGACACTGGACTCGTCTTCTGGCGGACACCGTTTGCAGCGTGTCTGTGATCGCATCAGACGAACAGTCCTCTGTGTTTCTGAAAGAGAAACAACGTGCAGACCGGGGGTAACGCTGCCTTTCCTCTGCACCCCGGGGCTGATGGGTAATCACTCCCAAATGAGTGAGGGAACAGAGACGAGGCATTTGAGTCCTGCAGGGTTTCCCCGTTAGTATCAGTGTCTCGAAAACACATGTTGGCGACTGAAAGACATCCAGTGTTTGGTCTTTTCCTGAAGCATCCTTCACCTCCAGTGTCTCAACTGGAAGAGGACCACACACACACACACACAAAATATGATACAATTTTGAGATTTGGGGATATTTATCTCCCATTCATTCACTTTTTCTGACATTTTCAACACCAAACATGTCGTTAATGTCTCGGTTACATTATTTATATCACACTTTATCAGTAGAAAAATGCAGGAAGTGACTTTTTTAATGCAGTATTTTCTGATTTATGGCGCAACACAAAGATATTTTGCTCTGCATGTGCAAACCTTTGACTCTAATATGTCAACAACATGAAACAAGAATATGAACCTGGCTTTATCCAATGTTCACACAAGAGTTCTACATCCTGACACAGCAGTGCTTCTCAAAGTGTGGTCCGTGAGCGCCCCCTAGTGGTCCGTGAGTATATTGGTAACATTTCACATTTGAAATAAATAAATACATTTAAGTTTTCCGCACTCTCGCAGGAATATCTCTGCAATGGAGCGAGCTTACGTTTCACTTTCGATTGCAGGATATAGCCCCGCGCAACACCTTCATCACACATGTGGCCACTTGTTTGTACCATTTTCAGGCGATTTGTAAAAAACGATGTGTTTTTGGATATTTGTGGAGTTAGATGGTCCGCAAGTGTTTTTTTATTGGTTAAGTCCTTGGTATGAAAAAGTTTGAGAAACACTGGACTACAGTGTCTCAACTGAAAGAGGACCAGAAACACATTAAAAATATAATAACATGTGGAGACTTTGGGATATTTATCTCCCATTCTTTTACTTTTCGGGCATTTTACAGACCAAACATGTCGTTGATGTCACTGTTTACCAAACTACCACTTTTTCAGAAAAATGCTTAAAATGATGCAATATATGTTAAATACATGGTTTATACATGTAATTACTGAGGTTCCATTTCTTCTGATTACCTCATTTGGGCGTGTACATTTGCCGGGCGCAAACCTACCTCTTTTGGATTTGGAAAGGTTGGCATGTATGGACCAGGGGACACTAAAGAGTGACGCACAGAGCTGGGAGACCAGGGGACACTAAAGAGTGACGTACACAGCTGGGAGACCAGGGGACACTAAAGAGTGACGTACACAGCTGGGAGACCAGGGGACACTAAAGAGTGACGCATACAGCTGGGAGACCAGGGGACACTAAAGAGTGACGCATACAGCTGGGAGACCAGGGGACACTAAAGAGTGACGTACACAGCTGGGAGACCAGGGGACACTAAAGAGTGACGTACACAGCTGGGAGACCAGGGGACACTAAAGAGTGCACAGAAAGCAGTTTATATTGACTTGTTTATGTGAGTGTGTAGAGGTGTTGATCTGTGATCCATTAGTGGGTCTGGATCTGAGGTCCATTGCTTTAAGAAACTACAACTCAAATACAAAATATGTGTGAAAATGTGACGCACACAGCTGGAGACCAGGGGACACTAAAGAGTGACGCACACAGCTGGAGACCAGGGGACACTAAAGAGTGACGTACACAGCTGGGAGACCAGGGGACACTAAAAAGTGACGCACACAGCTGGAGACCAGGGGACACTAAAGAGTGACGCACACAGCTGGAGACCAGGGGACACTAAAGAGTGACGCACACAGCTGGAGACCAGGGGACACTAAAGAGTGACGCACACAGCTGGGAGACCAGGGGACACTAAAGAGTGACGTACACAGCTGGGAGACCAGGGGACACTAAAGAGTGACGCACACAGCTGGGAGACCAGGGGACACTAAAGAGTGACGCACACAGCTGGAGACCAGGGGACACTAAAGAGTGACGCACACAGCTGGGAGACCAGGGGACACTAAAGAGTGACGCACAAAGCTGGAGACCAGGGGACACTAAAGAGTGACGCACACAGCTGGAGACCAGGGGACACTAAAGAGTGACGCACACAGCTGGGAGACCAGGGGACACTAAAGAGTGACGCACACAGCTGGGAGACCAGGGGACACTAAAGAGTGACGCACACAGCTGGAGACCAGGGGACACTAAAGAGTGACGCACACAGCTGGAGACCAGGGGACACTAAAGAGTGACGCACACAGCTGGAGACCAGGGGACACTAAAGAGTGACGCACACAGCTGGGAGACCAGGGGACACTAAAGAGTGATGCACACAGCTGGAAACTAGGGGACACTAAATAGTGACGCACACAGCTGGAGACCAGGGGACACTAAAGAGTGACGCACACAGCTGGAGACCAGGGGACACTAAAGAGTGACGCACAGAGCTGGAGACCAGGGGACACTAAAGAGTGACGCACACAGCTGGAGACCAGGGGACACTAAAGAGTGACGCACAGAGCTGGAGACCAGGGGACACTAAAGAGTGACGCACACAGCTGGAGACCTGGGGACACTAAAGAGTGACGCACACAGCTGGGAGACCAGGGGACACTAAGGAGTGACGAACACAGCTGGGAGACCTGGGGACACTAAAGAGTGACGCACACAGCTGGGAGACCAGGGGACACTAAAGAGTGAAGCACACAGCTGGGAGACCAGGGGACACTAAAGAGAGACGCACACAGCTGGAGACCAGGGGACACTAAAGAGTGACGCACACAGCTGGGAGACCAGGGGACACTAAAGAGTGACGCACACAGCTGGGAGACCAGGGGACACTAAAGAGTGACGCACACAGCTGGGAGACCAGGGGACACTAAAGAGTGACGCACACAGCTGGGAGACCAGGGGACACTAAAGAGTGACGCACACAGCTGGGAGACCAGGGGACACTAAAGAGTGACGCACACAGCTGGAGACCAGGGGACACTAAAGAGTGACGCACACAGCTGGGAGACCTGGGGACACTAAAGAGTGACGCACACAGCTGGGAGACCAGGGGACACTAAAGAGTGAAGCACACAGCTGGGAGACCAGGGGACACTAAAGAGAGACGCACACAGCTGGAGACCAGGGGACACTAAAGAGTGACGCACACAGCTGGGAGACCAGGGGACACTAAAGAGTGACGCACACAGCTGGGAGACCAGGGGACACTAAAGAGTGACGCACACAGCTGGCAGACCAGGGGACACTAAAGAGTGACGCACACAGCTGGCAGACCAGGGGACACTAAAGAGTGACGCACACAGCTGGGAGACCAGGGGACACTAAAGAGTGACGCACACAGCTGGAGACCAGGGGACACTAAAGAGTGACGCACACAGCTGGAGACCAGGGGACACTAAAGAGTGACGCACACAGCTGGAGACCAGGGGACACTAAAGAGTGACGCACACAGCTGGAGACCAGCATACCTGCCCACCCTACCGCTTTTGACATGTTTCTACCGCCTACCGACTCAGCTGGCTTTCCCTACCGATTTTCAATCTTCCCAAACTATAGCAAATAACAAAGACACTCCAAAGACACTGGACTCGACTTCTGGCGGACACCGTTTGCAGCGTGTCTGTGATCGCATCAGACGAACAGTCCTCTGTGTTTCTGAAAGAGAAACAACGTGCAGACCGGGGGTAACGCTGCCTTTCCTCTGCACCCCGGGGCTGATGGGTAATCACTCCCAAATGAGTGAGGGAACAGAGACGAGGCATTTGAGTCCTGCAGGGTTTCCCCGTTAGTATCAGTGTCTCGAAAACACATGTTGGCGACTGAAAGACATCCAGTGTTTGGTCTTTTCCTGAAGCATCCTTCACCTCCAGTGTCTCAACTGGAAGAGGACCACACACACACACACACAAAATATGATACAATTTTGAGATTTGGGGATATTTATCTCCCATTCATTCACTTTTTCTGACATTTTCAACACCAAACATGTCGTTAATGTCTCGGTTACATTATTTATATCACACTTTATCAGTAGAAAAATGCAGGAAGTGACTTTTTTAATGCAGTATTTTCTGATTTATGGCGCAACACAAAGATATTTTGCTCTGCATGTGCAAACCTTTGACTCTAATATGTCAACAACATGAAACAAGAATATGAACCTGGCTTTATCCAATGTTCACACAAGAGTTCTACATCCTGACACAGCAGTGCTTCTCAAAGTGTGGTCCGTGAGCGCCCCCTAGTGGTCCGTGAGTATATTGGTAACATTTCACATTTGAAATAAATAAATACATTTAAGTTTTCCGCACTCTCGCGGGAATATCTCTGCAATGGAGCGAGCTTACGTTTCACTTTCGATTGCAGGATATAGCCCCGCGCAACACCTTCATCACACATGTGGCCACTTGTTTGTACCATTTTCAGGCGATTTGTAAAAAACGATGTGTTTTTGGATATTTGTGGAGTTAGATGGTCCGCAAGTGTTTTTTTATTGGTTAAGTCCTTGGTATGAAAAAGTTTGAGAAACACTGGACTACAGTGTCTCAACTGAAAGAGGACCAGAAACACATTAAAAATATAATAACATGTGGAGACTTTGGGATATTTATCTCCCATTCTTTTACTTTTCGGGCATTTTACAGACCAAACATGTCGTTGATGTCACTGTTTACCAAACTACCACTTTTTCAGAAAAATGCTTAAAATGATGCAATATATGTTAAATACATGGTTTATACATGTAATTACTGAGGTTCCATTTCTTCTGATTACCTCATTTGGGCGTGTACATTTGCCGGGCGCAAACCTACCTCTTTTGGATTTGGAAAGGTTGGCATGTATGGACCAGGGGACACTAAAGAGTGACGCACAGAGCTGGGAGACCAGGGGACACTAAAGAGTGACGTACACAGCTGGGAGACCAGGGGACACTAAAGAGTGACGTACACAGCTGGGAGACCAGGGGACACTAAAGAGTGACGCATACAGCTGGGAGACCAGGGGACACTAAAGAGTGACGCATACAGCTGGGAGACCAGGGGACACTAAAGAGTGACGTACACAGCTGGGAGACCAGGGGACACTAAAGAGTGACGTACACAGCTGGGAGACCAGGGGACACTAAAGAGTGCACAGAAAGCAGTTTATATTGACTTGTTTATGTGAGTGTGTAGAGGTGTTGATCTGTGATCCATTAGTGGGTCTGGATCTGAGGTCCATTGCTTTAAGAAACTACAACTCAAATACAAAATATGTGTGAAAATGTGACGCACACAGCTGGAGACCAGGGGACACTAAAGAGTGACGCACACAGCTGGAGACCAGGGGACACTAAAGAGTGACGCACACAGCTGGAGACCAGGGGACACTAAAGAGTGACGCACACAGCTGGGAGACCAGGGGACACTAAAGAGTGAAGCACACAGCTGGGAGACCAGGGGACACTAAAGAGAGACGCACACAGCTGGAGACCAGGGGACACTAAAGAGTGACGCACACAGCTGGGAGACCAGGGGACACTAAAGAGTGACGCACACAGCTGGGAGACCAGGGGACACTAAAGAGTGACGCACACAGCTGGCAGACCAGGGGACACTAAAGAGTGACGCACACAGCTGGCAGACCAGGGGACACTAAAGAGTGACGCACACAGCTGGGAGACCAGGGGACACTAAAGAGTGACGCACACAGCTGGAGACCAGGGGACACTAAAGAGTGACGCACACAGCTGGAGACCAGGGGACACTAAAGAGTGACGCACACAGCTGGAGACCAGGGGACACTAAAGAGTGACGCACACAGCTGGAGACCAGCATACCTGCCCACCCTACCGCTTTTGACATGTTTCTACCGCCTACCGACTCAGCTGGCTTTCCCTACCGATTTTCAATCTTCCCAAACTATAGCAAATAACAAAGACACTCCAAAGACACTGGACTCGACTTCTGGCGGACACCGTTTGCAGCGTGTCTGTGATCGCATCAGACGAACAGTCCTCTGTGTTTCTGAAAGAGAAACAACGTGCAGACCGGGGGTAACGCTGCCTTTCCTCTGCACCCCGGGGCTGATGGGTAATCACTCCCAAATGAGTGAGGGAACAGAGACGAGGCATTTGAGTCCTGCAGGGTTTCCCCGTTAGTATCAGTGTCTCGAAAACACATGTTGGCGACTGAAAGACATCCAGTGTTTGGTCTTTTCCTGAAGCATCCTTCACCTCCAGTGTCTCAACTGGAAGAGGACCACACACACACACACACAAAATATGATACAATTTTGAGATTTGGGGATATTTATCTCCCATTCATTCACTTTTTCTGACATTTTCAACACCAAACATGTCGTTAATGTCTCGGTTACATTATTTATATCACACTTTATCAGTAGAAAAATGCAGGAAGTGACTTTTTTAATGCAGTATTTTCTGATTTATGGCGCAACACAAAGATATTTTGCTCTGCATGTGCAAACCTTTGACTCTAATATGTCAACAACATGAAACAAGAATATGAACCTGGCTTTATCCAATGTTCACACAAGAGTTCTACATCCTGACACAGCAGTGCTTCTCAAAGTGTGGTCCGTGAGCGCCCCCTAGTGGTCCGTGAGTATATTGGTAACATTTCACATTTGAAATAAATAAATACATTTAAGTTTTCCGCACTCTCGCGGGAATATCTCTGCAATGGAGCGAGCTTACGTTTCACTTTCGATTGCAGGATATAGCCCCGCGCAACACCTTCATCACACATGTGGCCACTTGTTTGTACCATTTTCAGGCGATTTGTAAAAAACGATGTGTTTTTGGATATTTGTGGAGTTAGATGGTCCGCAAGTGTTTTTTTATTGGTTAAGTCCTTGGTATGAAAAAGTTTGAGAAACACTGGACTACAGTGTCTCAACTGAAAGAGGACCAGAAACACATTAAAAATATAATAACATGTGGAGACTTTGGGATATTTATCTCCCATTCTTTTACTTTTCGGGCATTTTACAGACCAAACATGTCGTTGATGTCACTGTTTACCAAACTACCACTTTTTCAGAAAAATGCTTAAAATGATGCAATATATGTTAAATACATGGTTTATACATGTAATTACTGAGGTTCCATTTCTTCTGATTACCTCATTTGGGCGTGTACATTTGCCGGGCGCAAACCTACCTCTTTTGGATTTGGAAAGGTTGGCATGTATGGACCAGGGGACACTAAAGAGTGACGCACAGAGCTGGGAGACCAGGGGACACTAAAGAGTGACGTACACAGCTGGGAGACCAGGGGACACTAAAGAGTGACGTACACAGCTGGGAGACCAGGGGACACTAAAGAGTGACGCATACAGCTGGGAGACCAGGGGACACTAAAGAGTGACGCATACAGCTGGGAGACCAGGGGACACTAAAGAGTGACGTACACAGCTGGGAGACCAGGGGACACTAAAGAGTGACGTACACAGCTGGGAGACCAGGGGACACTAAAGAGTGCACAGAAAGCAGTTTATATTGACTTGTTTATGTGAGTGTGTAGAGGTGTTGATCTGTGATCCATTAGTGGGTCTGGATCTGAGGTCCATTGCTTTAAGAAACTACAACTCAAATACAAAATATGTGTGAAAATGTGACGCACACAGCTGGAGACCAGGGGACACTAAAGAGTGACGCACACAGCTGGAGACCAGGGGACACTAAAGAGTGACGCACACAGCTGGAGACCAGGGGACACTAAAGAGTGACGCACACAGCTGGGAGACCAGGGGACACTAAAGAGTGAAGCACACAGCTGGGAGACCAGGGGACACTAAAGAGAGACGCACACAGCTGGAGACCAGGGGACACTAAAGAGTGACGCACACAGCTGGGAGACCAGGGGACACTAAAGAGTGACGCACACAGCTGGGAGACCAGGGGACACTAAAGAGTGACGCACACAGCTGGCAGACCAGGGGACACTAAAGAGTGACGCACACAGCTGGCAGACCAGGGGACACTAAAGAGTGACGCACACAGCTGGGAGACCAGGGGACACTAAAGAGTGACGCACACAGCTGGAGACCAGGGGACACTAAAGAGTGACGCACACAGCTGGAGACCAGGGGACACTAAAGAGTGACGCACACAGCTGGAGACCAGGGGACACTAAAGAGTGACGCACACAGCTGGAGACCAGCATACCTGCCCACCCTACCGCTTTTGACATGTTTCTACCGCCTACCGACTCAGCTGGCTTTCCCTACCGATTTTCAATCTTCCCAAACTATAGCAAATAACAAAGACACTCCAAAGACACTGGACTCGACTTCTGGCGGACACCGTTTGCAGCGTGTCTGTGATCGCATCAGACGAACAGTCCTCTGTGTTTCTGAAAGAGAAACAACGTGCAGACCGGGGGTAACGCTGCCTTTCCTCTGCACCCCGGGGCTGATGGGTAATCACTCCCAAATGAGTGAGGGAACAGAGACGAGGCATTTGAGTCCTGCAGGGTTTCCCCGTTAGTATCAGTGTCTCGAAAACACATGTTGGCGACTGAAAGACATCCAGTGTTTGGTCTTTTCCTGAAGCATCCTTCACCTCCAGTGTCTCAACTGGAAGAGGACCACACACACACACACACAAAATATGATACAATTTTGAGATTTGGGGATATTTATCTCCCATTCATTCACTTTTTCTGACATTTTCAACACCAAACATGTCGTTAATGTCTCGGTTACATTATTTATATCACACTTTATCAGTAGAAAAATGCAGGAAGTGACTTTTTTAATGCAGTATTTTCTGATTTATGGCGCAACACAAAGATATTTTGCTCTGCATGTGCAAACCTTTGACTCTAATATGTCAACAACATGAAACAAGAATATGAACCTGGCTTTATCCAATGTTCACACAAGAGTTCTACATCCTGACACAGCAGTGCTTCTCAAAGTGTGGTCCGTGAGCGCCCCCTAGTGGTCCGTGAGTATATTGGTAACATTTCACATTTGAAATAAATAAATACATTTAAGTTTTCCGCACTCTCGCAGGAATATCTCTGCAATGGAGCGAGCTTACGTTTCACTTTCGATTGCAGGATATAGCCCCGCGCAACACCTTCATCACACATGTGGCCACTTGTTTGTACCATTTTCAGGCGATTTGTAAAAAACGATGTGTTTTTGGATATTTGTGGAGTTAGATGGTCCGCAAGTGTTTTTTTATTGGTTAAGTCCTTGGTATGAAAAAGTTTGAGAAACACTGGACTACAGTGTCTCAACTGAAAGAGGACCAGAAACACATTAAAAATATAATAACATGTGGAGACTTTGGGATATTTATCTCCCATTCTTTTACTTTTCGGGCATTTTACAGACCAAACATGTCGTTGATGTCACTGTTTACCAAACTACCACTTTTTCAGAAAAATGCTTAAAATGATGCAATATATGTTAAATACATGGTTTATACATGTAATTACTGAGGTTCCATTTATTCTGATTACCTCATTTGGGCGTGTACATTTGCCGGGCGCAAACCTACCTCTTTTGGATTTGGAAAGATTGGCATGTATGGACCAGGGGACACTAAAGAGTGACGCACACAGCTGGGAGACCAGGGGACACTAAAGAGTGACGTACACAGCTGGGAGACCAGGGGACACTAAAGAGTGACGCATACAGCTGGGAGACCAGGGGACACTAAAGAGTGACGCATACAGCTGGGAGACCAGGGGACACTAAAGAGTGACGCACACAGCTAGGAGACCAGGGGACACTAAATAGTGACGCACACAGCTGGGAGACCAGGGGACACTAAAGAGTGACGCACACAGCTGGGAGACCAGGGGACACTAAATAGTGACGCACACAGCTGGGAGACCAGGGGACACTAAAGAGTGACGCACACAGCTGGGAGACCAGGGGACACTAAAGAGTGATGCACACAGCTGGAGACCAGGGGACACTAAAGAGTGACGCACACACCTGGAGACCATGTTCGTAGTAAAGTAGAAACCGTAGTTCCTGTCCACCATCTGTTCTGCTGAACCCATGTTGTTTCTGCAGTCAAAGAAACTAAAAGCACCTCTCCTCGACACCATGTTTCAACAGAGGTACTTTTGTTATTTGGCGGGAAATGAAATAGGCAAGGCAAGGCAAGGCAAGTTTATTTATAGAGCACTTTTCAACACAAGGCAATTCAAAGTGCTTTACAAAAAATGAAAGACATTAAGAAAATGGCATTTAAAATCAGTCATTAAAAAGAAAAGCAAATAAAATAAACATTAAAAGAAAAAAATACATGGAAAAGTTACAGTGCAGTCTAAGATGTGAATAGTTCAATTAAAAGCAGCGACAAAAAGAAAAGTCTTCAGCCTGGATTTAAAAGTAGTCAGAGTTGCAGCGGACCTGCAGGTTTCTGGGAGTTTGTTCCAGATATTTGGAGCATAATAACTAAACGCTGCTTCTCCATGTTTAGTTCTGACTCTGGGGACAGAAAGCTGACCAGTCCCTGAAGACCTGAGAGATCTGGATGGTTCATCATTTAGCAGGAGGTCACAAATGTATTTTGGGCCTAAACCATTCAGTGCTTTATAAACCAGCAGCAGTATTTAGAAATCTATTCTTTGACACACAGGAAGCCAGTGTAAAGACTTCAGAACAGGAGTGATCCACTTTCTTAGTGTTAGTGAGGACTCGAGCAGCGGCGTTCTGAATCAGCTGCAGCTTTCTAATAGATGTTTTAGTGAGACCTGTGAAGACACCATTACAGTAGTCCAGTCTACTGAAGATAAAAGCATGGACAAGTTTTTCCAGATCCTGCTGTGACATTAGTCTTTTAATCCTAGATATGTTCTTTAGGTGATAGTAGGCTGATTTAGTAACTGTTTTAATATGACTGTTGAAACTCAGGTCAGAGTCCATGACTACACCTAGATTTCTGGCTCTATCTGTTGTTTTGAACATTGCAGACTGAAGCTCAGCGCTAACTTTTATACGTTCTGCCTTGGCTCCAAAAACCATTACCTCAGTTTTATCTTTGTTTAATTGGAGAAAGTTCTGACACATCCAGTCATTGATTTGTTCAATGCACTTACTCAGTGTTTGAATTGGAGCATAGTCTCCTGGTGAAATTGTTACATAAATTTGTGTGTCATCCGCATAGCTATGGTAACTTATTTTGTTGTTCTTCATTATCTGAGCCAGTGGTAGCATGTAGACGTTAAAGAGAAGAGGCCCCAAGATGGAGCCTTGAGGAACCCCACATGTCATATTTGTCAACTCAGATGTGTATTTACCTATAGAAACAAAGTTGTTTCTGTCCTTTAAGTAGGATTCAAACCAATTTAGAACTGTTTCCGAAAGTCCCACCCAGTTTTCCAGTCGGTCTAGTAATATGCTGTGGTCAACAGTGTCAAACGCAGCACTGAGATCTAATAATACTAACACTGAAGTTCTGCCACTGTCTGTGTTTAAGTGGATGTCATTGAAGACCTTTACAAGAGCAGTCTCAGTGCTGTGGTTTGGACGAAAGCCTGACTGGAACACATCCAAACAGTTATTTAAATACAAAAAGTTACTCAACTGTTGAAAAACAACTTTTTCAATGATTTTACCTAGAAATGGGAGGTTTGATATGGGCCTATAATTGTTCATTACTGAAGCATCTAGATTATTCTTTTTTAAGAGCGGTTTAATGACTGCAGTTTTCAGGGCCTGTGGAAAAATACCTGTGTGGAGAGATTTGTTTACTATATGAAGTAGATCTGAGGCCATGCAACGAAAAACATCTTTGAAAAACCCTGTTGGAATAATATCAAGGCAGCAGGAGGAGGATTTCAGAAGTTGTATAATGTCCTCTAGGTTTTTATCATTAATCTGATGGAATTGTGTCATGGTGTTTGAATTGATGTTAAGTGGACACAGAGACAACACATTTGCTCTTCCTGATGCAGAGGCACTGACTGCTTGTCTGATGTTCTGAATGTTGTCAGTGAAGAAGGAGGCAAAATCATTGCACGCCCTGGTGGATAGAAATTCAGAGGCTACTGACACTGGGGGGTTAGTTAGTCTGTCGACGGTAGCAAATAAGGCACGTGCGTTGTTTTTGTTTTTGGTAATGATGTCAGAGAAGAACGATTGTCGTGCGTTTTTCAATTCCAAATGATAAAAGCCAAGTCTCTCTTTATAGATTTCAAAGTGAACCTGGAGATTTGTTTTTCGCCACCTGCGTTCAGCTTTTCGACATTCTCTTTTTTCTGTTCTCACGGTCATGGCCTTTCTCCATGGAGATATTTTCTTAACAGTCACTTCCTTTACCTTAGTTGGAGCAATGGCATCTATAACATTTTTAATTTTTGAATTAAAATGATCTACTAGCTCATTTACTGAGATGTTAGCAGGGGCAAGTGTGGAAGAAACATTCTGAGTAAACATTTCCCTAGTGTTTTCAGTTAAATATCGCTTTGTGGTTACCTCTTTCTGAACATTTTTGTGAACAGAAATAGAGCTCTCAAAGAAAACACAGGAATGGTCAGAGAGTGCAACATCAGTCACCACAACCTTAGAGATATTCAGACCCTTTGAGATAATTAAGCCCAGAGTGTGCCCCTTATTGTGCGTGGGCTCCGTCACATGCTGAGTCAGTCCATAGCTATCAAGAACACAAAACAGTTCTTTTGCCCCTCTGTCCTGGGGGTTGTCAACATGGATGTTAAAATCACCAACAATGACTAGACGGTCAAAGTCAATACACACTATAGACAGCAGTTCAGTAAAGTCATCAAAAAAGCTTGCACAGTATTTGGGTGGTCTATAGATATTTAGGAACAGAGCTCGAGAGGAGCATTTCAGCTGAAGGGCCACATATTCAAAAGAAGCAAAGTTCCCATAAGATGTCTTCCTGCATTGAAGGGAGTCATTGAACAGAATAGCAACTCCACCCCCTTTCTTATGCATTCTTTCCTGACTCATGAAACTAAAGTTGGGAGGGGTTGATTCGATAAGAACAGCTGCACTGTTATTTTGTTCAATCCAAGTTTCTGTTAAAAACATAAAATCCAGATTGTGCTCAGTGATAAAATCATTGATTAAAAATGTTTTTCCTGCCAAAGACCTGACATTTAATAAAGCTAGTTTAAGTTCGTTAAACACACTATCAGTCAGGTTTTTTGTAACAAGCTGTGGCTGACATGGAATCACTGCTAAATTAGATAAACTCACACAAACGTTTGAGCGCTTCCTGTATCTAAGATGATTCACCGCTCTTAATCTATAGCAATGTTCTGCTCTCCTGCCACTCCTCAGATCCGTCCACTTTGTGATATTGAATTTATTCTGAGCGATGTTTGATTGGATGAATAACGCTGACACGGCGAGGACTGCTCATGTAAAACCTCACAATGGAAGCAGTTTGATTTCATGTTTTCAGATATCTAAGAGACTCCCCATCCTCAGAGCCCAGTCAGCACACTCTGAAGGACAGCACATATCTGGCAGCGCTCCCTCACTGTTCTGCTGATTCAGAGATAATAATAAGGCTTCCCGAGGCTCCCGTCAGACCGCCGAGGCAAAGCTGAACGTCCAGAACCAGCGTTTGTTTTGGAGAAAGCTCCGACTGCTGAGGATAAAACTGAGAACCAAAGAGAGTGTATACGGCCTCCAGCTGCAAGGCACCGTGGAGGGTCTGTGAGGAAGTCAGAATATGGAGAGATCAGACACTACATCGAGAGGATGGACTAAAACCATAATGAAGTTCTGTAGAATCTGTTATATGTTTAAAAAATGCACAGAAAGCAGTTTATATTGACTTGTTTATGTGAGTGTGTAGAGGTGTTGATCTGTGATCCATTAGTGGGTCTGGATCTGAGGTCCATTAGTGGGTCTGGATCTGAGGTCCATTAGTGGGTCTGGATCTGAGGTCCATTAGTGGGTCTGGATCTGAGGTCCATTAGTGGGTCTGGATCTGAGGTCCATTAGTGGGTCTGGATCTGAGGTCCATTAGTGGGTCTGGATCTGAGGTCCATTAGTGGGTCTGGATCTGAGGTCCATTAGTGGGTCTGGATCTGAGGTCCATTAGTGGGTCTGGATCTGAGGTCCATTAGTGGGTCTGGATCTGAGGTCCATTAGTGGGTCTGGATCTGAGGTCCATTAGTGGGTCTGGATCTGAGGTTAGTTAGTCTGTCGACGGTAGCAAACAAGGCACGTGCGTTGTTTTTGTTTTTGTTAATGATGTCAGAGAAGAACGATTGTCGTGCGTTTTTCAATTCCAAATGATAAAAGCCAAGTCTCTCTTTATATCAAAGTGAACCTGGAGATTTGTTTTTCGCCACCTGCGTTCAGCTTTTCGACATTCTCTTTTTTCTGTTCTCACGGTCATGGCCTTTCTCCATGGAGATATTTTCTTAACAGACACTTCCTTTACCTTAGTTGGAGCAATGGCATCTATAACATTTTTAATTTTTGAATTAAAATGATCTACTAGCTCATTTACTGAGATGTTAGCAGGGGCAAGTGTGGAAGAAACATTCTGAGTAAACATTTCCCTAGTGTTTTCAGTTAAATATCGCTGATCTGAGGTCCATTAGTGGGTCTGGATCTGAGGTCCATTAGTGGGTCTGGATCTGAGGTCCATTAGTGGGTCTGGATCTGAGGTCCATTAGTGGGTCTGGATCTGAGGTCCATTGCTTTAAGAAACTACAACTCAAATACAAAATATGTGTGAAAATGTAAAATGTATATTATATATTTGTTAAGACCATTTAACAAAACGGTGTTTAATTTGCTTTGTTGGTCCGAAGTAATTGTTGTTATACAAGTTAATTAGTGTTAACGTTTATATGTTTTGAGTGTTTCTGTGTGTGTGTGTGTGTGTGTGTGTGTCTGCTTCTGTGTATGTGTGTGTTTCTGTATGTGTGTGTGTGTGTGTGTGTGTTTCTGTGTTTCTCTGTGTGTGTGTGTATGTGTGTGTGTGTGTGTGTGTGTGTGCATGTGTATGTTTCTGTGTTTCTCTGTGTGTGTGTGTGTGTGTGTGTGTGTGTATGTTTCTGTGTTTCTCTGTGTGTGTGTGTGTGTGTGTGTGTGTGTGTGTGTGTATGTTTCTGTGTTTCTCTCTCTGTGTGTGTGTGTGTGTGTGTGTATGTGTGTGTGTGTGTATGTTTCTGTGTTTCTCTGTGTGTGTATGTGTGTGTGTGTGTGTGTGTGTGTGTGTGTGTGTGTGTGTGTGTGTGTGTGTGTGTGTGTGCATGTGTATGTTTCTGTGTTTCTCTCTGTGTGTGTGTGTGTGTGTGTGTGTGTGTGTGTATGTTTGTGTGTGTGTGTGTATGTGTGTGTGCATGTGTATGTTTCTGTGTTTCTCTCTGTGTGTGTGTGTGTGTGTGTGTGTGTGTGTGTGTGTGTGTGTGTGTGTATGTTTCTGTGTTTCTCTGTGTGTGTGTGTGTGTGTGTGTGTGTGTGTGTGTGTGTGTGTGTGTGCGTGTCTGTGTGTGTGAGTGTGTATATTGCTGTGTTTCTCTATGTGTGTGTGTGTCTGCTTCTGTGTATGTGTGTGTTTCTGTATGTGTGTATGTTTCTGTGTTTCTCTGTTTGTGTGTGTGTGTGTGTGTGTGTGTGTGTGTGTGTCTGCTTCTGTGTATGTGTGTGTTTCTGTATGTG
>JAPTMU010000145.1:121469-168969 GCA_028583405.1 Pogonophryne albipinna | reverse complement strand
TGTATGTTTCTGTGTTTCTCTCTCTGTGTGTGTGTGTGTGTGTGTGTGTGTGTGTGTGTGTGTGTGTGTGTGTCTGTGTTTCTCTGTGTGTGTATGTGTGTGTGTGTGTGCATGTGTATGTTTCTGTGTTTTTCTCTGTGTGTGTGTGTGTGTGTGTGTGTGTGTGTGTGTGTATGTTTCTGTGTTTCTCTGTGTGTGTATGTGTGTGTGTGTGTGTGTGTGTGTGTGTGTGTGTGTGTGTGTGTGTGTGTGTGTGTGTGCATGTGTATGTTTCTGTGTGTGTGTGTGTGTGTGTGTATGTTTCTGTGTTTCTCTGTGTGTGTATGTGTGTGTGTGTGTGTGTGTGTGCATGTGTATGTTTCTGTGTGTGTGTGTGTGTGTGTGTGTATGTTTCTGTGTTTCTCTGTCTGTGTGTGTGTGTGTGTGTGTGTGTGTGTGTGTGTGTGTGTTTCTCTGTGTGTGTATGTGTGTGTGTGTGTGTGTGTGCATGTGTATGTTTCTGTGTTGCTGTGCGTGTCTGTGTGTGTGTGTGTGTGTGTGTATGTTTCTGTGTTTCTCTGTGTGTGTGTGTGTGTGTGTGTTTCTCTGTGTGTGTGTGTGTGTGTGTGTGTGTGTGCATGTGTATGTTTCTGTGTTGCTGTGCGTGTCTGTGTGTGTGAGTGTGTATATTTCTGTGTTTCTCTGTGTGTGTGTGTGTGTCCGTCTCGAGGACAGTCCACCATACACTTCCATCCAAACAAAGGGTCGACTGAGAGATCTTTACGAGATTTGATCTGAGAAAATGAAACGCTCACGGCTTCAGCTTCACATAAAACACCTGAGGCAGTAAACACTGAGTGTACGGATCTACGTGTTCACATTGTAGAGGATAAAAGAAGAACTCACTTTTATTGATATTATTCATTGGATTTTGAGCACTTTATATCAAATGAAAAGAGCAAGTTTATCAAATATGGATTCTCGATAAAGAGTAATATCTGGTGAGGAATGTTTTCACTGGGTATTTCATTCACACAAAAAACACATTGCTTCAAATGTTAGGAATAATATCAACTCTGTGTTCTGTTATTGGTTACTGTATTGGTTGCTCTCATGTATTCTTTGCTGAGGCTTATGGGTATTGTAGTATTTAGTCCTCTGTAGTGAAAGAAGAAGAAATAAATGATGTTTTCTGTGTGTCCATCACAACTACAGTAAAGTGAATATCCACTTCCTGTTGGTCAAGAGTGTGTGTGTGTGTGTGTGTGTTTGTTGCAGACTCTGCAGAGGAAGAACCCGGGTTTATCTGAGTCGGCTGGAGAGAAGTTTTCAGAGAAGCCCGAGAAAAACTTTAGATAAGAGAGAAACCACTAATCAGTCTGGAAGTGTCCTCATTCCCGCCTCAATGTGTGTGTGTGTGTGTGTGTGTGTGTGTGTGTGTGTGTGTGTGTACTCAGAGGCGCGGGAAGGTATTTTGAGTGGGGGTGCTGAGGCGCTGGACTCCAGTGAACACTATTACGGGCACTATAGAGCACGCACTCCCCACACGCAAACACACAGTACACCCGCGACTGTTACAACGAAGGCTCGATAATCAGCTCACGGCATATAGGCAGGGGTAAAGTGCTATTTCTCACGAGTGGGGGGTGGACCTCACCTCCTCTAGGAGGGTCCTCACCTCTTCTAGGGGGGTCCTCACCTCCTCTAGGGGGGTCCGGGGGGATGCTCCCCCGGGAAGATTTGTTTTAGATATTGAAGTTAAAGTTATTTCCATGCAACTCTCTGATTGGTCTGGTGTCTTGCCTCTGTTGCATTCACTGAACGCGGGAAATTACAGTCCTGCCGTCCTCTCTAGTGTCATGATGAGGTTCACGTAAAGCACGGTTAATGTATTATATTATTGAGGTATAATTGTCCGGTGCTACAGAAAAAACATTCGGGCAGGCCAGGCGACGCCACTGGCGAGCACAAATACTACAAAGATGGAAAATTTTATTTTACCAACAGTATGGAATTTATTGGCTACATATTACACAGATGATGCTCAGCGGGAGCAGCAATAACTGTCAAATAATAATTCAGACAGGGGAGCTCCGCACCGCCTGCCCGCCGCTAGGGGGTGCTGCAGCGCCCTCAGCACCCCCCTTCCTGCGCCCATGTGTGTGTGTGTGTGTGTGTGTGTGTGTGGGTGTCCTATCTTCAACGCCCCGCTGGAAACGAACGCCGCCTAACCGCCGCTGTGTGTGTGTGTGTGTGTGTACGAGACTTGTACATGTGGTCGAATAGAAGAAAAGCTACAGCAATCAATACATGCTGCATAACTCCCAAATCTGCGGAACACACACACAGACATCTATCAGCTGCTCAGTCAGAAGGCAAAGTAGGTATCGTGGATTGATAGCATCAGAAATAAGAGGATTAAGGAGCGATTACACAACGACCAGAGTCTCTGTAAAGCACTCTAATGCATTTATCGTTAATTACCTAATCTCTGTCCATTCCTAACTGCCTGAAACAAGCTGCATTTCTTATGTCCCACTGCCAGAAAACGCTCAGTACGGTGACTTCCTGTCCCCTGGTCTGGAGGTCAATCATTTCTGAATGTGTTTTTGGTTGTTATTCTGAAATAGAGTCAGTGGTTAACACCAGCTGAAAAGATTGTAGTTCTACCACATAAAAAATATCAGTACATGTGACCGTGCTGTAGTTCCTTTATAGCCCAACATTAGCCTCCTTTAGCTTAGCGGTGGTGACGTGAAGTCATGTGACCGTGCTGTAGTTCCTCTATAGCCCAACATTAGCCTCCTTTAGCTTAGCGGTGGTGACGTGAAGTCATGTGACCGTGCTGTAGTTCCTCTATAGCCCAACATTAGCCTCCTTTAGCTTAGCGGTGGTGACGTGAAGTCATGTGACCGTGCTGTAGTTCCTTTATAGCCCAACATTAGCCTCTTTTAGCTTAGCGGTGGTGACGTGAAGTCATGTGACCGTGCTGTAGTTCCTCTATAGCCCAACATTAGCCTCCTTTAGCTTAGCGGTGGTGACGTGAAGTCATGTGACCGTGCTGTAGTTCCTCTATAGCCCAACATTAGCCTCCTTTAGCTTAGCGGTGGTGACGTGAAGTCATGTGACCGTGCTGTAGTTCCTTTATAGCCCAACATTAGCCTCCTTTAGCTTAGCGGTGGTGACGTGAAGTCATGTGACCGTGCTGTAGTTCCTCTATAGCCCAACATTAGCCTCCTTTAGCTTAGCGGTGGTGACGTGAAGTCATGTGACCGTGCTGTAGTTCCTTTATAGCCCAACATTAGCCTCTTTTAGCTTAGCGGTGGTGACGTGAAGTCATGTGACCGTGCTGTAGTTCCTCTATAGCCCAACATTAGCCTCCTTTAGCTTAGCGGTGGTGACGTGAAGTCATGTGACCGTGCTGTAGTTCCTCTATAGCCCAACATTAGCCTCCTTTAGCTTAGCGGTGGTGACGTGAAGTCATGTGACCGTGCTGTAGTTCCTTTATAGCCCAACATTAGCCTCCTTTAGCTTAGCGGTGGTGACGTGAAGTCATGTGACCGTGCTGTAGTTCCTCTATAGCCCAACATTAGCCTCCTTTAGCTTAGCGGTGGTGACGTGAAGTCATGTGACCGTGCTGTAGTTCCTTTATAGCCCAACATTAGCCTCCTTTAGCTTAGCGGTGGTGACGTGAAGTCATGTGACCGTGCTGTAGTTCCTCTATAGCCCAACATTAGCCTCCTTTAGCTTAGCGGTGGTGACGTGAAGTCATGTGACCGTGCTGTAGTTCCTTTATAGCCCAACATTAGCCTCTTTTAGCTTAGCGGTGGTGACGTGAAGTCATGTGACCGTGCTGTAGTTCCTCTATAGCCCAACATTAGCCTCCTTTAGCTTAGCGGTGGTGACGTGAAGTCATGTGACCGTGCTGTAGTTCCTCTATAGCCCAACATTAGCCTCCTTTAGCTTAGCGGTGGTGACGTGAAGTCATGTGACCGTGCTGTAGTTCCTTTATAGCCCAACATTAGCCTCCTTTAGCTTAGCGGTGGTGACGTGAAGTCATGTGACCGTGCTGTAGTTCCTCTATAGCCCAACATTAGCCTCCTTTAGCTTAGCGGTGGTGACGTGAAGTCATGTGACCGTGCTGTAGTTCCTTTATAGCCCAACATTAGCCTCTTTTAGCTTAGCGGTGGTGACGTGAAGTCATGTGACCGTGCTGTAGTTCCTCTATAGCCCAACATTAGCCTCCTTTAGCTTAGCGGTGGTGACGTGAAGTCATGTGACCGTGCTGTAGTTCCTCTATAGCCCAACATTAGCCTCCTTTAGCTTAGCGGTGGTGACGTGAAGTCATGTGACCGTGCTGTAGTTCCTTTATAGCCCAACATTAGCCTCCTTTAGCTTAGCGGTGGTGACGTGAAGTCATGTGACCGTGCTGTAGTTCCTCTATAGCCCAACATTAGCCTCCTTTAGCTTAGCGGTGGTGACGTGAAGTCATGTGACCGTGCTGTAGTTCCTTTATAGCCCAACATTAGCCACCTTTAGCTTAGCGGTGGTGACGTGAAGTCATGTGACCGTGCTGTAGGTCCTTTATAGCCCAACATTAGCCTCCTTTAGCTTAGCGGTGGTGATGTGAAGTCATGTGACCGTGCTGTAGTTCTTTTATAGCCCAACATTAGC
Source organism: Pogonophryne albipinna (assembly GCA_028583405.1). NCBI lineage: Eukaryota > Metazoa > Chordata > Actinopteri > Perciformes > Artedidraconidae > Pogonophryne > Pogonophryne albipinna. Next base: position 164,316 of record JAPTMU010000145.1, on the reverse strand, counting down.
CACCTTTAGCTTAGCGGTGGTGACGTGAAGTCATGTGACCGTGCTGTAGGTCCTTTATAGCCCAACATTAGCCTCCTTTAGCTTAGCGGTGGTGATGTGAAGTCATGTGACCGTGCTGTAGTTCCTTTATAGCCCAACATTAGCCACCTTTAGCTTAGCGGTGGTGATGTGAAGTCATGTGACCGTGCTGTAGTTCCTTTATAGCCCAACATTAGCCTCCTTTAGCTTAGCGGTGGTGATGTGAAGTGATGTGACCGTGCTGTAGTTCTTTTATAGCCCAACATGAGCCACCTTTAGCTTAGCGGTGGTGATGTGAAGTCATGTGACCGTGCTGTAGTTCTTTTATAGCCCAACATGAGCCACCTTTAGCTTAGCGGTGGTGATGTGAAGTCATGTGACCGTGCTGTAGTTCCTTTATAGCCCAACATTAGCCTCCTTTAGCTTAGCGGTGGTGAAGTGAAGTCATGTGACCGTGCTGTAGTTCCTTTATAGCCCAACATTAGCCTCCTTTAGCTTAGCCCTACAGCTCTGTATAGCCTTTACTGTCCAATCATACTCCTACTAGCCCTTCTCTGCATCGGTACTTGTGCAATGAGAGAATAACAAAGAGATGTATGTATCCTTCCTGTTTGTGCACCAACCACAGAATCAGGGGTATATATATATTCATGAATCACCCTCAGGCTATAAGTCTCGGAGAAAGTCCAGACTGCTGCGGGTAATTCATCTCTAAGGGTTTTAACAAAAATACACAATGATGTTAAACTTTAAAAAGTGGTTTAATAAGGATTGAATAAAAGTAGAGCTGAGGATTTGTGAAACTACTGAAACTTTGCACTTGATGGAGGCTCATGTATACATAGATCTTACCCTCAGGCCATAAGGCTATTAAACACCAGAACCTTTTTAAGAACATCCATAACATTCATCTGCTTGCATCGTGCTCATTGTTTATCTATAATATTCCCTTTACTTGTATATAGACTCTTCTTGCACTGTTTCTATTTTATTTATATTGACTTAAAACATTCTCTTGCACTATTTGATCTGTTTTATCTGTTCTATATATATTCATGTTGCTCTGTTGGAGGAGGACTTCAGTTTTTCATTGGCACATCTACACTGACGCTGCTGTGACATGATGATGAAGAATTGAATCTTGAAATGTAACCCTAACACCACATATGGCACCATGTCCTACAGAGAATGAGATAGGTCTGTTTCATGCAGACAGTGTTTGGTGGCTGATTCCATCTAATCGTCAGCATTTTAAACCCGACTCTAGATAAGCGGCAGAAGATGGATGGATGCTTAAAGAAAGGAACCCTTTATCTCCATTTAGACACACTCTGTGATTGGTTGAGCTCCTCTCGCCTTTAACTTATCACCCTTTGTCTTCTGAGGATCCTTAAACTCAGCTTTTAAATCACATTTAATTTGCTGCAACAAGTGAGCTGACAATCTGAGGTTTGCACATGTATCCAATAGTAATTAAACCACCTCGTAAAGCCTAATTTATCGGACGTTGGTCGCCAAACTGATATCATTCGTTCTGCAAACTCTTCTAGTCTTTTTGCATCCACTCTGAGTTATCATGCAGATGTCTGTAAAACAGGAACACAGCCAGGTGGACTCAGACTTTAGGACTTTTCCTGAACAATTGAAACGTAAAAGATGGATGGATGCTTAGAGCAAGTAAACCTCTATCTCCATTTAGACCTTCGGTCTCCTGAGGATCCTTAAACTCCTTTTTAAAACCTTTTAAATTGCATTTATTTGCTGCAACAAGTGAGCTGATGATCTAAGGCAGGGGTGTCAAACTGAAGGCCTGTTTTTATGCGGCTCCACAAGAGCTTGCAAAGAATATAAGATGTCAATTATACGGTTACATGTCGATTTACAGAAGCATGTTGCCCATAAACTACATGTCCCACAATGCATCTCAAATTAGACTTTTTTTTCTCAGAATTTGACTGTTTTTTTTAAATGTCACTTTTTTTCAAAATGTCACTTTTTATTAGTTTTGACTTCCAGAATGTGGCTTTTCTTTTTAAATCATTTTGTGACATGCGCACTGAAGAAACGTGCAATTATTTGCCCTAGACTTCTGCTTTCAGTCGTAGTTCATTATTAAGTTGTTACCCTATCCGATAATAATCCAATGCAGAGGCAGTAATGTTATATAATACATTATTTTATATATATTAAATATTTATATATGTATATTTATATATGTGCCCTTTGAGTGCAACCTTAATGCTGATGTGGCCGTGATGAAATTGAGTTTGATACCCCTGATCTGAGGTTTGGACATGTATCCAATAGTAATTAAACAACCTTGTAAACCCTAATTTATCGGACGTTGGTCGCCAAACTGATATCATTAGTTCTGCAAACTCTTCTAGTCTTTTTGCATCCACTCTGAGTTGTCTTGAGTAGATGTATGTCTGTAAAACAGGAACACAGCCAGGAGGAAGAGGCCTCAGACTTTAGGATATTTTCCTGAACACTTTTCAAAGGAAGCTGCTGGAGGATAAAGAGTGTGCAGAGTTCCCGGGGTGACACCGAGAAGCACCGCTGTGCCGTTTATTTGATCAAATCATGCTTCAAAAAGCTGCACAGATCAATGCTCAGGGTCTTATCCGTGTGCAGATATTGGCCAGCTGTTTGGAGTTAGCACAGTTAAAAGATTGGTGGCGTCCTCTGTGCTCTGTCCTTTAATAATCCTCTAAAAACTCCCGCACATAAATGTCAGGACACTTCTTACCCGAGAGTCAGATCGCTGCAAATGTCACTGAGATTATTCAGGGAGCAATCAACACGACTGTGTACCTCATTAGGTCTCTTCAAACAACTCCCATCTGATCCGTTGCATCCTCAGATGTGTGCACATATTACATGTGGAAACACATGGAGCCTATAGGCATGCTTTAGGGTGCATTCACACCTAATAGTCCTCTTCTCTGGTGCGCACCAGACCACAGTTTGTTACATTGTTTCATTTTCCAGAAGGTTCAGTTTGCGTTCACACGGGCAAAACTCAAACGGACTATAAACTTTAAACACAAGTCATGTGCACGGAAATGCTGTTCAACCATTGGTCAGACATTAAGGGGGTAAAAAAACAAATCCCGGCAATTTCTACCGGAGCCTCCGCCGTGGAGCATCGGCACTTTCGGCAGGTTATTCTCATGCTGCTGTTAATCTGGAGATCAACAGACACTAGCGGCCCGCGCATATGATTATATAATCAGACAACGTGCGTGAAAAACATTATAGCACAATGAGAGACGTTCTGCAGCGTTTCACCGACGACAGGTGTTCTTACTTTTATGTAGTTGACGGAGAATTTTTACTTTACACGACACTGTTCAACTCTTCATTCTGCTTCACTCTTTAACTAAACAAGCACGGATGTCTTGAAAGACTCTTTCGCTAAAGATTTGGAAGATATCTGCGTTCTTGTGACACGTAAATACTACGCTTCCTATGTTTTGGTGCGGACTGCGTTCACACCAGCAATGAACCGCTCCAGAGTTCACTAGCAAGCGCTCCGAGACCACCTCTTTTAGCGGACCAGAGTCCGGTTGTTTAGTTCACTTAAGAGGTCTCAGATTGTGTTCACACCGACCCAAATGAACAGCACCAAGCGGCTAAACGCACCAGGGTTCGATTCAACCGAACTATACAAGGCAGGTGTGAACGCACCCGAGAGTCAGACCGACGCAACCTTTTCAAGCTACAGAACCAATTTGCACTCTTTAAATGGAGAAACATGCCTCCACTGAAGGTATATTCTGAACCTTAGTAAAGTCACTGTTGATATGGAATCAACACATGCCGAGTATAAACCTTGTTTATCCAGTCCAACCCTAACTCAAGCTTCCAGAAACTACTTCTTCAAAGCACCATCACTGTGTACCCTTCTTAATCCTCTCCTAACAACTTACACTTGATCTGTTACATCTGAAAATGTGTGCGTATATTACATTTTACATGAGGAGACACATGGACCCTATAGGCGTGCTTTAGAGTGTCAGACCGACGCAAACTTTTCAAGCTACAGAACCCATTTCTACTCCGTGAAAAATGACTTTAAAAATGGAGAAAAGTGCCTCAACTGAGCCTGAGTAAAGTCACCAACAGATGCCCAGTATAAAGCTTGTTTATCTAGTCCAAGCCTAACCCAAGCTTCCCAAGACTTTGAGTCCCAGAAACTACTTTGTCAAGGTACCAGCACTGCGTACCATATTAATCCTCTTCCAACAACTTACATGACATACTTCAGTGTATGTATATTTTACATTTTACATTAAGGAACACATGCATGCATGTCCTTGAGTTTTAAGGCCATCATGCTTTCAGGTTGGAGTCACAGTCTGCAGACAATTAAATGAATTGAAATACAGACAACTGCGTCGGCTCTTGGGATATTTTGACCCTCAGTAATGTCAGAAATGTATATCGAAAGTCCAACTAAATGTCACTCTGGGTGGAAGACCCTGACGATTTACCAGTTTTATACCCAAGCAGAGGTGGGAAGTAGTGGAGTACAAATACTGTGTTACTGTACTTAAGTACATGTTTCTGGTATCAGTACTTTACTCCACTACTTATTTTTCTGACCACTTTCTACTTTCTACTTCATACATGTTGAACACAAATACCTGTACTTTCTACTTCTTACATGTTGAACACAAATACCTGTACTTTCTACTTCTTACATGTTGAACACAAATACCTGTACTTTCTACTTCTTACATGTTGAACCCCAAATACCTGTACTTTTCTACTTCTTTACATGTTGAACTCAAATACCTGTAGTTCTACTTCTTACATGTTGAACCCAAATACCTGTACTTTCTACTTCTTACATGTTGAACATAAATACCTGTACTTTCTACTTCTTACATGTTGAACCCAAATACCTGTAGTTTCTACTTCTTACATGTTGAACATAAATACCTGTACTTTCTACTTCTTACATGTTGAACACAAATACCTGTACTTTCTACTTCTTACATGTTGAACTCAAATACCTGTAGTTTCTACTTCTTACATGCTGAACCCAAATACCTGTACTTTCTACTTCTTACATGTTGAACATAAATACCTGTACTTTCTACTTCTTACATGTTGAACTCAAATACCTGTACTTTCTACTTCTTACATGTTGAACTCAAATACCTGTAGTTTCTACTTCTTACATGTTGAACCCAAATACCTGTACTTTCTACTTCTTACATGTTGAACATAAATACCTGTACTTTCTACTTCTTACATGTTGAACTCAAATACCTGTAGTTTCTACTTCTTACATGTTGAACCCAAATACCTGTACTTTCTACTTCTTAAATGTTGAACTCAAATACCTGTACTTTCTACTTCTTACATGTTGAACCCAAATACCTGTACTTTCTACTCTTACATGTGAACTCAAATACCTGTACTTTCTACTTCTCACATGTTGAACACAAATACCTGTACTTTCTACTTCTTACATGTGAACACAAATACCTGTACTTTCTACTTCTTACATGTTGAACACAAATACCTGTACTTTCTACTTCTTACATGTTGAACTCAAATACCTGTACTTTCTACTTCTTACATGTTGAACACAAATACCTGTACTTTCTACTTCTTACATGTTGAACACAAATACCTGTACTTTCTACTTCTTACATGTTGAACCCAAATACCTGTACTTTCTACTTCTTACATGTTGAACACAAATACCTGTACTTTCTACTTCTTACATGTTGAACCCAAATACCTGTACTTTCTACTTCTTACATGTTGAACACTAATACCTGTACTTTCTACTTCTTACATGTTGAACTCAAATACCTGTACTTTCTACTTCTTACATGTTGAACCCAAATACCTGTACTTTCTACTTCTTACATGTTGAACCCAAATACCTGTACTTTCTACTTCTCACATGTTGAACACAAATACCTGTACTTTCTACTTCTCACATGTTGAACACAAATACCTGTACTTTCTACTTCTTACATGTTGAACACAAATACCTGTACTTTCTACTTCTTACATGTTGAACTCAAATACCTGTACTTTCTACTTCTTACATGTTGAACACAAATACCTGTACTTTCTACCCTTTACATGTTGAACCCAAATACCTGTACTTTCTACTTCTTACATGTTGAACCCAAATACCTGTACTTTCTACTTCTTACATGTTGAACACAAATACCTGTACTTTCTACTTCTTACATGTTGAACACAAATACCTGTACTTTCTACTTCTTACATGTTGAACACAAATACCTGTACTTTCTACTTCTCACATGTTGAACCCAAATACCTGTACTTTCTACTTCTTACACGTTGAACACAAATACCTGGACTTTCTACTTCTTACATGTTGAACTCAATACCTGTACTTTCTACTTCTTACCATGTTGAACCCAATACCTGTACTTTCTACTTCTTACATGTTGAACCCAAATACCTGTACCTTCTACTTCTTACATGTTGAACCCAAATACCTGTACTTTCTACTTCTTACATGTTGAACACCAATACCTGTACTTTCTACTTCTTACATGTTGAACTCAAATACCTGTACTTTCTACTTCTTACATGTTGAACCCAAATACCTGTACTTTCTACTTCTTTACATGTTGAACACAAATACCTGTTACTTTCTACTTCTCACATGTTGAACACAAATACCTGTACTTTCTACTCTTACATGTTGAACACAAATACCTGTACTTTCTACTTCTTACATGTTGAACACAAATACCTGTACTTTCTACTTCTTACATGTTTGAACTCAAATACCTGTACTTTCTACTTTCTTACATGTTGAACCCAAATACCTGTACTTTCTACTTCTTACATGTTGAACTCAAATACCTGTACTTTCTACTTCTTACATGTTGAACCCAAATACCTGTACTTTCTATTCTTACATGTTGAACACCAATACCTGTACTTTCTACTTCTTACATGTTGAACACAAATACCTGTACTTTCTACTTCTTACATGTTGAACCCAAATACCTGTACTTTCTACTTCTTACATGTTGAACACCAATACCTGTACTTTCTACTTCTTACATGTTGAACACAAATACCTGTACTTTCTACTTCTTACATGTTGAACCCAAATACCTGTACTTTCTACTTCTTACATGTTGAACCCAAATACCTGTACTTTCTACTTCTTACATGTTGAACCCAAATACCTGTACTTCTACTTCTTACATGTTGAACCCAAATACCTGTACTTTCTACTTCTTACATGTTGAACCAAATACCTGTACTTCTACTTCTTACATGTTGAACCCAAATACCTGTACTTTCTACTTCTTACATGTTGAACCCAAATACCTGTACTTTCTACTTCTTACATGTTGAACCCAAATACCTGTACTTTCTACTTCTTACATGTTGAACAAATACCTGTACTTTCTACTTCTTACATGTTGAACACAAATACCTGTACTTTCTACTTCTTACATGTTGAACCCAAATACCTGTACTTTCTACTTCTTACATGTTGAACCCAAATACCTGTACTTTCTACTTCTTACATGTTGAACCCAAATACCTGTACCTTCTACTTCTTACATGTTGAACCCAAATACCTGTACTTTCTACTTCTTACATGTTGAACCCAAATACCTGTACTTCTACTTCTTACATGTTGAACCCAAATACCTGTACTTTCTACTTCTTACATGTTGAACACCAAATACCTGTACTTTCTACTTCTTACATGTTGAACTCAAATACCTGTACTTTCTACTTCTTACATGTTGAACCCAAATACCTGTACTTTCTACTTCACATGTTGAACACAAATACCTGTACTTTCTACTTCTTACATGTTGAACACAAATACCTGTACTTTCTACTTCTTACATGTTGAACACAAATACCTGTACTTTCTACTTCTTACATGTTGAACTCAAATACCTGTACTTTCTACTTCTTACATGTTGAACCCAAATACCTGTACTTTCTACTTCTTACATGTTGAACTCAAATACCTGTACTTTCTACTTCTTACATGTTGAACTCAAATACCTGTACTTTCTACTTCTTACATTATGAACACAAATACCTGTACTTTCTACTTCTTACATGTTGAACTCAAATCTGTACTTTCTACTTCTTACATGTTGAACTCAAATACCTGTACTTTCTACTTCTTACATGTTGAACACAAATACCTGTACTTTCTACTTCTTACATGTTGAACACAAATACCTGTACTTTCTACTTCTTACATGTTGAACCCAAATACCTGTACTTTCTACTTCTTACATGTTGAACCCAAATACCTGTACTTTCTACTTCTTACATGTTGAATTCAAATACCTGTACTTTCTACTTCTTACATGTTGAACACAAATACCTGTAATTTCTACTTCTCACATGTTGAACACAAATACCTGTACTTTCTACTTCTCACATGTTGAACACAAATACCTGTACTTTCTACTTCTTACATGTTGAACACAAATACCTGTACTTTCTACTTCTTACATGTTGAACTCAAATACCTGTACTTTCTACTTCTTACATGTTGAACACAAATACCTGTACTTTCTACCCTTTACATGTTGAACCCAAATACCTGTACTTTCACTTCTTACATGTTGAACCAAATACCTGTACTTTCTACTTCTTACATGTTGAACACAAATACCTGTACTTTCTACTTCTTACATGTTGAACACAAATACCTGTACTTTCTACTTCTTACATGTTGAACTCAAATACCTGTACTTTCTACTTCTTACATGTTGAACCCAAATACCTGTACTTTCTACTTCTTACATGTTGAACCCAAATACCTGTACTTTCTACTTCTTACATGTTGAACCCAAATACCTGTACTTTCTACTTCTTACATGTTGAACCCAAATACCTGTACTTTCTACTTCTTACATGTTGAACACAAATACCTGTACTTTCTACTTCTTACATGTTGAACTCAAATACCTGTACTTTCTACTTCTTACATGTTGAACCCAAATACCTGTACTTTCTACTTTTCACATGTTGAACACAAATACCTGTAATTTCTACTTCTTACATGTTGAACACAAATACCTGTACTTTCTACTTCTTACATGTTGAACCAAATACCTGTACTTCTACTTCTTACATGTTGAACACAAATACCTGTACTTTCTACTTCTTATATGTTGAACACAAATACCTGTACTTTCTACTTCTTATATGTTGAACTCAAATACCTGTACTTTCTACTTCTTACATGTTGAACACAAATACCTGTACTTTCTACTTCTTACATGTTGAACACATATACCTGTACTTTCTACTTCTTACATGTTGAACTCAAATACCTGTACTTTCTACTTCTTACATGTTGAACACAAATACCTGTACTTTCTACTTCTTATATGTTGAACTCAAATACCTGTACTTTCTACTTCTTACATGTTGAACCCAAATACCTGTACTTTCTACTTCTTACATGTTGAACCAAATACCTGTACTTTCTACTTCTTACATGTTGAACCCAAATACCTGTACTTTCTACTTTCACATGTTGAACACAAATACCTGTACTTTCTACTTCTTACATGTTGAACCACAAATACCTGTACTTTCTACTTCTCACATGTTGAACCAAATACCTGTACTTTCTACTTCTTACATGTTGAACACAAATACCTGTACTTTCTACTTCTCACATGTTGAACCCAAATACCTGTACTTTCTAATTCTTACATGTTGAACACAAATACCTGTACTTTCTACTTCTTACATGTTGAACTCAAATACCTGTACTTTCTACTTCTCACATGTTGAACCCAAATACCTGACTTTCTACTTTTTACATGTTGAACCCAAATACCTGTACTTTCTACTTCTTACATGTTGAACCAAATACCTGTACTTTCTACTTCTTACATGTTTGAACCAAATACCTGTACTTTCTACTCTTACATGTTGAACCCAAATACCTGTACTTTCTACTTCTTACATGTTGAACTCAAATACCTGTACTTTCTACTTCTTCACATGTTGAACCCAATACCTGTACTTTCTACTTCTTACATGTTGAACCCAAATACCTGTACTTTCTACTTCTCACATGTTGAACCCAAATACCTGTACTTTCTACATTCTTACATGTTGAACCTCAAATACCTGTACTTTCTACTTCTCACATGTTGAACCCAAATACCTGTACTTTCTACTTCTTACATGTTGAACACAAAATACCTGTACTTTCTACTTCTTACATGTTGAACTCAATACCTGTACTTTCTACTTCTTACATGTTGAACACAAATACCTGTACTTTCTACCTTCTCACATGTTGAACACAAATACCTGGTACTTTCTACTTCTTACATGTTGAACCAAATACCTGTACTTTCTACTTCTTACATGTTGAACACCAAATACCTGTACTTTCTATTCTTACATGTTGAACTCAAATACCTGTACTTTCTACTTCTTACATGTTGAACACAAATACCTGTACTTTCTACTTCTTACATGTTGAACACAAATACCTGTACTTTCTACTTCTTACCTGTTGAACTCAAATACCTGTACTTTCTACTTCTTACACTTTGAACACAAATACCTGTACTTTCTACTTCTTACATGTTGAACCCAAATACCTGTACTTTCTACTTCTTACATGTTGAACCCAAATACCTGTACTTTCTACTTCTTACATGTTGAACCCAAATACCTGTACTTTCTACTTCTTACATGTTGAACTCAAATACCTGTACTTTCTACTTCTTACATATTGACCCCAAATACCTGTACTTTCTACTTCTTACATGTTGAACCCAAATACCTGTACTTTCTACTTCTTACATGTTGAACACAAATACCTGTACTTTCTACTTCTTACCTGTTGAACTCAAATACCTGTACTTTCTACTTCTCACATGTTGAACTCAAATACCTGTACTTTCTACTTCTTACATGTTGAACCCAAATACCTGTACTTTCTACTTCTTACATGTTTAACCCAAATACCTGTACTTTCTACTTCTCACATGTTGAACCCAAATACCTGTACTTTCTACTTCTTACATGTTGAACACAAATACCTGTACTTTCTACTTCTTACATGTTGAACACAAATACCTGTACTTTCTACTTCTTACATGTTGAACCCAAATACCTGTACTTTCTACTTCTTAAATGTTGCACACAAATACCTGTACTTTCTACTTCTTATATGTTGAACACAAATACCTGTACTTTCTACTTCTTATATGTTGAACTCAAATACCTGTACTTTCTACTTCTTACATGTTGAACACAAATACCTGTACTTTCTACTTCTTACATGTTGAACACAAATACCTGTACTTTCTACTTCTTACATGTTGAACTCAAATACCTGTACTTTCTACTTCTTACATGTTGAACACAAATACCTGTACTTTCTACTTCTTATATGTTGAACTCAAATACCTGTACTTTCTACTTCTTACATGTTGAACCCAAATACCTGTACTTTTCTACTTCTTACATGTTGAACCAAAGATACCTGTACTTTCTACTTCTTACCTGTTGAACCCAAATACCTGTACTTTCTACTTCTTACATGTTGAACACAAATACCTGTACTTTCTACTTCTTACATGTTGAACACAAATACCTGTACTTTCTACTTCTCACATGTTGAACCAAATACCTGTACTTTCTACTTCTTACATGTTGAACACAAATACTGTACTTTTCTATTCTCACATGTTGAACCAATACCTGTAACTTTCTATTCTTACATGTGAACACAAATACCTCTGACTTTCTACTTCTTAACATGTTGAACCAATACCTGTACTTTCTACTTCTTACATGTTGAACCAAATACCTGTACTTTCTACTTCTTACATGTTGAACTCAAATACCTGTACTTTCTACTTCTTACATGTTGAACACAAATACCTGTACTTTTCTACTTCTTACATGTTGAAACCCAAATACCTGTACTTTCTACTTCTTACATGTTGAACCAAATACCTGTACTTTCTACTTCTTACATGTTGAACCCAAATACCTGTACTTTCTACTTCTTACATGTTGAACACAAATACCTGTACTTTCTACTTCTTACATTTTGAACACAAATACCTGTACTTTCTACTTCTTACATTTGAACACAAATACCTGTACTTTCTACTTCTTACATGTTGAACACAAATACCTGTACTTTCTACTTCTCACATGTTGAACACAAATACCTGTACTTTCTACTTCTTATCATGTTGAACACAAATACCTGTACTTTCTACTTCTACTATTTTGAACATCAAATACCTGTACTTTCTACTTCTTACATGTTGACCACAAATACCTGTACTTTCTACTTCTTACATGTTGAACACAAATACCTGTACTTTCTACTTCTTACATGTTGAACTCAAATACCTGTACTTTCTACTTCTTACATGTTGAACACAAATACCTGTACTTTCTACTTCTTATCATGTTGAACTCAAATACCTGTAATTTCTACTTCTTACATGTTGAACCCAAATACCTGTACTTTCTACTTCTTACATGTTGAACACAAAATACCTGTACTTTCTACTTCTTACATGTTGAACCCAAATACCTGTACTTTCTACTTCTCACATGTTGAACACAAATACCTGTACTTTCTACTTCTCACATGTTGAACCAAATACCTGTACTTTCTACTTCTTACATGTTGAACACAAATACCTGTACTTTCTACTTCTCACATGTTGAACCCAAATACCTGTACTTTCTAATTCTTACATGTTGAACTCAAATACCTGTACTTTCTTCTTCTTACATGTTGAACCCAAATACCTGTACTTTCTACTTCTTACATGTTGAACTCAAATACCTCTACTTTCTGCTTCTCACATGTTGAACCCAAATACCTGTACTTTCTACTTCTTACATGTTGAACCCAAATACCTATACTTTCTACTTCTCACATGTTGAACCCAAATACCTGTACTTTCTACTTCTTACATGTTGAACACAAATACCTGTACTTTCTACTTCTTACATGTTGAACTCAAATACCTGTACTTTCTACTTCGTACATGTTGAACACTATACCTGTACTTTCTACATTTCTCACATGTTGAACCCAAATACCTGTACTTTCTACTTCTTACTTGTTGAACACAAATACCTTACTTTCTACTTCTTACATGTTGAACACATAAAACTGTACTTTCTACTTCTTACATGTTGAACTAAAATACCTGTACTTTCTACTTCTTACATGTTGAACACAAATACCTGTACTTTCTACTTCTTACATGTTGAACACAAATACCTGTACTTTCTACTTCTTACCTGTTGAACTCAAATACCTGTACTTTCTACTTCTTACACTTTGAACACAAATACCTGTACTTTCTACTTCTTACACTTTGAACACAAATACCTGTATTTTCTACTTCTTACACTTTGAACTCAAATACCTGTACTTTCTACTTCTTACATGTTGAACACAAATACCTGTACTTTCTACTTCTTACATGTTGAACCCAAATACCTGTACTTTCTACTTCTTACATGTTGAACTCAAATACCTGTACTTTCTACTTCTTACATGTTGAACCCAAATACCTGTACTTTCTACTTCTTACACTTTGAACACAAATACCTGTACTTTCTACTTCTTACATGTTGAACACAAATACCTGTACTTTCTACTTCTTACATGTTGAACCCAAATACCTGTACTTTCTACTTCTTACATGTTGAACCCAAATACCTGTACTTTCTACTTCTTACATGTTGAACTCAAATACCTGTACTTTCTACTTCTTACATATTGAACCCAAATACCTGTACTTTCTACTTCTTACATGTTGAACCCAAATACCTGTACTTTCTACTTCTTACATGTTGAACACAAATACCTGTACTTTCTACTTCTTACATGTTGAACCCAAATACCTGTACTTTCTACTTCTTACATGTTGAACCCAAATACCTGTACTTTCTACTTCTTACATGTTGAACACAAATACCTGTACTTTCTACTTCTTACATTTTGAACACAAATACCTGTACTTTATACTTCTTACATTTTGAACACAAATACCTGTACTTTCTACTTCTTACATGTTGAACACAAATACCTGTACTTTCTACTTCTCACATGTTGAACACAAATACCTGTACTTTCTACTTCTTATATGTTGAACTCAAATACCTGTACTTTCTACTTCTTACATGTTGAACACAAATACCTGTACTTTCTACTTCTTACATGTTGAACACAAATACCTGTACTTTCTACTTCTTACATGTTGAACACAAATACCTGTACTTTCTACTTCTTATATGTTGAACTCAAATACCTGTAATTTCTACTTCTTACATGTTGAACCCAAATACCTGTACTTTCTACTTCTTACATGTTGAACACAAATACCTGTACTTTCTACTTCTTACATGTTGAACCCAAATACCTGTACTTTCTACTTCTCACATGTTGAACACAAATACCTGTACTTTCTACTTCTCACATGTTGAACCCAAATACCTGTACTTTCTACTTCTTACATGTTGAACCCAAATACCTGTACTTTCTACTTCTCACATGTTGAACCCAAATACCTGTACTTTCTAATTCTTACATGTTGAACTCAAATACCTGTACTTTCTACTTCTTACATGTTGAACACAAATACCTGTACTTTCTACTTCTTACATGTTGAACCCAAATACCTGTACTTTCTACTTCTTACATGTTGAACACAAATACCTGTACTTTCTTCTTCTTACATGTTGAACCCAAATACCTGTACTTTCTACTTCTTACATGTTGAACTCAAATACCTGTACTTTCTGCTTCTCACATGTTGAACCCAAATACCTGTACTTTCTACTTCTTACATGTTGAACCCAAATACCTATACTTTCTACTTCTCACATGTTGAACCCAAATACCTGTACTTTCTACTTCTTACATGTTGAACACAAATACCTGTACTTTCTACTTCTTACATGTTGAACTCAAATACCTGTACTTTCTACTTCTTACATGTTGAACACTAATACCTGTACTTTCTACTTCTCACATGTTGAACCCAAATACCTGTACTTTCTACTTCTTACTTGTTGAACACAAATACCTGTACTTTCTACTTCTTACATGTTTAACACAAATACCTGTACTTTCTACTTATTACATGTTGAACTCAAATACCTGTACTTTCTACTTCTTACATGTTGAACACAAATACCTGTACTTTCTACTTCTTACATGTTGAACACAAATACCTGTACTTTCTACTTCTTACCTGTTGAACTCAAATACCTGTACTTTCTACTTCTTACACTTTGAACACAAATACCTGTACTTTCTACTTCTTACACTTTGAACACAAATACCTGTACTTTCTACTTCTTACACTTTGAACTCAAATACCTGTACTTTCTACTTCTTACATGTTGAACACAAATACCTGTACTTTCTACTTATTACATGTTGAACTCAAATACCTGTACTTTCTACTTCTTACATGTTGAACACAAATACCTGTACTTTCTACTTCTTACATGTTGAACACAAATACCTGTACTTTCTACTTCTTACATGTTGAACACAAATACCTGTACTTTCTACTTCTTACCTGTTGAACTCAAATACCTGTACTTTCTACTTCTTACACTTTGAACACAAATACCTGTACTTTCTACTTCTTACACTTTGAACACAAATACCTGTACTTTCTACTTCTTACACTTTGAACTCAAATACCTGTACTTTCTACTTCTTACATGTTGAACACAAATACCTGTACTTTCTACTTCTTACATGTTGAACCCAAATACCTGTACTTTCTACTTCTTACATGTTGAACCCAAATACCTGTACTTTCTACTTCTTACATGTTGAACTCAAATACCTGTACTTTCTACTTCTTACATGTTGAACCCAAATACCTGTACTTTCTACTTCTTACATGTTGAACCCAAATACCTGTACTTTCTACTTCTTACATGTTGAACCCAAATACCTGTACTTTCTACTTCTTACATGTTGAACCAAATACCTGTACTTTCTACTTCTTACATGTTGAACCCAAATACCTGTACTTTCTACTTCTTACATGTTGAACCCAAATACCTGTACTTTCTACTTCTTACATGTTGAACCCAAATACCTGTACTTTCTACTTCTTACATGTTGAACCCAAATACCTGTACTTTCTACTTCTTACATGTTGAACCCAAATACCTGTACTTTCTACTTCTTACATGTTGAACCCAAATACCTGAACTTTCTACTTCTCTCATTTTCCAAACAGCTGGTTCCTTTAGTCTGAATGTGTGTTTGGTGGCGTGATCATTATTCTTTAGAGTCATTGCGTGCCTATTGATTTGAACACGATCCGTGTATCCATCATTTCCTGGTCTTCTCTAAAGAAGAGGGACCAATGGAAACGTTGTCATGTTGCCGTTGTTCAGCATGGAAACATTCATTAGCTAACAATGACATTATTGTTCTATTAATATAAAGGGAGGTCAGGTACTCTTTAAAACAGCTGCTAGCTATGGGTACTTTTTACTGAAGTACATTTCAAAGCCTCTTTACTTTTACTTGAGTGAAGAAGTTTAGTCAGTACTTCTACTCTTACCAGAGTATTTTTAAACACGAGTATCTGTACTTCTACTTGAGTAAAGGATGTCTGTACTTCTACTTGAGTAAAGGACGTGTGTACTTCTACTTGAGTAAAGGACGTGTGTACTTTGCCATCTCTGTACCCGAGACCCTGCTGATGTGTCTCTGCAGGGGGTCCTACCTGACTCTCTGGAGAGCTGCATGAAGGCTTCCACCCCCTTCTCCCCGTAGCTGCCCTCCGAGGCCAGCGTGGAGACGTAGTTCCAGCCCATGGCCTTCACGATGTCCACCATGGCCTGAGCCTGGAAGCTGTCCGGAGGCACCACGCGAGAGAAGAAGTCGTAGCGCCGGTCGTCACTGAGCTCCGGAGCCGTGGAGGCGTAACTCACCTGAGGGATCTGATAAGGAAGAGGAGGAAGAGGAGTTAGGAAGGAGGACGATTGATGGGTTCCCTCCTCAGAATCAGAACCCCTGCATTGGTCCCATTTACAGAGATACGCTGGTTAAAATGCTGCTCCAAAATCAAGAGAAAGGAATAATAAACAAGGTGTTTCTCTTGTGATGACCTGCCAATAGAACAAGGGAACACTATAGCGTGGTAAGATATGTAGATGAATTAGATCTTGTAATCAGCTGGAAAACTTATTGTGATCTATATTTTTACACAGATCAGGAAATGTTGATATCAAATAAAACAGAAATGCTCCAAAGTTTTCGGAGGTTTGTTGGTGATTTTCCAATAAAAATGTGTTTTCTAAAACCAGGAGCCTATCTCTCCCTGCAGAGTTGCTGCTTCAGGTATCAGGTCTTATACCAGATGCCAGACACATATACTTAGCAGCAGCTCAAAAAGAAAAACACACATAAGTAATATGTTAAGAAATAAGTAAACAACCCTGGTTATTAATGAGAAGGAGCCATCCCTCCTGTGGTTTGAAAAGAGTGCTGCACTAAATGTGATGTTTGGGTGGCGGTGCTGCTCACTAAGTCTTCCCCGGATGAGTGAACTGTGAGAAAACAGACGTTATATCAGGCTGTCTCGGCACAGAGGAGCTCATTAAC
This sequence comes from Pogonophryne albipinna, assembly GCA_028583405.1. Taxonomy (NCBI): domain Eukaryota; kingdom Metazoa; phylum Chordata; class Actinopteri; order Perciformes; family Artedidraconidae; genus Pogonophryne; species Pogonophryne albipinna. The sequence goes on along the minus strand of JAPTMU010000145.1, from coordinate 146,639 downwards.
ACTCTGGAATATCTCTACTAATATAACCGCTCTTATCCGAGCGATGTGTTGTGATAAGAGAACCACGAAGCTGCTCTATAGGATGTCCAAAGGAAACAGGATTCATTAGTGTTGAGTCTAGACATGTGATGAGTGTTATTCCTGAGAGACAGGGATGCATATCAGAGTTATGATTGAACCCTCTATGGCTAGGCACGTTGTTAGGATAAAGTAATCACATATATCATATATTTTCTCATCTGAAAACTGATATAACTCACTAACAGTTCATTTAAAAAGCTTAACAACGGTTTCTCTGTCAGGTAAAGGGAAAGCTGGCGACACTGTGCAAAGTAAGAGCAGTCACTCTTTAACAGGAAGAACACATTACAGAACGACGTGGAGGACCCTTAGAGCCGGCGCCAGGCGGAGAATGAGTTTGACAGCGCAGAGCGGACGTGTTTGCGGTAATTACACTGAGTGAGAGTGTGTGTGTGTGTGTGTGTGTGTGTGTGTGTGTGTGTGTGTGTGTGTGTGTGTCTGTGAGAGAGTGTGAGTGTGTGTGTGTGTGTGTGTGTGTGTGTGTGTGTGTGTGTGTGTGTGTGTGTGTGTGTGTGTGTGTGTGTGTGTGTGTGTGTGTGTGTGTGTGTGTGTGTGAGAGAGTGCATGTGTGAGAGAGTGCGTGAGAGGTCAGGGGTTATTTGATCTCTGTCCATCAAGGTCTCCACTAATGGCCAGAGATCAAATGAAAGTCCCTCAGGACCTTCTAGGAGAAACCCTGAGAGGTAACCCCGCTCCAGGAGGTCCCGTCAATCCACCCGACTACACAGGGCTCATTATGGGCTTTTCATAGAGAGAACCAATCACACGACGTCTCCAGAACTTTAGGAGCAGCTTCTGCAGCACAAACACAATCAGCACGTATCTTTCCCCTGTTTTAATGACCCGAGGCTTTTCTGAGGTGTTGAATTCTCTGCAGGACCTCGTTAACTTTGACCGTGCTGATCAGTGTCCTCTCAGGGACTCAGGGACATCACATCTACCTCAAACAAAACTGAGCCGACAGGAAGTGCTGCACTTCACCACTGTTTTTCACCATTTGAATCCTCAAAATATCTGCGGTAATTCTTCTAGGAACTTCTTCTTTGTAATAAGTCACCCGGTCTGGTGCATTCAAACTCTCAGACACCCAGAAACAGCTGGACAGTCAGAGGTCAAAGCCACGCAAACACATCACTTTGTGAGCGTTAGTTATTAAACTGCTCCTCAAATGTTACTCTGCTTTGTGAAGGTCCTTCAAACGCCAGAGCAAATGTAACACGATAGAAAACAACAGAAAAGACAGGTGTAATGGACAGAGACCTTTAACATTAATACACTAGGGAGATCTTTAAACTGTGCTGTAATGCATGTACATTACAACGGAGGACACACACACACACACACACACACTGTTAAAAATAAAACCAGTGAAATGTAAATCACACATGTTGAGTTAACGCACTGTTGCACAAACCAGGGCACAGGAAAAAGCATGCAAACTCATGAATATGCAGATGTGGCACACACACACACACACACACACACACACACACACACACACACACACACACACACACACACACACACACACACACACACACACACACACACACACACACACACACACACACACACACACACACACACACACACACACACACACACACACAAACACACACACACACACAGTAATGAACGAGTGTGGAGAAAACACTCCCAGATTTGTTTCTTATTACTTGGATGAACTGCCGCCGGTGACATTTACTAACATGGATGTCTCAAGCCTACTTGGGAGAATGGAACAGCTGTGCTCTGAGGTCTGCTCTATGAAGCACGCAATGCAGCTACAGGCTGATGTAAGCGAAGATCTTCGTGCTATCACAGTGGAGATCGATCGCCGCGTGTGTGCACAAGAGCGCTCCACTGACCTGACACGGGGCCTTGATGGCTCAGATGCGGCGGCGGTGGACGGGGCCCGTCTGGACGGCACAGCACTGGGGGCAGCACAGGCAGGAGCCTCAAACTTGGGCTTCGGAGTGAGGGCTGCGGCGGGGGCCTCTGCTCTGAACGTGGAGAGGGCTACAACAATGGATAGTCCCAGTGGATTAACGTTTTTGCCAGGCTCTCCAAAGTGGAGTCATGTTGTGACGTCATGCCTCAGAGAAGGCTGTTGATAAACCAAGATTGCGCACTGTTGCTCCCGAGCGGAAAAATAAATCCGGTAACGTGCCTATTGTTGGCACCGGAGCTGCGGGCAACATCAAAGTGATCAAGACTAAGCTGGTGAGTGTTTTTGCTTCCAAGTTCTCACCAGACCTAGATGCTGAAACTGTGTCTGTGTATCTTAAGGAAAAACTTGGCCGTGAGGTTGCCTGTTGCCAAAATATTGGCACTATACACGGTAGATACGGTTCATTTAAAGTATCTGCTGAATGCAATGAGGTCAGCGAAATGTACAATCCGGAGATCTGGCCAGAAGGGGCATTTGTCCGGCGATATTATGAGCCGCGCAGAGCGGGAGTTATCGGCTCAAACACTGCACCTACTGCCGGGGGAATGAGTGTGCCTGCTGGTGCTATGGGCACTCACTTGTCTCGCTAAATGACTATTCGGGTCTTGTCGTACAACTGTCGTGGCCTTCGTATGGGCCAGAGCGCAGGGGATAAAGCTCGCTGCATTGTAGTTGACCACCTTCTGGAGAACTGTGACATACTATGTATGCAAGAGACATTTTTAGCGAAGCAAGACTTGGAAAAACTGAACTCTTTCAATGATAATTTCCATGGGGCTGGGGAGTCTACTACGGACTTTGGCATGGGAATAGTCAGAGGAAGGATATCAGGGGGTGTGGCTATCCTGTGGAATAAGAACCTTGATTCATCAATAAATGTGGTTAGGCTTTGTGCCGACTGGTGCATTGCAATACAGTTGACTCACAATGACAAGGAATGTATTATTCTAAATGTGTATACACCCTATGAATGTCATCAGAATGAGGATGAATATCTAAATAGGCTTGCTTTCATTAATTCCTTTATTCAAAGCAATACTTCTTCTTGTGTGTATGTCATTGGGGATATGAATGCAGATATCTCAGACAGGAACTCATTATTTGCCAAGCATATGGCTCAGTTCTGTCAAGATAACAATTTTATATTGTCAAGCAAGGTGCTTTTGCCTGCAGATAGTTATACCTACATTAGCGAGGCCTGGCATACTACGTCATGGCTTGATCATTGTATTAGTACAGCTGATCAGGGTCGGCTCTAGAACAAATCGAATGGGGGGGCAATCATTTACCAAGGGGGGGCACACACTGCCGTCAACAACCAACACACAAACACCAACGCAACTTCAAAAAACATGCTGTAAAGCAGGGCTCGACATTATAAATGGCCCTCTGGCCCGGAAGCACTATTTAGACACCCCAGGCCAGCATAACGTACTTTCCACTTGCCCGCTCGGGCCACTAAAAATAATGCTTTTAAAAAATGGTCCTGTGGTATTTTGACTAGCAATTTAGTTACATTTAGTTTATCAACGCTACAACATAGCGTTTCGTGAGTCGGTTGTCTTGTTGGGTGAAAAGCAAACAGCTGTTTGCTGCGGAGCGCAGCGCGAGCAGGCTCCCGTGAGCGCGCTCCTTCACTACAGACTATCGCGCCACCTTACCATTCGCCAAATGTTTTTAATACCAGCGGTAACCGGCCAAGCGCCGGGCAAAAAACGATCTTCAAATAAAAGAAAGTCACCGGAGGAGTTAAAGGAGAGTGACAGGGAGCATGAGAAGAAGAGGGAGAGAACGTTTCAGCTTGATGGATGGAGTTGGCTTCTAGTGGTGCAGTGACGCGTCCTAAAACCCTTTTATAATCTATCGATTAGATTTAAGATTCTAAAATGATAAAAGTAGGGTAGACATGTGGAGATTATCCGGCTGAACAAAACGTGCATTTATCAAACAGGTTTGTTTCCACAGACCTTATTCCAGATATTTTCCAAAACCCTGTGGAGAAATCCCATTGCTTTCTGTGGAGGGAACCAGCAGCTTACTTCCTGGTTTCAGGACGCGTCACTGCACCTCTCAATATGATGCCAATATAAACAAGGTCTTCTGTGGCTCTGTGCATCAATGCTGACCTCTGCTGACAGGAAGTGAAGAGTAGAGAATATCAAGGTATTGGCTTCAGGGAAATGAAGGTTCTGATCTATAGCCATTACATTTCTAACTCCTGATGACAGGAAGGCAGAAAGCGCATTTTACTAATAATAATACTCATAATAATAGCAGACATTATTTAACAATGACCAAAATATCATTATTTTAATAAACCAAATATGAACAATTGAGGAAAATGAGGAAGAACTGATGATTCAAATGTTGTAGAACAAGTAGTAATGTAGTTAGTGCATAAATTACTATTGCAACAAATCTGTTCATTTTCTTCATAATTAGTCGATTTTTTTTGGACGAATGCTCCGAGCCAGAGGTTACAATGGTGGGGTCAGAGACAATAATATAACTATAACTATAACTATATATATAACTATAATGATCAAGGTATTCCTCGCAAATACTTGTTTACATAAATGGTGACCAAACCGTTTGAGACCCACTGAGATAAGTTAACTTAGACTAAAGTGAACTATCTAAACACTGAGAGAGTCCTTACCTCACTGAGCTGAGGTTATACGATCCTCTCAGTCTGACAGGAGAGGACTGTCCTCCACCTTGGTGTAGAAACAGCTCTTTATATCCGTTAGCATAGCTAGCTAACCAGATGCTAACAACAACATTCCACGTTACCGCTCGCGCACTCACAAAATGCGCTCGTGCCACACACACACAGAGCCGAGCTTGAATGAAACACAGAGACCCAGAAGTAGGCTACTTGTACTGTACTGTATATCGTATTATTTTCGATGGCTTTACTGTCAAATCAGTGTAACAGATGAACAGATCGCCATTGGGCTTTCATCTAAACACACTAGTGATGTGTCGTTCACTTTTAAGTGAACGACGGGAGCCGGCTCTCGACCGTGAATGAGCCGGTTTTTTTTTTTTTGCGGAGGGATCTAGATCGGCTTGAAGGCACATTATGCAATGTGCAATGTGATTTGATTTGATATACTTTATTAATCCCCGTGGGGAAATTGTTTCTCTGCATTTGACCCATCCTAGTGTTAGGAGCAGTGTGCTGCCATTTTGAACGGCGCCCGGGGAGCAGTGTGGGGAACGGTGCCTTGCTCAGGGACACCTCGGTAGCACTTGGTCTTTCCGGGACTTGAACTGGTGACCTTCCAGTTGCCAAGCCAAGTCCCTATCGACTTCACCACCACCGCCCCATGTGCACATTATCCCGCTTATTAGACAGACACATTCTCAACAAAGTAACGACATGACTCCAAATATTAATTGAAATGCTTTTATGGATTTAGAAAATGATTTTATTGATTTAAAAAATAGTTTTATGTATTGATTTAAATTGACATGCATCCGCTAAGAAAAGTAGTCCGTTGTTACTGTTTGAACTAACGTAGCAACGGCAGGAACTGCTCGATAGTGTTTTTGAGGAGCTTTTTGATTACAGATTTGAAAACATCGTTGCTTGCTTTAAAAGTAGCACAACTCATGATGTCAAACCTTGGGAAGTATCTAGATATCCTGCCCTGATGCCAAAGTAACTGCACACTGAATATGTGTCGCCGTTTGATGTCTATGTCTGGACCGCTGCGTAAAAAGGAGGGTTTCTGCCCCGTTACTTCTCTTCTTACTTCTATAAGAATAAAACACGGAGGACGGAGATCTCTTTCCCCCCCCCTCTTCTGACAGCCCAGCAGCTGATCTCAGAGCACCTCCCCTCTCCTGCAGGGGGGCGTGGTCAGCTGCAGGGGGGCGTGGTCAGCTGCAGCTCACAGAATCAGCCCCTGCAAAAACAGCTCTGGAAAGAGCAAATAGAGCGAAATGAGGCGTGGCTAAAATGCAGGATCTTTTTGGTATTTTGAAAAAAAAACTATATTTATATACTTTATATAGGTCGATACAGTAGCCCCTTTTTAAAAACAATGTTTATAGGTGTTGCTATCTGTTTTGTGTAGCGTGGTTCTACAAGCAAGTCAATGCATTCATTGGGTGGGATCAGAGAGTTACACGGGTCTGTAAATGCATTGATTGGGTGGGATCAGAGAGTTAAGGGTCTGTAAATGCATTGATTGGGTGGGATCAGAGAGTTAAGGGTCTGTAAATGCATTGATTGGGTGGGATCAGAGAGTTAAGGGTCTGTAAATGCATTGATTGGGTGGGATCAGAGAGTTAAGGGTCTGTAAATGCATTGATTGGGTGGGATCAGAGAGTTAAGGGTCTGTAAATGCATTGATTGGGTGGGATCAGAGAGTTAAGGGTCTGTAAATGCATTGATTGGGTGGTATCAGAGAGTTAAGGGTCTGTAAATGCAATGAAAACAATTGGCCACAGCAAATCATTTATATTAAACATGTAATTTTTACTTTTGAATACTTCAGTACAAAGGATGTATTGAATAATTTAAGTGATATATGTGTGTACATATCATTAGTCAAAACCGGGCTACATTTGATTGAATTAAAAGGTATAATATGTGGTAAACTGAAGAGCCGTTTGGGAGCCGTTTGGGAGCTCTTCTTGGTGAGCCGAGCCAAATGATCCGGATCACCAAGAAGAGCCGGAATTCCCATCACTAAAACACACAGCCACGTAATTCTAACAAAACAAAGGTCGGGGGTCATTGGTCAAGCAACACACCAATCAGAGAGCAGCAGTGAGCACACCTCAGGCTGTGTTTTATATTTGTATTCTTTATTTCTGATGTATTTCACACAAAACGTTTTCACTTATATGATTTAAAAAATTTAAAAAACGGCAAAGTGGCAAGGCTTGCCCACCCTGCGTTGGGGGGGCACAGTGACTCATTTGGGGGGGCATGGCCCGCGAATGACCCCCCATGACGCCGACCCTGCAGCTGATGCGCATGCTTCACTTGAGTGTATGAGCATTCTGTATGGGACAGCAACGACTGATCATATACCTGTTGCTATGTCAATAAATGTCGAACATCGACCTGGGCTAACCAGAAATGTAAATAGTGCTCAAACAGAAAAACTAGACTGGTCAACCCTCACAAAGGAAGACATTACATCCTATTATGCTCAGACGGATACATCCTTAACTAATATTCATCTACCTAGAGATGCAATTATGTGTAGTGATGTTAATTGTAAGGATGCAAAGCATAGGAGTGATATCTGCTCCATGTACAATGATATAGTAAGTGCTCTGTATGAAGGCAGTAAGCCTTACTACAAAAGTAACAATAAGACTCAACATCAGGCCTGGCTGGAATAGGTATGTAGCTGAGTATCATGCTGAAGCCTGTGAAGCCACTAAATCATGGACTATGGCAGGCAGACCCAGACAAGGGTCTGTATTTGAGTACAAGAAGCTTACTAATGCAAGATACAAGTATGCTATTCGCTTCATCTGTAAAAATGAGCAAGCCATGAGGGCCGATTCCATGGCTAAGAAGCTGCTAAATAACAATGTTATGGATTTTTGGAAAGAAGTGAGGGCTATTAATAAATGCAAAATATCTCTACCATGCACTGTTGACGGAATATCCGGAACAGACAACATTGTGGAGTTATGGCGACAGCATTATAGTACCTTATTCAACTGTGTCCAAAGTGAACTGTATAGGGTAGATGATATTGATAACAATGAGTCAATGGTGATAATGCCACATGAGGTGTGCCAAGCTATAAACAAGCTGTCGGACAACAAAGCCAGTGGTGTAGATCATATCTCTGCTCAACATCTTAAATATGCCAGTGTAAAGATAGCTCCTCTTCTTTCTATCTGCTTTGCTGCCTTTATGAGTCATGGCTTGTTACCAGACTCAATGTTGTCTGTTCTGTTGGTGCCAGTTATTAAGGACAAAGCCGGTAAAGTGGGAAGCCTAGATAACTATAGGCCCATAGCGTTAGCCAGCACACTGTCAAAAGTCCTAGAAAGAATTCTGCTGGTCAGATTAGATGACTTTATTAACTCAACAGATAACCAGTTTGACTTTAAGGCTAAACATGGCACTGACTTGTGTATATACGCCTTAAAGGAAATTGTCAACAAATATAGAGGTAATAACTCATCAGTTCTTATGTGTTTCATTGATGCTTCTAAAGCCTTTGATCGTGTTAATCATAGGAAGTTATTTGTTAAACTGAGTCAAAGAGGCCCAAATACATTGTGAGAGTTCTGGTCTACTGGTAGGCCACCAGACTATGCAAGTCAAATGGGGCAATAGGGTCTCAGCCCCATTTGGGGTTAGCAATGGTGTCAGACAAGGTGGAATGATGTCCCCAGTTCTTTGTAACCTCTATATTGATGATCTGTCCAAGCGACTGAGAGCCTGTAATACTGGATGCATGATTGGTAGTACTCTAGTGAACCATATTATGTATGCAGATGATCTTGTTGTGCTGAGTCCATCTAGCGCTGGTCTCCAGCAGCTTCTTGCCGTTTGCTCTGTGTATGGTGTGGAACATGACATCAAATACAATGCCAGTAAGAGTGCTGTCATGATCTTTAGAACCAAAGAAGATAAATGTCTTAAATGTCCTGATTTTAAATTGTCTGATATTAATCTTAGTATCTGTAATAAGTTAAAATATCTTGGACACTTTATTACAGAACAAATGAAATGAAGATATTTCTAGGCAATGCCGCATGATGTATGCACAAGCAAACATTCTCCTACGTGAGTTTGGTGCGTGTACAGATGGAGTGAAGATGTCTCTGTTCAGAGCATATTGCACACCGCTCTAAACGGCACATCTGTGGTCTAACTACAGAAAAGCAAGTTTACGGAAACTTCAAGTATCTTATAATGATGCCATGAGAATATTGCTGAAGAGACCTCGATGGTCTAGTGCAAGTGAAATGTTTGTGGCTGCAGGAGTCAATACTCTACAAGCTGTTTTAAGAAGTCTCATGTATTTGCCGGCTTAATGACTCTGATAATGAAATCCTCTTGGCCTTATCGAACAGAAGGCTTAGTACTACACGCTACCAATCACAGCTGTGGAGACATTGGTATAGTTGTCTCTTTGTAGGACACTGATTTAAATTATTCTTAAACTACGAATTATTTTTATGCTGTGTATATAATTTATTATATGTAATGTCTTGTCTTTTATCTGGACCCTGAGTCTGTAATAAAGTTTTCATTCATTCATACCATGTATACATCACATCAGGGGACATTACATTGACTTACATGCATTTCCTGGAGACTTATCCTAACCTTAACCATAACCGACACATGCCGAACCCTAATCCTAACCTAACCCTAACCCTTAACCTAACACTTACCCTAACCCTAATCCTAACCTAACCCTTAACCTAACCTTACCCTAACCCTTAACCTTACCCTAATCCTAACCTTAATCCTAACCTTACCCTAACTCTAACCCTAACCCTAACCCTAATCCTATCCTTACTCTAACTCTAACCCTAATCCTAACCCTAACCAAGTCTTCACCCTAAAATTAATGATTCCCCTTATGGGGACCTCCATTTTGTCCCCATAAGGGAGGCGAGTCCCCACACGTGACTGTGTAAACAGATTTAGGTCTCCACAAGTATAGTAATGCAAGGCCACACACACACACACACACACACACACACACACACACACACACACACACACACACACACACACACACACACACACACACACACACACACACACACACACATACTCTGCAGCCACACACACACACACACTGCAGCCACACACACACACACACTGCAGCCACACACACACACAAACATAATTTGGGGTAGTGTTTTGCTGAGTCTGGCATGCTGGCCTACGGCAAGAAAACACAGTAAAACCTCAGGCAAGCAGGAACACCTTCAACCTGCAGCTTTATCGCTCACACACGCTCACACGCACACACACACACACACACACGCGCACACACACACACACACAGACACACACACACAAAACTCACTCTCGTCTCTCCGTCCTGCACATGTCTCCGTCTCTGTATCCGAGCATCAAAGCAGTCAGAGAGATTATGGGGTGTACATGCAGCTCTCGTAGAGCAGCCAATCAGGTGAAAGATATCAGAGTGAGGTTCCCCATGGTTTATGTTGGGAAAATCCTGAATGTCCTCCTCCAATATGAGAGTAACATGATAACAAAGCTATCCCAACTGTAGCTGTGAACATGACAGGATGTGTGATGACCTAGAAGAGCATCAGGACTGTTTGAGGCAGATGATAGCTATGGGATTAACATGATGATTCAGCCTCTATGGAGATAGACATCAAGCATGCTCATTTCTGACGTGGAGCTAATCTGAAGTAAACATTGAATACTGCTTTCTATTCCTCCATCTTGTGACTGTGTAACTCCCTCTCTTGGATATCAGCATGTGAAGGACACTGCTCAGGAACTAGTCTCTGTATGTGATGACTCCTTCCATTCTGGAGAGGATCACAGATACATGGATCCTGAGATTCAAGCTCAAGCCGGGGACGAACAGTGATATTTTTCTAACCGGTGACAGATATCAGAGGGAGGTTAACGATGGTAAGAGTCAGTGAGCGGTGTCCATGAGGAGAATCCATCAGGAGGTGAAATGGTGTGTCTTCAACACAACCATGGGCTGATCTACCTATCCATCTATATATCCATCTATATATCCATCTATCTATCTATCTATCTATCTACCTATATATCTATCTATCTACCTATATATCTATCTATCCATCGATCCATCTATCTACCTATCCATCTATCTACCTATCCATCTACCTATCTACCTATCTACCTATCCATCTATCTACCTATCCATCTATCCATCCATCCATCTATCTATCCATCTAGCCATCTATCTATCTACCTATACATCTATATATCTATCTATCCATCGATCCATCTCTCTATCTACCTATCTACCTATCTACCTATCCATCTATCCATCTACCTATCTACTTATCTACCTATCCATCTATCCATCTACCTATCTACCTATCTACCTATCCATCTACCTATCTATCTATCCATCTACCTATCCATCTATCTACCTATCCATCTATCCATCTATCCATCTACCTATCTACCTATCTACCTATCCATCTATCCATCTACCTATCTACCTATCTACCTATCTACCTATCCATCTACCTATCTATCTATCCATCTACCTATCCATCTATCTACCTATCCATCTATCTACCTATCCATCTATCTACCTATCCATCTATCTACCTATCCATCTATCTACCTATCCATCTATCCATCTACCTATCTACCTATCTACCTATCCATCTATCTTATATCCTACAGCCTATTTACGTCTCACACTTGTTCATTGTCTCTCCTCTCGTCCTCCATGATCATATTTCTTCCACATGTCACCAACATGTCAGAGAGGAACATTGCTTCCCTTCTGATAAAACAATGCATTCGCTTTTTTTCTCCGCCTCATTGTAGCGAAAATGGGCCCAAATATCACGTTGTTTCTTTCTCCCAAGCAGTGGTGGCGTTAGACTTTTTCGTTGTCAGTCATTTTGACGGACAGGATCGTAACATTTCCGTCATAATCCATTATTACCCGTCGAGTGCACAATTTATCACTCACTCGCGCTGACGGGGGGTATTCGGTTAACGCGAGTGCGACCACTGCTCCCAAGCCCTGTTGTTGCCATTTTATTTTCTGTTGAATAAGGTTAGTTAGACCATGAGTTAGACCATGAGTTAGACCACGAGTTAGAACACGAGTTAGACCAGTGTTTCTCAAACTTTTTCATACCAAGGACCACTTAACCAATAAAAAAACACTCGCGGACTACCTAACTTCACAAATATCCAAAATCACATCGTTTTTCTAGAACAGATTACAAATCGCCTGAATATGGTACAAACAAGTGGCAAAATGTGTGATGAAGGTGTTGCGCTGGGCTATATCATGCAATTGAAAGTGAAACTTAAGCTCGCTCCATTGCGGAGATATTCTCGCGAGAGTGCGGAAAACTCAAATTAATTAATTAATTTCAAATGTGAAATGTTACCAATATACTCACGGATCACTAGGGGGCGCTCACGGACCACCAGTGGTCCGCGGACCACACTTTGAGAAGCACTGAGTTAGACCATGAGTTAGACCACGAGTTAGACCACGAGTTAGACCACGAGTTAGACCCGAGTCTTCCTGACAGTTCACAGTGTGCCGCTGCCCGGTGTAATTCAAATGTACCGCGGCGCGCAGCACAGACACACAGCTGCTGCCCAGCTGCAGCACCGGAAATGGAACTGCTGGGAGAAAAACTGACTATCAGAGATGTAACGTTATCTTTGATAATATTTAGTCTCCTCATTTTTCTTGACGAAAGTAAAGAGATATTTTGGCATAATTTTTATTTAGTAAACTACATTCTCGTCTCGTCACTTTTCGTCAACGATATTGCGTGATGATTTCGTTACAGTTATTGTTTACTGCCGTCGGTGCCGTCTCGTCATCATCTCGTTTTCGTCATGGAAAAAAAGGTTGTTGACGAACATATTTCGTCATAGTTTTAGTCAACGAAATTAACACTAGTGACAGTGTGTGTCTGTGTGTGACAGTGTGTGTCTGTGTGTGACAGTGTGTGTGTAATAAGTCAGCTGATCCTCTTCAGTTTCAGTTTCAGGAGGTTTTATTTCTGTGATATTTGATGATATGAGAGGATTCCAGAGCAGCCTCTTGTTCTTGAGAAAAGTAGACGTAGAGTGTAGGAATACTCTGTTACAAGTAGTGTGTGGGGAGAAACTCCCTCTGGAGGAAACACAGGGGTTTTAGCCTTTGCAGGCCATTTACATGCACTAACACCTATAGAACACACTAGAAGCAGGAACCCCACAGGAACAGGGACTCTTTAATATCATTAGCTTTGCTTCCTCTTCATTTTAATCATGCAGTTCATTAACACGACTTCTCCGGAGGTTGGGACATGAACGTGATGCTACGATGTTAGAAAGTCTTTGTTTGTTCCGAAACAAAGAGTAGAAACACACACATGTCAGTGCCAGGAGGATGAAGGAAGGCCCAATTTGACAGATTAGACTCATAATGGACGTGGTCACCCTCCCCCTCTTTCCCTCCATCATACCTGCCATCCCTCTCTCCTCCAGACAGGGAAAGGTCAGCAGTCTGACAGCTTCAATAAAGCACAACCGGCGCTACCATGTGACGACGGATACACCCACATTGATTCAAGACAGAAAGAAAGGGAGGTCTGAGAGAAACATGACCTGAGGAGGATGGAGACGGATATAAAGCACCATCGATCGCAGAGAAACGGTGATAGAAAAGAGAAGTGATGGAAGCAAGGGCGTCTCTTTGGCCTGGGGGCATATCGAATAAGAAAAATGACATAAAAACAGTGTATTGGTATGGAAGATAATAGAGAGGTGCAGGAATGAGTCCTAAAACCTAGGGAAGACACAAAAGAAGAGATTTTTGTTCGACCACATAAAATACGCCACTGGTGGATAAAAAAACGGAGTCTAAATAAGACGACTAAACGTCATCACGCCCACCATTAGCCATCTTTAGCTTAGCGGTGGTGACGTGAAGTCATGTGACCGTGCTGTAGTTCCTTTATAGCCCAACATTAGCCTCCTTTAGCTTAGCGGTGGTGACTTGAAGTCATGTGACCGTGCTGTAGTTCCTTTATAGCCCAACATTAGCCTCCTTTAGCTTAGCGGTGGTGACGTGAAGTCATGTGACCGTGCTGTAGTTCCTTTATAGCCCAACATTAGCCTCCTTTAGCTTAGCGGTGGTGATGTGAAGTGATGTGACCGTGCTGTAGTTCCTTTATAGCCCAACATTAGCCTCCTTTAGCTTAGCGGTGGTGACGTGAAGTCATGTGACCGTGCTGTAGTTCCTTTATAGCCCAACATTAGCCTCCTTTAGCTTAGCGGTGGTGACGTGAAGTCATGTGACCGTGCTGTAGTTCCTTTACAGCCCAACATTAGCCCCCTTTAGCTTAGCGGTGGTGAAGTCATGTGACCGTGCTGTAGTTCCTTTATAGCCCAACATTAGCCTCCTTTAGCTTAGCGGTGGTGACGTGAAGTCATGTGACCGTGCTGTAGTTCCTTTAAAACCCAACATTAGCCTCCTTTAGCTTAGCGGTGTTGACGTGAAGTCATGTGACCGTGCTGTAGTTCCTTTATAGCCCAACATTAGCCTACTTTAGCTTAGCGGTGGTGACGTGAAGTCATGTGACCGTGCTGTAGTTCCTTTAAAACCAACATTAGCCTCCTTTAGCTTAGCGGTGGTGAAGTCATGTGACCGTGCTGTAGTTCCTTTATAGCCCAACATTAGCCTCCTTTAGCTTAGCGGTGTTGACGTGAAGTCATGTGGACCGTGCTGTAGTTCCTTTATAGCCCAACATTAGCCTCCTTTAGCTTAGCGGTGGTGACGTGAAGTCATGTGACCGTGCTGTAGTTCCTTTATAGCCCAACATTAGCCTCCTTTAGCTTAGCGGTGGTGACGTGAAGTCATGTGACCGTGCTGTAGTTCCTTTATAGCCCAACATTAGCCTCCTTTAGCTTAGCGGTGGTGACGTGAAGTCATGTGACCGTGCTGTTGTTCCTTTATAGCCCAACATTAGCCTCCTTTAGCTTAGCGGTGGTGACGTGAAGTCATGTGACCGTGCTGTAGTTCCTTTAAAACCCAACATTAGCCTCCTTTAGCTTAGCGGTGTTGACGTGAAGTCATGTGACCGTGCTGTAGTTCCTTTATAGCCCAACATTAGCCTACTTTAGCTTAGCGGTGGTGACGTGAAGTCATGTGACCGTGCTGTAGTTCCTTTAAAACCCAACATTAGCCTCCTTTAGCTTAGCGGTGGTGAAGTCATGTGACCGTGCTGTAGTTCCTTTATAGCCCAACATTAGCCTCCTTTAGCTTAGCGGTGTTGACGTGAAGTCATGTGACCGTGCTGTAGTTCCTTTATAGCCCAACATTAGCCTCCTTTAGCTTAGCGGTGGTGACGTGAAGTCATGTGACCGTGCTGTAGTTCCTTTAAAACCCAACATTAGCCTCCTTTAGCTTAGCGGTGTTGACGTGAAGTCATGTGACCGTGCTGTAGTTCCTTTATAGCCCAACATTAGCCTACTTAGCTTAGCGGTGGTGACGTGAAGTCATGTGGACCGTGCTGTAGTTCCTTTAAAACCCAACATTAGCCTCCTTTAGCTTAGCGGGTGGTGAAGTCATGTGACCGTGCTGTAGTTCCTTTATAGCCCAACATTAGCCTCCTTTAGCTTAGCGGTGTTGACGTGAAGTCATGTGACCGTGCTGTAGTTCCTTTATAGCCCAACATTAGCCTCCTTTAGCTTAGCGGTGGTGACGTGAAGTCATGTGACCGTGCTGTAGTTCCTTTATAGCCCAACATTAGCCTCCTTTAGCTTAGCGGTGGTGACGTGAAGTCATGTGACCGTGCTGTAGTTCCTTATAGCCCAACATTAGCCTCCTTTAGCTTAGCGGTGGTGACGTGAAGTCATGTGACCGTGCTGTTGTTCCTTTATAGCCCAACATTAGCCTCCTTTAGCTTAGCGGTGGTGACGTGAAGTCATGTGACCGTGCTGTAGTTCCTTTATAGCCCAACATTAGCCTCCTTTAGCTTAGCGGTGGTGAAGTCATGTGACCGTGCTGTAGTTCCTTTATAGCCCAACATTAGCCTCCTTTAGCTTAGCGGTGGTGACGTGAAGTCATGTGACCGTGCTGTAGTTCCTTTAAAACCCAACATTAGCCTCCTTTAGCTTAGCAGTGGTGACGTGAAGTCATGTGAACGTGCTTTAGTTCCTTTAAAACCCAACATTAGCCTCCTTTAGCTTAGCGGTGTTGACGTGAAGTCATGTGACCGTGCTGTAGTTCCTTTATAGCCCAACATTAGCCTCCTTTAGCTTAGCGGTGGTGACGTGAAGTCATGTGACCGTGCTGTAGTTCCTTTATAGCCCAACATTAGCCTCCTTTAGCTTAGCGGTGGTGACGTGAAGTCATGTGACCGTGCTGTAGTTCCTTTATAGCCCAACATTAGCCTCCTTTAGCTTAGCGGTGGTGACGTGAAGTCATGTGACCGTGCTGTTGTTCCTTTATAGCCCAACATTAGCCTCCTTTAGCTTAGCGGTGGTGACGTTGAAGTCATGTGACCGTGCTGTAGTTCCTTTATAGCCCAACATTAGCCTCCTTTAGGTTAGCGGTGGTGACGTGAAGTCATGTGACCGTGCTGTAGTTCCTTTATAGCCCAACATTAGCCTCCTTTAGCTTAGCGGTGGTGACTTGAAGTCATGTGACCGTGCTGTAGTTCCTTTATAGCCCAACATTAGCCTCCTTTAGCTTAGCAGTGGTGACGTGAAGTCATGTGACCATGCTGTAGTTCCTTCATAGCCCAACATTACCCGCCTTTAGCTTAGCGGTGGTGAGGTGAAGTCATGTGACCGTGCTGTAGTTCCTTTATAACCCAACATTAGCCTCCTTTAGCTTAGCGGTGGTGACTTGAAGTCATGTGACCGTGCTGTAGTTCCTTTATAGCCCAACATTAGCCTCCTTTAGCTTAGCGGTGGTGACGTGAAGTCATGTGACCATGCTGTAGTTCCTTCATAGCCCAACATTACCCGCCTTTAGCTTAGCGGTGGTGAGGTGAAGTCATGTGACCGTGCTGTAGTTCCTTTATAGCCCAACATTAGCCACCTTTAGCTTAGCGGTGGTGACGTGAAGTCATGTGACCGTGCTGTAGTTCCTTTATAGCCCAACTTTAGCCACCTTTAGCTTAGCGGTGGTGACGTGAAGTCATGTGACCGTGCTGTAGTTCCTTTATAGCCCAACATTAGCCTCCTTTAGCTTAGCGGTGGTGACGTGAAGTCATGTGACCGTGCTGTAGTCCCTTTATAGCCCAACATTAGCCTCCTTTAGCTTAGCGGTGGTGACGTTAAGTCATGTGACCGTGCTGTAGTTCCTTTATAGCCCAACATTAGCCTCCTTTAGCTTAGCGGTGGTGACGTGAAGTCATGTGACCGTGCTGTAGTTCCTTTATAGTCCAACATTAGCCTCCTTTAGCTTAACGGTGGTGAAGTGAAGTCATGTCACCGTGCTGTAGTTCCTTTATAACCCAACATTAGCCTCCTTTAGCTTAGCGGTGGTGACGTGAAGTCATGTGACCGTGCTGTAGTTCCTTTACAGCCCAACATTAGCCCCCTTTAGCTTAGCGGTGGTGAAGTCATGTGACCGTGCTGTAGTTCCTTTATAGCCCAACATTAGCCTCCTTTAGCTTAGCGGTGGTGACGTGAAGTCATGTGACCGTGCTGTAGTTCCTTTAAAACCCAACATTAGCCTCCTTTAGCTTAGCGGTGTTGACGTGAAGTCATGTGACCGTGCTGTAGTTCCTTTATAGCCCAACATTAGCCTCCTTTAGCTTAGCGGTGGTGACGTGAAGTCATGTGACCGTGCTGTAGTTCCTTTAAAACCCAACATTAGCCTCCTTTAGCTTAGCGGTGGTGAAGTCATGTGACCGTGCTGTAGTTCCTTTATAGCCCAACATTAGCCTCCTTTAGCTTAGCGGTGGTGACGTGAAGTCATGTGACCGTGCTGTAGTTCCTTTATAACCCAACATTAGCCTCCTTTAGCTTAGCGGTGGTGACGTGAAGTCATGTGACCGTGCTGTAGTTCCTTTATAGCCCAACATTAGCCTCCTTTAGCTTAGCGGTGGTGACGTGAAGTCATGTGACCGTGCTGTAGTTCCTTTATAGCCCAACATTAGCCTCCTTTAGCTTAGCGGTGGTGACGTGAAGTCATGTGACCGTGCTGTAGTTCCTTTATAGCCCAACATTAGCCTCCTTTAGCTTAGCGGTGGTGACGTGAAGTCATGTGACCGTGCTGTAGTTCCTTTATAGCCCAACATTAGCCTCCTTTAGCTTAGCGGTGGTGACGTGAAGTCATGTGACCGTGCTGTAGTTCCTTTATAGCCCAACATTAGCCTCCTTTAGCTTAGCGGTGGTGACGTGAAGTCATGTGACCGTGCTGTAGTTCCTTTATAGCCCAACATTAGCCTCCTTTAGCTTAGCGGTGGTGACGTGAAGTCATGTGACCGTGCTGTAGTTCCTTTATAGCCCAACATTAGCCTCCTTTAGCTTAGCGGTGGTGACGTGAAGTCATGTGACCGTGCTGTAGTTCCTTTATAGCCCAACATTAGCCTCCTTTAGCTTAGCGGTGGTGACGTGAAGTCATGTGACCGTGCTGTAGTTCCTTTATAGCCCAACATTAGCCTCCTTTAGCTTAGCGGTGGTGACGTGAAGTCATGTGACCGTGCTGTAGTTCCTTTATAGCCCAACATTAGCCTCCTTTAGCTTAGCGGTGGTGACGTGAAGTCATGTGACCGTGCTGTAGTTCCTTTATAGCCCAACATTAGCCTCCTTTAGCTTAGCGGTGGTGACGTGAAGTCATGTGACCGTGCTGTAGTTCCTTTATAGCCCAACATTAGCCTCCTTTAGCTTAGCGGTGGTGACGTGAAGTCATGTGACCGTGCTGTAGTTCCTTTATAGCCCAACATTAGCCTCCTTTAGCTTAGCGGTGGTGACGTGAAGTCATGTGACCGTGCTGTAGTTCCTTTATAGCCCAACATTAGCCTCCTTTAGCTTAGCGGTGGTGACGTGAAGTCATGTGACCGTGCTGTAGTTCCTTTATAGCCCAACATTAGCCTCCTTTAGCTTAGCGGTGGTGACGTGAAGTCATGTGACCGTGCTGTAGTTCCTTTATAGCCCAACATTAGCCTCCTTTAGCTTAGCGGTGGTGACGTGAAGTCATGTGACCGTGCTGTAGTTCCTTTATAGCCCAACATTAGCCTCCTTTAGCTTAGCGGTGGTGACGTGAAGTCATGTGACCGTGCTGTAGTTCCTTTATAGCCCAACATTAGCCTCCTTTAGCTTAGCGGTGGTGACGTGAAGTCATGTGACCGTGCTGTAGTTCCTTTATAGCCCAACATTAGCCTCCTTTAGCTTAGCGGTGGTGACGTGAAGTCATGTGACCGTGCTGTAGTTCCTTTATAAGCCCAACATTAGCCTCCTTTAGCTTAGCGGTGGTGACGTGAAGTCATGTGACCGTGCTGTAGTTCCTTTATAGCCCAACATTAGCCTCCTTTAGCTTAGCGGTGGTGACGTGAAGTCATGTGACCGTGCTTTAGTTCCTTTAAAACCCAACATTAGCCTCCTTTAGCTTAGCGGTGGTGACGTGAAGTCATGTGACCGTGCTGTAGTTCCTTTATAGCCCAACATTAGCCTCCTTTAGCTTAGCGGTGGTGACGTGAAGTCATGTGACCGTGCTGTAGTTCCTTTATAGCCCAACATTAGCCTCCTTTAGCTTAGCGGTGGTGACGTGAAGTCATGTGACCGTGCTGTAGTTCCTTTATAGCCCAACATTAGCCTCCTTTAGCTTAGCGGTGTTGACGTGAAGTCATGTGACCGTGCTGTAGTTCCTTTATAGCCCAACATTAGCCTCCTTTAGCTTAGCGGTGGTGACGTGAAGTCATGTGACCGTGCTGTAGTTCCTTTATAGCCCAACATTAGCCTCCTTTAGCTTAGCGGTGGTGACGTGAAGTCATGTGACCGTGCTGTAGTTCCTTTATAGCCCAACATTAGCCTCCTTTAGCTTAGCGGTGGTGACGTGAAGTCATGTGACCGTGCTGTAGTTCCTTTATAGCCCAACATTAGCCTCCTTTAGCTTAGCGGTGGTGACGTGAAGTCATGTGACCGTGCTGTAGTTCCTTTATAGCCCAACATTAGCCTCCTTTAGCTTAGCGGTGGTGACGTGAAGTCATGTGACCGTGCTGTAGTTCCTTTATAGCCCAACATTAGCCTCCTTTAGCTTAGCGGTGGTGACGTGAAGTCATGTGACCGTGCTGTAGTTCCTTTATAGCCCAACATTAGCCTCCTTTAGCTTAGCGGTGGTGACGTGAAGTCATGTGACCGTGCTGTAGTTCCTTTATAGCCCAACATTAGCCTCCTTTAGCTTAGCGGTGGTGACGTGAAGTCATGTGACCGTGCTTTAGTTCCTTTATAAGCCCAACATTAGCCTCCTTTAGCTTAGCGGTGTTGACGTGAAGTCATGTGACCGTGCTGTAGTTCCTTTATAGCCCAACATTAGCCTCCTTTAGCTTAGCGGTGGTGACGTGAAGTCATGTGACCGTGCTTAGTTCCTTTAAAACCCAACATTAGCCTCCTTTAGCTTAGCGGTGTTGACGTGAAGTCATGTGACCGTGCTGTAGTTCCTTTATAGCCCAACATTAGCCTCCTTTAGCTTAGCGGTGGTGACGTGAATTCATGTGACCGTGCTTTAGTTCCTTTATAGCCCAACATTAGCCTCCTTTAGCTTAGCGGTGGTGACGTGAAGTCATGTGACCGTGCTGTAGTTCCTTTATAGCCCAACATTAGCCTCCTTTAGCTTAGCGGTGGTGACGTGAAGTCATGTGACCGTGCTTTAGTTCCTTTAAAACCCAACATTAGCCTCCTTTAGCTTAGCGGTGGTGACGTGAAGTCATGTGACCGTGCTTTAGTTCCTTTAAAACCCAACATTAGCCTCCTTTAGCTTAGCGGTGGTGACGTGAGTCATGTGACCGTGCTGTAGTTCCTTTATAGCCCAACATTAGCCTCCTTTAGCTTAGCGGTGGTGACGTGAAGTCATGTGACCGTGCTGTAGTTCCTTTATAGCCCAACATTAGCCTCCTTTAGCTTAGCGGTGGTGACGTGAAGTCATGTGACCGTGCTTTAGTTCCTTTAAAACCCAACATTAGCCTCCTTTAGCTTAGCGGTGTTGACGTGAAGTCATGTGACCGTGCTGTAGTTCCTTTATAGCCCAACATTAGCCTCCTTTAGCTTAGCGGTGGTGACGTGAAGTCATGTGACCGTGCTGTAGTTCCTTTATAGCCCAACATTAGCCTCCTTTAGCTTAGCGGTGGTGACGTGAAGTCATGTGACCGTGCTGTAGTTCCTTTATAGCCCAACATTAGCCTCCTTTAGCTTAGCGGTGGTGACGTGAAGTCATGTGACCGTGGTGTAGTTCCTTTATAGCCCAACATTAGCCTCCTTTAGCTTAGCGGTGGTGACGTGAAGTCATGTGACCGTGCTGTTGTTCCTTTATAGCCCAACATTAGCCTCCTTTAGCTTAGCGGTGGTGACGTGAAGTCATGTGACCGTGCTGTAGTTCCTTTATAGCCCAACATTAGCCTCCTTTAGGTTAGTGGTGGTGACGTGAAGTCATGTGACCGTGCTGTAGTTCCTTTAAAACCCAACATTAGCCTCCTTTAGCTTAGCGGTGGTGAAGTCATGTGACCGTGCTGTAGTTCCTTTATAGCCCAACATTAGCCTCCTTTAGCTTAGCGGTGGTGACGTGAAGTCATGGGACCGTGCTTTAGTTCCTTTAAAACCCAACATTAGCCTCCTTTAGCTTAGCGGTGTTGACGTGAAGTCATGTGACCGTGCTGTAGTTCCTCTATAGCCCAACATTAGCCTCCTTTAGCTTAGCGGTGGTGACGTGAAGTCATGTGACCGTGCTGTAGTTCCTTTATAGCCCAACATTAGCCTCCTTTAGCTTAGCGGTGGTGACGTGAAGTCATGTGACTGTGCTGTTGTTCCTTTATAGCCCAACATTAGCCTCCTTTAGCTTAGCGGTGGTGACGTGAAGTCATGTGACCGTGCTGTAGTTCCTTTATAGCCCAACATTAGCCTCCTTTAGCTTAGCGGTGGTGACGTGAAGTCATGTGACCGTGCTGTAGTTCCTTTATAGCCCAACATTAGCCACCTTTAGCTTAGCAGTGTTGACTTATATTCAAATGTATTTCTAATATAATCATTGTCTGCTTTCTTAAAGCCTTTTCATTATTTAGTTCACACTTCTTGGTGAAAGCAAACTGAAAATGTTTAACAACTTCCATAAAGGTGTTGTGTGAGCGAATCCTCTTGGACTGACAGCAGAAGAAGAAACTCAGTGACGGAGGAAAGGGAGGAGGACTGAATGAAAATGTGAAAGAAAGATCAACAATTGATTCGGGAAGCTTCTCTTCCCCTGAGTGGAATAAGAAGCAGACTTTCAGAAAGAGACTAAGACTAAGAGTGATGCTCCGAACACGATTATTGACATTTCCATCTGACATTTGTGGAAGTCTTCAGAGCAGAGGACTCTGAGTTATTGACCTTCTGTGTGTGTGTGTGTGTGTGTGTGTGTGTGTGTGTGTGTGTGTGTGTGTGTGTGTGTGTGTGTGTGTGTGTGTGTGTGTGTGTGTGTGTGTGTGTGTGTGTGTCACGTTGCCTAACTGATTGGTCCCTGACGTGATATCCCGCAGAGCAAAACCAGGCTAGTTGTTAGCATTGAAGCTAGCTACCAAACATGGACTGAAGGTGATATCGGCATCACTTTTTAAAGCCACCAACCCAACAAAAACACCCTCAATACAACTGTAATGCGTGTGTATACAATGTGTGTGTCAATGAGTCCATCCTCTGTTGTCTCTGACCCCTCTGCTCGGCGTTAATGAGACACATCTGGCCCTGTGAGGAGGGGATCTCTGAACATATGGCGGCCGGACGCCTCAGTGGGTATTCACCCAGCAGAGACAGCGTGTGGAGAATATATCATGAAGACTGAAAGTTAGTGTCTTTCTGTGTATGTTTCACACAGCTCATTGGCAGTGGTGTAACTAAGTGCATTTACTCAAGTACTGAGAGAGAGAAACAGGGGGTCCTAATTACACCTTACAGCAATCATTGATTCCATTACACACACGCACATGCACACGCACACACATGCACGTACACACACAGACACACACACATGCATGCACGTACACACACACATGCACACACACACACGCACACACATGCACACACACACACACACACACACACACACACACACACACACACACACACACACACACACACTGACATTTTGGCACAGAAACATACTCATACTGAAATACACACGTAGGCGCTCGTATTCATCAACATGCTGTTATTCTCCCAGCCTGCTGACATAAAGGACACTCTGACTCACTGTGTGTGTGTGTGTGTGTGTGTGTGTGTGTGTGTGTGTGTGTGTGTGTGTGTGTGTGTGTGTGTTACATGATGTGTGGACATTGTTGTTATCACTATATTTGTAAAACAATGCATCAGCATGCAGACAGCTATTTACACTAAAGCCCCTCTGCTGACTCACTCTCTTCCTCCTCCTCATCTTCCTCCATATATTCCACCTCTTCCTCTTCTTCTTCTAGAATAGGGCCTCTTTAATGAATTATGAATATTATGCAAATCACACACACACACACACACACACACACACACACACACACACACACACACACACACACACACACACACACACACACACACACACACACACACACACACACACACACACACACACACACACACACACACACACACACAGTCTCAGGTGTTGACCAATTCAATCAGAATGCCCTCTCCTGATTGGATGTCATGTTTCCACTTTAAGTGAACATGTCAATCGGAGCCGTTCTGAACGATGAGGCTTTAATTGGACCGAGCTCTGATTTAGAGCCGTTTGAATTGCAGACTCTTTAACAATGTAGAACATGTTAAAGAACGTGGACGGATAACTGAAGAGAGGCAGGAACAACGGTGATGTGAACAGGCACAAATAACCACGAAGAGATGAAAACAACACAAACACGCAGAGGAAAGGAATGCAAAATGACGACAAAGGGACACAAAAACAACCACGAGAGCGCAAAAACACTACAATGATGAACAACAACAACAACAGACAGACGGGAATGCAACATGAGCTCAAAAACATGATAAACAACACAGAGGAGACCTTCAAAATAATGTGAACTTTCCACCCAACACAACACACTGCTCTTTACGATTAGAAACCTGGATATCATGGAGTTCCTGTCAAGGTACTGCTGTGTCTCCTTTCAAATGTCTTCTCTGTGATATTCTGAGACCCATGAACTCTGCGATGAACAATCTACAGTGTGAGGATTTGGCTGAATGCAGTTCTTCCCAAATGAACTGCAGAAAGAAACACAAGAGATCACTGAAAACAAAGCATGTCCACAAATCCTCCAAAGGGACGAACACTGACTCGCTAAGCTTTCTCTAAACCCTACAGACAGCAGTGGTTACTGTTGACGCAGTGACAGTATTCATGCTGGGGGTCCGTCTCCTCTAAAGGTATGTTCCTGTTAGAGGGTCTTTAAACAGGGTTTATAGTGTGTTAAACCCGCTGTGTTATCCTGTCTCGGCTGATGGACTCTGTGATGAATGGTGTTTACACTGAAGTTATTAAAAGAGATGCAAAAGGAACACAAAGATGTAAGACAACAACAAATAGATCAAATGACCAAAAGCAAAGCATTTCCAAAGGTAAAAACACAACTAAGTCTCACACCACGATGTCCACCAATCATGACAATCTGACTCACTAATGAGATCACTTCAGTGTAGTCAGACCCTGATGTCTCCCTGACCCTAAAGACAGCAGTGGTTAGTGTTGAAGCCAGTGACAGTATTCTACCTCCAAAGGTCATTGAGAATGTATTTTAGTTTCCCGTCAGAGCGTCTGTAAACATGTTTTATAGGGGGAGGGGGAGTTTAACTGCGTGTTGTTCTGTCTGCGGCTCTGTGGTGAATGGTGGTGCGTTCGAGGACCAGACGGAGCACTATGGTTTCACCTCTTTGCTACAGATCTCCCTCCATTCTCTACATCTCTAACAGAAACCATTGAGGAACTCAAGACATGGAGAAAGAGAGAGAGTGAGTTCAAAGGAAGCAGCTGAGAGTGTCTCCTGCTTTGTGCTCACAGTGGATCCATCGTTGTTGTTTTATACTCTGAGCTTTATCCTCCTTTCTCCTCTTCATTCTCTTCCCCCTCTCTTCCTGCCAAACCCCTCTCTCTGCTGCCCAGAACCGTTAAGCAGTCATAACCAAAATGGCAGCTCGTTCATTCGTCTCCTCACAAACACATATTGATCTCTGAATACACGGCATTCATTCACAGAGCTGCAGCGCTGTGCTAAAAGCAGCAATG
>JAPTMU010000145.1:68969-116469 GCA_028583405.1 Pogonophryne albipinna | reverse complement strand
TTCATAGCCCAACATTAGCCACCTTTAGCTTAGCGGTGGTGACGTGAAGTCATGTGACCATGCTGTAGTTCCTTCATAGCCCAACATTAGCCACCTTTAGCTTAGCGGTGGTGACGTGAAGTCATGTGACCGTTCGGTAGTTCCTTCATAGCCGAACATTAGCCTCCTTTAGCTTAGCGGTGGTGACGTGAAGTCATGTGACCGTGCTGTAGTTCCTTTATAGCCCAACATTAGCCTCCTTTAGCTTAGCGGTGGTGTTGTGAAGTCATGTGACCGTACTGTAGTTCCTTTATAGCCCAACATTAGCCTCCTTTAGCTTAGCGATGGTGAAGTGAAGTCATGTGACCGTGCTGTAGTTCCTTCATAGCCCAACATTAGCCACCTTTAGCTTAGCGGTGGTGACGTGAAGTCATGTGACCATGCTGTAGTTCCTTCATAGCCGAACATTAGCCTCCTTTAGCTTAGCGGTGGTGACGTGAAGTCATGTGACCGTTCGGTAGTTCCTTCATAGCCGAACATTAGCCTCCTTTAGCTTAGCGGTGGTGACGTGAAGTCATGTGACCGTGCTGTAGTTCCTTTATAGCCCAACATTAGCCTCCTTTAGCTTAGCGGTGGTGTTGTGAAGTCATGTGACCGTGCTGTAGTTCCTTTATAGCCCAACATTAGCCTCCTTTAGCTTAGCGTTAGTGACGGGAAGTCATTTGACCGTGCTGTAGTTCCTTTATAGCCCATTCCTTTAACATTAGCTTTTTACTTCAGAAATCATCACGTATAACAGAGTTACTTCAACACTCTGTTATACGTGCTGTGTTAGAGAGTTAAATCTCAGGAACATTTTCTGGTCCTATGGAGTGTAAAGCAGTGCAGAGCTGGTCCACTCCGCTGTGAGTGGGTTCCCGGATACGATACAATGTCGTATATCTACCGGGACCGCAACAAAAAGGAGCTGGCTTGGAGGAGAATAAGAACCCAGACACGAATATTCACATCGCGTCCGGTGTGAACGAAGCATTAGAGGAGAACCAGAGACTAACCTGAGACCAGACCCGGCGGCAGACATACATCTCTGGGCGGGCATTTGATTTACCAGGGCGTGCCCGGGGCGGTGGGTGAGGGAGGCGCTCGTGAATTGTTGTTACGGAACGAGAGGGGGTTTAGGTTGCCATAAGGCTGTTGACGGTCTTATTATACATCCATTGGTTGGTTTTGTGGCACATTTGTAACACTGTGCCAACTTGGGCAAGCACGCAGGCAAACCTGAGCGCACACAGGGTGGAGAGGTGGAGTGAGGTTGAGCGATGGAGAGAAAGGGAGAGAGAGAGAGAGAGATTGAGCGAGGCAGAGAGCGTGTGCAGCGGTCTGCTTGCGCACAGAGCAGGAGTTTGTGAGAGAGCCGGCTTGAGAGTCAATTTCTCTTCAAAATATAATTGATTGCCAGCCTCCCTTGTCCCTGGCTGGCTTGCTAGCTCGTTGGTAACGTAACTGATTTCTTCTCATGTGCCTGCATCTGGCGCTGAGTTGCCATATTCCTTTCGTGAACCACTTCCTGATATCCATTGTTGCAGATAAATATAAATGATAAAAGCCAAACTAACCTTGTAGTAGCTTAGTATATAGTGCCGCGCACATATACTATCAGGACGTTACTGATGTGGTACGGCTGCGGAGTGATACTGTGTGTATGCAAGCCCGCATCTTAAACGCATGTATGTATCATGGCGGAAGATCTGTTAAGTAAATAAAGATGCCTCATACTAAGGTCTACGGATGGGCGGGCCCAAATCCTGGATGGGCGGGCCCGGCCCCACGGGGGCCCGCCCATGACGCCGGGTCTGCCTGAGACATCCCAGATACAGACTGAAACTCCTCCGGTTAATGAACACTTCGCTCTGCAAACATTTAAAATCTTGCCAAGTATGTTTGTCTAATTTCTAGTCAGAATATTTGGTTACACTTGATATAAGACCTATTAACTTAAGTCTTTCGTTTAGACAAGGCATCTTAGGCATCTTTTTTTGTCAAAGTCTCTTAAAAACGTCTTACAGGAAAATCACCATCAGAAAACAGAAAGCGTCTAAGCCTCTGTCTTTTTTTTGTAACAAATTCCCTAATTCTGGTCAAATTTAGTTCAAAATAAGTTTCCCCAGCCAAATACAAGATCTGATTTATCTCAGTATCCCATCTTTACTTCAAGAAATCTTACCAAGCCATTTCGTACTTGTTCTATTGGTTCACTTATCAAAAGATAAAAACATCTTCAACATCGTTTTTATTCTATATTGACTTGCTTTTGGAGCAGCATCTTTTCCAGTGTGGCTTTGCATTAACGCCTCGTCTTACCATCACCGCTCAGATTAAACCTGGTTTTCACTCCTCACTCACTCTGAAGCCCTGAAGGGGAACCAAGCATCACATATGTTCCTCTACACCCCCAGATCATTAAAGACATCGTAAAGAAGGACCAGAAGTCTCCGAGCAGATGTCCAACAGAGTCCACATGGAGCCGTTGTTCAGGTGCTATTAACCAGATTACTGCTTCATGTGCAATTACAAAGAAACGGGTTTATGGGATGAGTTCCAGACTTCAAAAGACTACAGACATCAAACCAGAGCATTAAAGTATTGTTGGGGTAACACTTTATATTAAGGTACACTTATTCACCACTACTAACTAACTACTAGCTTATTGGTTATGAACAAGACTTCACTTTAAAATAGGGAACATGTTCTGAGTTAGAAATACCACATTTTGAGTTATTTAGACACAATTAACACTCGTGGTTTCATGTCTTGTTACATAAGAATTGATGTTGATGATTGGTGTTAGGTGTTATTATGGGAGAATTATTGTTCTTGTGGTACTACTGCCTTATTAGGCCCATATTGAGAATACCAAAACTCATGTACAACAACTTCCTTACTTGCAATAAATAAGCTCTAATTAGAGGGTTATTGAGGAAAAACTCTCAACTAATTGCCTAATACTTGTAGAATAAGGCATTAACACTAGAACCGCCAGGGGTCGCTGTATGGGTAAAATGTACCCGCTATTAGAATGCATTGATTTTCAAGGTACAATGTTCTTTTATTTATTATACTAGAACACAGGGTTAAGAGTGAGTTTTGATCGCACAGTGATGAAACTTATACCAATAGAATCTGTGGACTCTCAGCTTTCATAGGATATCTAGTGTGCAGATAGCATGAAGTATGAAATATCGCTAAAAGTGTCTCTCTATATCTCTCTCTCTCTCTCTATCTATCTATCTATCTATCTATCTATCTATCTATCTATCTATCTATCTATCTATCTCTCTCTCTATATATCTCTCTATCTATCGGTTCTAAGAACCGCATTAAACAACAGGCGTTGCTATAGCAATACGTCATGTTTATGTACGAGATCAATAGCGCAAGAATCACTGCATTTCTATAAGGTAAATATTACCCGCTGGCGCTGATGGGTATAAATGGCAATTTTGTTGGCCATTTCTTCAATCTGACTTCATATTGACATTTTTAACAACAGAGGGTGCGACATAACAAACTCTCAGGAAAAGTCACAGACTGGGAGACTTGAATATTTTATCGAAAGAAAGTTACATACAATCAAGAAACAGCTGCGGGTAAAATGTACCCATTGGCGGTTCTAGTGTTAATAAGTGTTTTATAATGACTAATAAAGAGCCAATATACTGCAAAATGCATGTTAATTAACAACTAGTTGATGGTGAATATGTGTACGTTTAAAGGTGGGGTAGGTAAGTTTGAGAAACCGGCTCGAGATACACTTGTTGTTATATTCCATGGAATGCTCTTAACATCCCGATAGCAATGAATATCTGAAGTGCTTTGACAAAAAATCCATTAAAAAACGTCATCAGTGGAAGCTGTGGCGCTGTAAAAAGCACGACCAATCATCTGAGCCGGCTAAAGTAACTGGATGGCCTACCTGCCTGTCAGCCTTCCATCTGTGCACAAACTGATCTCGTGCCCTCATTGGTCATGTGCGCGTTCGTGTGTGTTGGAGGAGGGGCTCTGTAAGGAAGTGGCAAGATTGTTTCCGGCTGTGTATTTTCAAATTCTAGCGCACTCGAGCTGGTTTCTCCAAAATTACCTACCCCACCTTTAAGTAAAAGTGTTACCAATGTTGGTATTTTCTTTGAGGTTGGTTTGTACTACAGTGTTGAGATGCATTCAACAAACCAATTAAATTCAAGTCTCTATCATCATGTGCTCAGCAGCTCCAGTGTAGATATGTCAATGACAAACTGAAGTCCTCCTCCAACAGAGCAACATGAATATATATAGGACAGAGAACTAATACAACAGATAAAATAGTGCAAGAGAATGTTTTGAGATGTGCAAGTAAACACAAATACAATATAAATAGTGCAAGAAGAGTCTAAATACAAGTAAATGGAATATGATATAGAGATAAATAATTAGCAACCAGATGAATGTTTATGGATGTTCTTCACAGAGTTCAGGTGTTTAACAGTCTTATGGCCTGTGGGATGAAATTGTCTCTGAGTCTGGTGGTTTTAGTCCTGAAACTGTCCCTGAGTCTGGTGGTTTTAGTCCTGATGCTGTCTCTGAGTCTGGTGGTTTTAGTCCTGAAACTGTCCCTGAGTCTGGTGGTTTTAGTCCTGATGCTGTCTCTGAGTCTGGTGGTTTTAGTCCTGAAACTGTCCCTGAGTCTGGTGGTTTTAGTCCTGAAACTGTCTCTGAGTCTGGTGGTTTTAGTCCTGAAACTGTCCCTGAGTCTGGTGGTTTTAGTCCTGATGCTGTCTCTGAGTCTGGTGGTTTTAGTCCTGAAACTGTCCCTGAGTCTGGTGGTTTTAGTCCTGAAACTGTATCATCATGTGTCATTGTAGCGACCAGAGGGGGGGGGGGGATATATCCAGTCTCTGATAGTGTTACGTTAATATGAGAGCGCTCTGTTTGATTCTGAAATTGTATATATATGTATATAAATATATACATATATGTATATGTGTGTGTGTGTGTGTGTGTGTGTGTGTGTGTGTGTGTGTGTGTGTGTGTGTCCGCATCTGTAGCCTGTTATTGTCTCATTATTCCGCACTGTGAATGAATCAAAGCGGTCATGAACTCATCTGTCCATCAGACAGAGAGCTGCTGTGCCTCCTGTCATCATTAATGGACGTCTCTTTAAAATGACCGCTCAGAGGAGAGGAGTTCTCCTTTCTCTAACCGCCTGCTGCTTCCCCTCCTCTCTCTTCGGTTCCCCTCCTCGGCTCCTCGGCTCACAGCTCCTGTGGGCGGGACTAAGTATCGAGGATACCAGTCGAGGAGGGGAGTCGAGGAGGGGAGTTAGAGAAATGAGAAAGGGCCCAGCTCGAGTGGCTAGAATTTGAAAATACACAGCCGGAAAAAATCTGCCCCTTCCTCACAGAGCCCCTCCTCCAACACACACCAACGCGCAGATGACCAATGAGGGCACGAGATCAGTTTGTGCACAGATGGAAGGCTGACAGGCAGGTAGGCCATCCAGTTACTTTAGCCGGCTCAGATGATTGGTCGTGCTTTTTACAGCACTACTGCTTCCACTGATGAGATGTTTTATGGATTTGTTGTCAAAGCACTTCAGATATTCATTGCTATCGGGATGTTTAGAGCATTCCATGGAATATAACAACAAGTGTATCTCGAGCCGGTTTCTCAAACTTACCTACCCCACCTTTAATGTCAGTGTGTGTTATGATGTCGTCCTGCAGGGAGATTCCTGCAGCATCTATACAGAGAATCTCACAGGGATTTAAATAAACTTGAATTATATGTTAGTACTTAGAAGAATAGGGATATAGTTAAATGTGAAAAGGAAATGATTCTGGAAAGACAATTGACTTTAACCCAATAATTAAATTACCCATTTAAACACCGATTCAAAATACACATTTTAAATGTGAAATAGAAAAAGGGTGAATAATAAAGGGAGGATGGAAAAATAAAACATAAAATGACACTTCTTTCTTATCTTAATTGTGTTTCCCAATGTAATATAGTTTTCGTTATTAAATGACCAACTTCAAGTTAAGATTTATTATTTTTCCATTCAGCATTCAGCATTCAGCATTCAGCATTCAGCATTCAGCATTCAGCATGGTCAAGGTCCATTTCTTTTATTAAATGGCAATTCTCCAATATCCATTATTCATTTCAATATTATAATGTCAAACATACTGACACTTGCTATTTCCAATAACACAGTGACATCACTATAGAACACTTGTGCTCCTATTGGATAAGGGAGGGGACTTTTCTATGCGGTTGGCCAATCACAACAGGGCCGGCAAGCTAACCAATCAGGACTTTAAAAAGGACTCTTTAAAGTAGAGACACTACATACTGATATACACATGAACATCAGCAGGAGAGGACTCTTTAAAGTAGAGACAATACATACTGATATACACCTGAACATCAGCAGGAGAGGACTCTTTAAAGTAGAGACACTACATACTGATATACACCTGAACATCAGCAGGAGAGGACTCTTTAAAGTAGAGACAATACATACTGATATACACCTGAACATCATCAGGAGAGGACTCTTTAAAGTAGAGACAATACATACTGATATACACCTGAACATCAGCAGGAGAGGACTCTTTAAAGTAGAGACAATACATACTGATATACACCTGAACATCATCAGGAGAGGACTCTTTAAAGTAGAGACAATACATACTGATATACACCTGAACATCATCAGGAGAGGACTCTTTAAAGTAGAGACAATACATACTGATATACACCTGAACATCAGCAGGAGAGGACTCTTTAAAGTAGAGACACTACATACTGATATACACCTGAACATCAGCAGGAGAGGACTCTTTAAAGTAGAGACACTACATACTGATACACACCTGAACATCAGCAGGAGAGGACTCTTTAAAGTAGAGACACTACATACTGATATACACCTGAACATCAGCAGGAGAGGACTCTTTAAAGTAGAGACACTACATACTGATATACACCTGAACATCAGCAGGAGAGGACTCTTTAAAGTAGAGACACTACTGATATACACCTGAACCTCAGCAGGAGAGGACTCTTTAAAGTAGAGACACTACATACTGATATACACCTGAACATCAGCAGGAGAGGACTCTTTAAAGTAGAGACACTACTGATATACACCTGAACCTCAGCAGGAGAGGACTCTTTAAAGTAGAGACACTACATACTGATATACACCTGAACATCAGCAGGAGAGGACTCTTTAAAGTAGAGACACTACATACTGATATACACCTGAACATCAGCAGGAGAGGACTCTTTAAAGTAGAGACACTACATACTGATATACACCTGAACATCAGCAGGAGAGGACTCTTTAAAGTAGAGACACTACTGATATACACCTGAACCTCAGCAGGAGAGGACTCTTTAAAGTAGAGACACTACATACTGATATACACCTCAACATCAGCAGGAGAGGACTCTTTAAAGTAGAGACACTACATACTGATATACACCTGAACATCAGCAGGAGAGGACTCTTTAAAGTAGAGACACTACATACTGATATACACCTGAACATCAGCAGGAGAGGACTCTTTAAAGTAGAGACACTACATACTGATATACACCTGAACATCAGCAGGAGAGGACTCTTTAAAGTAGAGACACTACATACTGATATACACCTGAACATCAGCAGGAGAGGACTCTTTAAAGTAGAGACACTACATACTGATATACACCTGAACATCAGCTGCAGAGGACTCTTTAAAGTAGAGACACTACTGATATACACCTGAACATCAGCAGGAGAGGACTCTTTAAAGTAGAGACACTACATACTGATATACACCTGAACATCAGCAGGAGAGGACTCTTTAAAGTAGAGACAATACAAACTGATATAGACCTGAACATCAGTAGGAGAGGACTCTTTAAAGTAGAGACACTACACACTGATATACACCTGAACATCATCAGGAGAGGACTCTTTAAAGTAGAGACACTACATACTGATATACACCTGAACATCAGCAGGAGAGGACTCTTTAAAGTAGAGACACTACATACTGATATACACCTGAACATCAGTTGGAGAGGACTCTTTAAAGTAGAGACACTACATACTGATATACACCTGAACATCAGTAGGAGAGGACTCTTTAAAGTAGAGACACTACATACTGATATACACCTGAACATCAGTTGGAGAGGACTCTTTAAAGTAGAGACACTACATACTGATATACACCTGAACATCAGCAGGAGAGGACTCTTTAAAGTAGAGACACTACATCCTGATATTCACCTGAACATCAGCAGGAGAGGACTCTTTAAAGTAGAGACACTACATACTGATATACACCTGAACATCAGCAGGAGAGGACTCTTTAAAGTAGAGACACTACATCCTGATATTCACCTGAACATCAGCAGGAGAGGACTCTTTAAAGTAGAGACACTACATACATGCATTGCGAGTATGAGTATGGAAGCACTACATTAGAAAGAGCTAATTCCACTGTGAGTAAATAATATGCTTTCCAGTGAAACCAGTTCCAATTGTCCTGTTTGTGCAGACTGTAGTCAGCTGCATTAACAGAGAGCAGGTAATGAGTCTCTCTGCCTCTCAGTGTGCAGCTTTTTAATTGGCTTCAGCCTCCCTTCTTTGAGTATGAATATGTTTCTCTAATGAACTGTGTGAGTGTGGGAGGAGCCGTCACTGGAATTCAAAATAATAAATACAAATCTTATAATGAATCTGCAAACGTGTTAAACGGTAACTTCTGTCTCACAGAGTAAAACCTCACACAGATGTAAAATATGATCTTCTCTTAAGTTAAGATGAGACAAATCTGTTTGTTTGGTATTCCTTCTACATATGTGCGATTCCACATTATATGTTTGATATTGTAAGATAAGAGGTACTTTATTGATCCCACATTGGGAAAGGTTAGCGTACAGAACAAGGCATTGCACATAAGTAGAAATTAAACAGTAGAAATTAAAGAGTAGAAATAAACAAATACTAGAATTTAAAAATCTCAAAATAGAATTAAAACAGCATTAAAAAGTAGAAACGGAAATATACTGAGTTTTTCAGCTGCAAGAAACTGCACTTATTTTGAATCTGCTGACAAACGTGTTAGACTTCTGTTCCAGAGAGTGAAAGCTCACGGTATATCACACAGATGTTACATATTCTCTTCTCTTTAGTTAAGATGAGACAAATCCCACTCCATTGGTCCCTGAGGGGAAATCAATTCATTCCAGCAGCACTGAACATATATTCAAAACCATAAGAAATGAATCAATTAATGAGGTGAGATTAAAGCTCATATACCTCAGAATAAATCTATTAACTGTACAAATATTTGTCCAAAGGATGTAATGTAATTTTTGAGATATATTAACAAAGCTATAAAGTGCTTTATATGATTTAATAGTTAAACATGTATTTCCTTGTTGATTTAGTTTATAGTAAATGTATTATCATTTAGTGTCATTATATTAAAGGTCACCTATCATGCTATTTTCAGGTAACAGCATAGGTCTCAGATGTATACAAATATATAAAAAACATGAAGTGTTTTGCTCAGTGACGGAGCGGGTCACAGAGTGACCCGCTCCGTCACTGACAGCCCACACACACACACACACACACCACACACACACACCAAACATTTCCTGCTCTCTTCCGTCAAATGAACCGTGCAATTTCTTATTTATTTTACGTTTGTTTAATTATGGGGAATGATTGTGTTCAGAGGTGGTTAACCTGTTTATGTTTGGGTCGGATTCTTTTGTTGAAATGTGGTTTTGAGTTGATTGTGTCACCTGTTGACGGTGAGCCTGTGGGAGGGGCTATGGGGTCAAAAGGGACGGTGTTGGTTCCTTGTTTTTTTGGGACTGTGTCACTCTGAAGAATGTTGCAGAGAAGGCAACAGCTGGGACGTGTTCGGGGTTTGTTGCAGTGAAGGCAACAGCTGGGACGTGTTCGGGGTTTGTTGCAGAGAAGGCAACAGCTGGGACGTGTTCGGGGTTTGTTGCAGAGAAGGCAACAGCTGGGACGTGTTCGGGGTTTGTTGCAGAGAAGGCAACAGCTGGGACGTGTTCGAGGTTTGTTGCAGAGAAGGCAACAGCTGGGACGTGTTCGGGGTTTGTTGCAGAGAAGGCAACAGCTGGGACGTGTTCGGGGTTTGTTGCAGAGAAGGCAACAGCTGGGACGTGTTCGGGGTTTGTTGCAGAGAAGGCAACAGCTGGGACGTGTTCGGGGTTTGTTGCAGAGAAGGCAACAGCTGGGACGTGTTCGGGGTTTGTTGCAGAGAAGGCAACAGCTGGGACGTGTTCGGGGTTTGTTGCAGAGAAGGCAACAGCTGGGACGTGTTCGAGGTTTGTTGCAGAGAAGGCAACAGCTGGGACGTGTTCGGGGTTTGTTGCAGAGAAGGCAACAGCTGGGACGTGTTCGGGGTTTGTTGCAGAGAAGGCAACAGCTGGGACGTGTTCGGGGTTTGTTGCAGAGAAGGCAACAGCTGGGACGTGTTCGGGGTTTGTTGCAGAGAAGACAACAGCTGGGACGTGTTCGGGGTTTGTTGCAGAGAAGGCAACAGCTGGGACGTGTTCGGGGGTTGTTGCAGAGAAGGCAACAGCTGGGACGTGTTCGGGGTTTGTTGCAGAGAAGACAACAGCTGGGACGTGTTCGGGGTTTGTTGCAGAGAAGGCAACAGCTGGGACGTGTTCGGAGTTTGTTGCAGAGAAGACAACAGCTGGGACGTGTTCGGGGTTTGTTGCAGTGAAGGCAACAGCTGGGACGTGTTCGGGGTTTGTTGCAGAGAAGGCAACAGCTGGGACGTGTTCGGGGTTTGTTGCAGAGAAGGCCACAGCTGGGACGTGTTCGGGGTTTGTTGCAGAGAAGGCAACAGCTGGGACGTGTTCGGGGTTTGTTGCAGAGAAGGCCACAGCTGGGACGTGTTCGGGGTTTGTTGCAGAGAAGGCAACAGCTGGGACGTGTTCGGGGTTTGTTGCAGAGAAGGCAACAGCTGGGACGTGTTCGGGGTTTGTTGCAGTGAAGGCAACAGCTGGGACGTGTTCGGGGTTTGCTGCAGAGAAGGCAACAGCTGGGACGTGTTCGGGGTTTGTTGCAGAGAAGGCAACAGCTGGGACGTGTTCGGGGTTTGTTGCAGAGAAGGCAACAGCTGGGACGTGTTCGGGGTTTGTTGCAGTGAAGGCAACAGCTGGGACGTGTTCGGGGTTTGTTGCAGAGAAGGCAACAGCTGGGACGTGTTCGGGGTTTGTTGCAGAGAAAGCAACAGCTGGGACGTGTTCGGGGTTTGTTGCAGAGAAGGCAACAGCTGGGACGTGTTCGGGGTTTGTTGCAGTGAAGGCAACAGCTGGGACGTGTTCGGGGTTTGCTGCAGAGAAGGCAACAGCTGGGACGTGTTCGGGGTTTGTTGCAGTGAAGGCAACAGCTGGGACGTGTTCGGGGTTTGTTGCAGTGAAGGCAACAGCTGGGACGTGTTCGGGGTTTGTTGCAGTGAAGGCAACAGCTGGGACGTGTTCGGGGTTTGTTGCAGAGAAGGCAACAGCTGGGACGTGTTCGGGGTTTGTTGCAGTGAAGGCAACAGCTGGGACGTGTTCGGGGTTTGTTGCAGAGAAGGCAACAGCTGGGACGTGTTCGGGGGTTGTTGCAGAGAAGGCAACAGCTGGGACGTGTTCGGGGTTTGTTGCAGAGAAGGCAACAGCTGGGACGTGTTCGGGGTTTGTTGCAGAGAAGGCAACAGCTGGGACGTGTTCGGGGTTTGCTGCAGAGAAGGCAACAGCTGGGACGTGTTCGGGGTTTGTTGCAGAGAAGACAACAGCTGGGACGTGTTCGGGGGTTGTTGCAGAGAAGGCAACAGCTGGGACGTGTTCGGGGGTTGTTGCAGAGAAGGCAACAGCTGGGACGTGTTCGGGGTTTGTTGCAGAGAAGACAACAGCTGGGACGTGTTCGGGGGTTGTTGCAGAGAAGGCAACAGCTGGGACGTGTTCGGGGGTTGTTGCAGTGAAGGCAACAGCTGGGACGTGTTCGGGGTTTGTTGCAGTGAAGGCAACAGCTGGGACGTGTTCGGGGTTTGTTGCAGAGAAGGCAACAGCTGGGACGTGTTCGGGGTTTGTTGCAGTGAAGGCAACAGCTGGGACGTGTTCGGGGTTTGTTGCAGTGAAGGCAACAGCTGGGACGTGTTCGGGGTTTGTTGCAGTGAAGGCAACAGCTGGGACGTGTTCGGGGTTTGTTGCAGTGAAGGCAACAGCTGGGACGTATTCGGGGGTTTGTTGCAGAGAAGGCAACAGCTGGGACGTGTTCGGGGTTTGTTGCAGAGAAGGCAACAGCTGGGACGTGTTCGGGGTTTGTTGCAGAGAAGGCAACAGCTGGGACGTGTTCGGGGTTTGTTGCAGAGAAGGCAACAGCTGGGACGTGTTCGGGGTTTGTTGCAGAGAAGGCAACAGCTGGGACGTGTTCGGGGTTTGTTGCAGAGAAGGCAACAGCTGGGACGTGTTCGGGGTTTGTTGCAGTGAAGGCAACAGCTGGGACGTGTTCGGGGTTTGTTGCAGAGAAGGCAACAGCTGGGACGTGTTCGGGGTTTGTTGCAGAGAAGGCAACAGCTGGGACGTGTTCGGGGTTTGTTGCAGAGAAGGCAACAGCTGGGACGTATTCGGGGTTTGTTGCAGAGAAGGCAACAGCTGGGACGTGTTCGGGGTTTGTTGCAGAGAAGGCAACAGCTGGGACGTATTCGGGGTTTGTTGCAGAGAAGGCAACAGCTGGGACGTGTTCGGGGTTTGTTGCAGAGAAGGCAACAGCTGGGACGTGTTCGGGGTTTGTTGCAGAGAAGGCAACAGCTGGGACGTATTCGGGGTTTGTTGCAGAGAAGGCAACAGCTGGGACGTGTTCGGGGTTTGTTGCAGTGAAGGCAACAGCTGGGACGTGTTCGGGGTTTGTTGCAGTGAAGGCAACAGCTGGGACGTGTTCGGGGTTTGTTGCAGAGAAGGCAACAGCTGGGACGTATTCGGGGGTTTGTTGCAGAGAAGGCAACAGCTGGGACGTGTTCGGGGTTTGTTGCAGTGAAGGCAACAGCTGGGACGTGTTCGGGGTTTGTTGCAGAGAAGGCAACAGCTGGGACGTGTTCGGGGTTTGTTGCAGAGAAGGCAACAGCTGGGACGTGTTCGGGGTTTGTTGCAGAGAAGGCAACAGCTGGGACGTGTTCGGGGTTTGTTGCAGAGAAGGCAACAGCTGGGACGTGTTCGGGGTTTGTTGCAGAGAAGGCAACAGCTGGGACGTGTTCGGGGTTTGTTGCAGAGAAGGCAACAGCTGGGACGTGTTCGGGGTTTGTTGCAGTGAAGGCAACAGCTGGGACGTGTTCGGGGTTTGTTGCAGTGAAGGCAACAGCTGGGACGTGTTCGGGGTTTGTTGCAGTGAAGGCAACAGCTGGGACGTGTTCGGGGTTTGTTGCAGTGAAGGCAACAGCTGGGACGTGTTCGGGGTTTGTTGCAGAGAAGGCAACAGCTGGGACGTGTTCGGGGTTTGTTGCAGAGAAGGCAACAGCTGGGACGTGTTCGGGGTTTGTTGCAGAGAAGGCAACAGCTGGGACGTGTTCGGGGTTTGTTGCAGAGAAGGCAACAGCCAGAACACGTTTACTCTGAATGAGTGATGGACGGCCTGTTTTTGTCTTTTATTTTGTTTGTTTAAGGCAGGGGTCTCCAACCTTTCTTCATCTGAGAGCTACTTTGAAAAAATGAAAGTGGCCAAGAGCTACTTGCATCACATCACTTACATTTATTCACATAGCCCTCATCAGTTGAATTAAGCTATACTTTTGTACACGTGTGAAATTGCAATACCTAAAGCTTATCACAAATCTTAACTTCACATCAAGGTCCAAGAAAACGAAAATGTCTCACATATTATTCTGGCCCACATAGTGAGTGCTTCTCTGAGAATTCACATACATGTCCTTAATCACCACCTTGCAAGCATCGAATGCACTTATGGTCAAATAAGTGCATTCACTCTTTTTCACAGTCAGTGAGATGAATGGCGCTGCATGGAGTCACCATAGAGGGGTCTGCTGGACCCACTTAGGTTCACTCTGATAGAGTCATTTAAATGTTGATCAGTCGGTCTTGTTCTGTATTGAGATTTCATTCATGTCAGAAAAAGCTGCTTCACAAAGGCCTGTAGAGCCACATAAAGCAGACGTGTTCAGTGCTGCTTGGTGAATGTTCTTAGAGTTTTCTGGGTCTACAAGGCTCCAGAAATGTTGTGAGTTTTGCTGAGACTTAAGCTGAACATGATTTTGGAGATTTATAACCTCCATCTCCACAGGATTGACACTGAACAGTTCAGCCATCTTCTTCATCTTCTTCTTCGTCTTGACATGAAATTATAAACCATAATAAATCAACTGTAGGTCTAGCCTCCCTATATCTGTGTGTGAAATTGCTCCATCCTCAAAAACGAAAAACTAATACTTCTGCAGTCTAGCTGCAGCTTCTAGCAACGGCCTTCTGTTAAAGAAAGGACACTGAATGTCCTGAATGAGGCCTCACACACAGGACTTGAGTCTGAACACAGCAGACAACAGGAGTCTTTACAACAGCATATAAAAACTAAAATAGTGCATGTGGGTGCACACTCACATTCTCTGTCTTACTGTTACATGAATCCCATGAATGTATGAGACTAAGTTAGCTTCATATCTCAATCAGTGATTAAGTGAATAATAAAGTTTCTATCGGGTCACTATCAGCCTGTCACTCATTATTTTCAGGAGGGGGCGGGGTTTGGAGGAACAGAGGAGACGGTGATCGCGGAAGCTTTCCTCCTGCCTTCACAAACTTTACACAAGTATTTATCAACTGAAAATAGCAAGAGGACATTCATACTCTGCAATCCAAGACTTGATTAAATCCACCAAAAACCTGACATGACGATAACGAGTGTTTTTCAAAAACACAAATCCCTCCCTGTGTGTCTCTGAGCCGCAGCGACACGGCCTGATTCAGAGCGGGTCATTCTGCTGCTGGTTCTGGTGTTGCTGGAGAAAGCAGACTGCTCCGTGTGGGGGCGGAGCTTAATCCGGCTCATGAAGCGGGACCTGGCAGATACTGTCTAAAATGCTGCGGTGATGAAACGCAAGGATTATTAGATCATGGATTATCAAGGGTTCTCTCTGAAACAGTTTGGAGCTCAAAGGCTTTCTCTCTTGCCGGTTATACCACAAGGTGAGTTCCTTTTTACTTCCTGCTTCTTCACACACATGCTCTCCAGCACAGGTTAGCTCTGAGTGTTAGCGATGCTAATGTAAACACTGACCATATTACGTCCAAAACAGTCGGGCATTGTTTCTGATAGTGACGTTTCTGATAGTGCCGTGGGTCCGCCGCCGATACGTCATATCGGACGCAAATCTGGATCAGCTCCGTTGTAGCCCCGTTTTTAGAGATTTGGGTACGGAGGAAAAGAGAGAGGGTTTTATTTTCTGACGCTGCGTGAGTCTCCTGACTGGGGACCAGGGGCGCACTGGGACTAACAAATCAGCCCGGGCAACACACTTCGGTACCACTAGTAAATAAATCAATGGTCAACGGGGGGGGGGGGGGGGGGCACTGCCGGGGACACATATTTATGTATAAAAGACATCAAAAAGTGCATTTTGCATAATAGGTCCCCTTTAAGTCAGTTAAAGTAGTTATGCTTTTTTCATGGGAATAATTCGTTTTACTTTTGCATAAATGTTCAGTTTTACTCAGATGATTAGTGTTATTATTTTACATGTAATATTCATGTGATTAACAGTATAAGTATGTGGTAAACACTCTAAATCCATTTGTATCTGTAATATAAAGTATTGAGATCCTTCACTTAGGTGAAAGCAACCCTATGGTAGAAATACTACAAGTATACAATCCTTCATAAAGTCATATTTTACATTTCTGAAACCATGTTTGGTGAGAAGAGCTTCGTCGTTTATAAAACTGCTGATCAAGTATTATACATTGTGAATGACGTAACAAAGTTGCCTTAATTAAAAAGAGTGACACAATTAATTTCATAGTTAAATTCAATAAATGAATACTTTATTTCATGTAATGTTATAATCGTTAAATATGGCATGATTTAATACAGTTTTGTTTTATATGTTACACCAATAAGTGTTGTTTGTTGTGCCTAGGAACTAATGTTCGTTCATGTGCTGGTACTGCATGTTATGTTGATGCACTGGACAACTCAACGTGGGTTGACGTCTTTATTGAAGCTCTGCTGCAGTCCGTGACAAAGTCATTCAGAAAAGGAACTTTAAAGATCAATCTCCTTTCAGGTCAAGCGACCAACGAGGTATATGTTCAGGTTTTCATGTGGGCGTCACGTCCTATTTTCATTCATATATTCTCATTCATATATGTGTAGCACACTATGCTAATATGTTTGGCTATGGATATGTTATTTGTTGTTATAGTTCTCACGGTGTAACGGAAGAAGGGAGGCCACAAGATTCAAACTCCAAGAAATAAATGCCCGTTTCAAAGAACCGACCTGTGTGTGTGTCGTGAAGAGGGACACACACATTACATCACATGTCACTTGTTAGACGCTTTTCTCCAAAGCGACTCACATACTCAACACTGTGGGCAATCCCCACAGGAGCACTTTGGGGTGAAGGGTCTCAGGGACACAACGACATGCTGACTGCAGTGGGACTCGAACCTGATTCTTTGTCCAGCACACTACCCACTGAGCCACAGCCTCCCACACATGTTTCTTTTCATAACAAGCTAAGCTATCAGCACATGTAGCTACAGGGACGTCACATGGATGTACAAATAGTTATGAGACCATAAGTACAAATTCATCATCACCAAATGTCATTTAACAAGCTTTCAAACTGTACATATTGTATCAGACTACTGGTACACATGAAACACTGCAGTACATATACAAAGAACAGACACTGAACATGTATTGGTGTGCCAGGTGTGATCCATGTGGGGGGAGGGGCACGTGTGTGTGTGTGTGTGTGTGTGTGTGTGTGTGTGTGTGTGTGTGTGTGTGTGTGTGTGTGTGTGTGTGTGTGTGTGTGTGTGTGTGTGTGTGTGTGTGTGTGTGTGTGTGTAGGTGTGTGTAGGTGTGTGTGTTCTCTGATCCAGATGGTTACTAATTCCTTGTCTTTATGGCAGGAACACCATGGTTGTTACAAAGTTCACTAAATCATCCAAAATGCAATGAAAGTGTGATCAGCGATGTTACATGTTCAAATGTCTCCTGTGAAGGATATCCTGAAGCTTTAATGCAATTGAATGTAAAAGTAAAAAGTTAGGATTGATGAAAGTAGTGAATGGGTCAGACCCGAAGACAACAGGAGGGTTGACTAACTGGTGTTGCCCTCCAATACGAGGGTCACCCGTTTGCCTTAGAAATGAATAACTGCAGAAAAACACGTTTTGATGGTGTTTGTTTTTAGTTTAGTTTCTCTCGATGTAGTTGTGTCTGTTCTATATTTGTCGACGGAAAAATTAAGAGTTTTAAAAAAACTAAAATACACATGTTCGCTGCACTAAAGATCCGTAAGTGTTCAACATCCAGAAATAAAGAACACAAAACACATTTGTATGGATGGATTCTGTCATCTCTCGTTAATGATGGTGTTTTTGTCTCGTGATTTTCCCCTTTCATTTTGAATAGTAACCTTCCCTCTCGCTTCAGATACTCTGACCTCCCTTCCTTGTGTGTCTCCCACTGATTGTCGCCCGGCCCCTGATTGTCTCCACCTGTCCCCATGACCTGGTGTATTGATTGTCCTCGTCTCCCTCTGTTGGTTTCGTTTCTTGTGACAGTCTACCAGCGTATCGTGCCAGAAAGAATCCCATCAGAGCTTTGAGCCACGTCTTGTCTCAGTATTCATATATTCATGCTCCTAGTGTTTTTCCTCATTGCAGTGATTTTGTTTTGTTAGTGTCTTTTCCTCGTTAGGAGTGATTTGGTTTTGGTCGTTGAGCTTTGGTTTGAATAAAAGCTGTGTGAGTGGTGCTTTTGAGTTCAAACCCGTTTATTCAGTCGTAAGGATTCTCACATGGCATCAAGTTCTTAACTCCTGATGCTGTCCTTGTAGCTGCTTCAGATAATGAACCTACATCTCCATCTGAAATCTAGCTACAGTTCATCAGAACCAGATCAGAGATGTAAAGCGTCATATCGTCTGCAGCAGATCTGAGGCAGAGAAGAAACTAAACTGGATATTCCTCCAGCTCTCTCCTCTCCCATTGTTCCCCTGATGTTCTACATGTTCTTAGCATGTTCTTAGCATGTAGCTGGTTGCTCAACATGCACACAAACTGTTTCAGATGTGTGTTCGGACTCATCTCACGTCCTCACCTCTGCTCTCAAACTAAATATACAGTATAATGAAATATAAATCAGTAAGGTGCATTTCGTCCCATATCTTAACTGCCAAAAGCAAAATGTCCTCACCTCCGGCTA
This sequence comes from Pogonophryne albipinna, assembly GCA_028583405.1. Classification (NCBI taxonomy): domain Eukaryota; kingdom Metazoa; phylum Chordata; class Actinopteri; order Perciformes; family Artedidraconidae; genus Pogonophryne; species Pogonophryne albipinna. Next base: position 97,967 of record JAPTMU010000145.1, on the reverse strand, counting down.
TCAGAGGTCTCACAGCTGACTGAACAAAAACACTAGCTTTCTTTCAGACGTCATTTCTGTCCGAGTGTTCGGAAGCCACTTATTTCAATGATTGAGTAATGCTTTTTCAAATACATCAATCACGACATGAAACGCTCGCTCTACATTCTGGATGGAGGGATGGATGGGGGACAGGAAGCAAGAGGGCTTTTATATACACGTTAAAGCTGTTACTGTTGAGACTTCACTTTACGAATAGTAGGAGAGAAAGGGAAATGAACGCCTGAATGACAGACCTCGTTTAAAACTGCTTCTCCTTTGCATAATATACACAGCTTCTGGCTGACTGTTACAGGATGTGCTCTATCTTTAATACTTCATGCTTCTAAGGTAACATCAAGCTGTCTTTGGCTCTTTTCTGCTGTAACAATGTGAATGCAGGTAATCAAGGTATCTGATGTCTGTATATGTGCATGCTCTATTATATTCAACTCTAGCATATTCATCATGTTATACATTGGGATTGTATAACATGTGCAATGCCTTGTTAACATGTCGCTGTTACAAAACACACAAGTATGTATAATCTAAAAGCCTAATAAGGCATGTTGTCTAAAAAGTAGTGCTGTCAAAATTATCGCGTTAACGGCGGTAATTAATTTTTTGAATTAAATGCGTTAAAATATTTAACGCATTTAACGCATGTGCAGAATGGCCCGCCCCATACGTGCCACCAGTGGCAGCGCCAGGGTATGGCTGGGGTAGGCTACACCCATACCAAGAAATGGCTTAGCTCCACCATGAAAAATGATGTTAAAGTAAGCTAAATAAAGTCCGCCAACTCGCGCGGAGTAAATTGCACAGACAGCAGTCAGATTGATTTCAGAAGCCACTTGTCTGGAAATACCGAAGACCAGAAACGGTTTTGAAAACTATTGTCACGTAGTGATCGTCTTCTCAATAGAACATCTTTGATAATGTCGGTGTTGTTGCAGGAAGTCCCGACGGAGAATACTTTTGCTGTAGTACAGGGGTGCACATAACTGGTACGCAGGTTATGTGCGTAATCTGAAACTTGTGTCACAAAGCGCATTTGCGTACCGACGTACTTGTGAAGCTTTTCCAGAAGGCGGTTAGATCACCGGACGACAGAGCCGGTCTCCGTGTGCACAGACAGGGCTGCTGTTAACGTCGGTCTGTACAACGGCATTGTGCCAAAACTACGCCAACCGGCTGCGGAGGGAGACTCTTTCTCTCCCCCCCCTTCACTGGAGAACTGCTCTAAAACAGCTGATCACAACGTTCACACTCTGTGGTCACGAAGTACTCCACTAGCCGCCGCCGCCGCCGCCCCCCCTCAGTCGACTTTCCTGAAGTACTCCCCCGTTATAATAAACATAGATACTGTATGTTAAATGGATATATCCGCCTTCTTTCATTTATCTTTCCATTCCCACAATATACATAAATAAATGGCATATTTTGGACATAGTTGGAATGGTGATTAATCTGATTAATTAATTTTTAAGCTGTGATTAATCTGATTACATTTTTTAATCGTTTGACAGCCCTACTAAAAAGATATTGAACAGGAAGCGGTCTGAGGAGAGAGCAGATGGAAACACTCTGACCTCACACTAACTCTTTAATAACTCAGTGACAGCTGGTGTGTGAAAAGCACCTCTCAGATCACACTTCAGCACAAACACCAGACACTGATCTGCAGACACACGTCCTCTCTCTGCTGAAACAATGAAACAACCAGGAGGCCAACAGGAAGTGGTGGAATACATGCATAGTGTTGTTTTACAGATAATAGAGCGGTGCAGTGACGAGTCCTAAAAGTGAGTCAGCATATCTCCACTTCCTGTTCCCTCGTCTCAGAGCCAATGGGATCTCTCCATAGGGTTTAGGAAACTATCTGAACTAAGGTCTGAGGTTGAGACTCATTGAAGAGACGGGTCACGTTTTGTTCTACATGAAATCATCAGCAGTGACCCCACTGTGATTTCTGAAGAGTTGACGTGTCTGAGAAACGATGGTTGTTACCAAGTGGCTGAATAGGACTACAGAAGTCGTGGAGGCCGTTGTACGTCATTACGCCGAACACGTAAACACTCCTCTAAGTTAGTTTCTGTTCTGCTTGAAAGCAAGTCCCTGCCTCCTGCAAAGTGTTCAAACAAACGCTTCAACTCGTTCCATTTAGAATCTGTGTGTTTGAATATGGATCTGAAGTTGGCGTGACGTTGAAGTCGTGCTGCTGGACTCGGCTGTAGTTCCTTTGTAGCATCACGTTAGCATTTAGCTTCTGGACATTAGATTTATGAACATTATAAAAGTAGACATGTGGAGATTATCCTGAACAAAACGTGCATTTATCAAACAGGTTCTTTTCCACAGATCCTATTTTAAACTATTTTCCTAAATCCTACGGAGAAATCCCGTTGCTTTTTTGTCGAGGGAACCAGCCGCTTCCTTCAGGGTAAATACGTCCTCCCTGCTCCGCGCTATAGTGAAGCTGCATGGTCTCAGGTGAGCTGTGAAGCTGTGACAGAGAGCATGCTGGGAGAATTAACAGAGCGATGGAGATAAAGCAGACTCTTTCAAATCCAATATGAGATGAAATGCACCGACGTTCGGCTCAACAACTGTGTTATGGACTGCAGCCTCAATTAGTAGATAACCCCCAGAGGTTCAATCAGACAGACGGAGAGGGTCAATGTTTCCACCCCTCCTTAATTCAGTTTAATATGCTCCTCATGATAGATTTGAATTAGTTAAATAAACACATAAATCACCTTTTCCTGGTTCAAATGTAATTTAATTTGTTGCATCCTTTTGAAACAAAGCTCTTTGATTTGTGGACATTTGGACTGCTGTTTTTCTGACATTTTATTAGCTAAATGTAACATTGAAAGTGAATTAATCGCCCTCTATGTAATCCTCCATTTGGCTATTCTTCATGAAAACAACATCAATCAAATCAGCTTGATCTGCTCTTCCCGTTCACTGCAGATAAGAGCATGTTAGAATGCTAACGCGCTAAATTAAGACGTCAAACGTGACGGACCTTATTTCTGCAAAACCTCAGCCTGTTGGCAGTTTGAGCTTTCAATGCTCTGCTGATGTTTTGATGTTATTGAGTCCACAGATGGTGCTGGAACAAAGACATGTTCTACTCACCCAGTAACTCAGAAACAACTGGAGCAGCCTCCCATTCCCACAGTGACACACACACACACACACACACACACACACACACACACACACACACACACACACACACACACACACACACACACACACACACACACACACACACACACACACACACACACACACACACACACACACACACACAGAGTTAACAGAGAGCTAACGAGAGAAGCATGAAGTAGCTTTGATCCTGAATCTATATTTATCATATCTGTCATCTGTGTGTGCTTTATTAACGATGTTAGTCTGCAGGTGTGTGTGTGTGTGTGTGTGTGTGTGTGTGTGTGTGTGTTGTTGGTTGTGTGTGTGCCACTAAAACTGATTCATACAGAGATCTCCAGATAACAGACTCAGCTTATCAAACTGTTTGAAAAAGACCCGTTGAAAGTCAAAGTGCGTTTGGACTTCTTCTTAAAGACACGGTATGAAATGCGCTTCCTCTCTGGTCTCTAATTAAAAACTAAATCCAATGCTGTTCAGCTTTCACCACATGAAACACACTTTGATCAAAGCTGTATGAGTCACTCTGCAGCTCTCCATCACACTCAGAACCAGAGTCCATATAAACAGAACCATCCAAACAGAACTATATAAACAGAACCATCCAAACAGAACTATATAAACAGAACCATACAAACAGAACCATCCAAACAGAACTATATAAACAGAACCATCCAAACAGAACCATTCAAACAGAACCATCCAAACAGAACTATATAAACAGAACCATCCAAACAGAACCATCCAAACAGAACTATATAAACAGAACCATCCAAACAGAACCATTCAAACAGAACCATCCAAACAGAACCATTCAAACAGAACCATCCAAACAGAACCATCCAAACAGAACCATTCAAACAGAACCATCCAAACAGAACCATTCAAACAGAACCATCCAAACAGAACTATTCAAACAGAACCATTCAAACAGAACCATCCAAACATAACCATTCAAACAGAACCATCCAAACAGAACCATCCAAACAGAACCATTCAAACAGAACCATCCAAACAGAACCATCCAAACAGAACCATTCAAACAGAACCATCCAAACAGAACCATTCAAACAGAACCATCCAAACAGAACTATTCAAACAGAACCATTCAAACAGAACCATCCAAACATAACCATTCAAACAGAACCATCCAAACAGAACCATCCAAACAGAACCATTCAAACAGAACCATCCAAACAGAACCATCCAAACAGAACTATATAAACAGAATCATCAAAACAGAACCATCCAAATAGAACCATTCAAACAGAACCATCCAAACAGAACCATCCAAACAGAACTATATAAACAGAATCATCAAAACAGAACCATTCAAACAGAACCATTCAAACAGAACCATTCAAACAGAACCATCCAAACAGAACCATTCAAACAGAACCATCCAAACAGAACTATATAAACAGAACCATCCAAACAGAACCATTCAAACAGAACCATCCAAACAGAACTATATAAACAGAACCATCCAAACAGAACCATCCAAACAGAACTATATAAACAGAACCATCCAAACAGAACCATTCAAACAGAACCATCCAAACAGAACCATTCAAACAGAACCATCCAAACAGAACCATCCAAACAGAACCATTCAAACAGAACCATCCAAACAGAACCATTCAAACAGAACCATCCAAACAGAACTATTCAAACAGAACCATTCAAACAGAACCATCCAAACATAACCATTCAAACAGAACCATCCAAACAGAACCATCCAAACAGAACCATTCAAACAGAACCATCCAAACAGAACCATCCAAACAGAACCATTCAAACAGAACCATCCAAACAGAACCATTCAAACAGAACCATCCAAACAGAACTATTCAAACAGAACCATTCAAACAGAACCATCCAAACATAACCATTCAAACAGAACCATCCAAACAGAACCATCCAAACAGAACCATTCAAACAGAACCATCCAAACAGAACCATCCAAACAGAACTATATAAACAGAATCATCAAAACAGAACCATCCAAACAGAACCATTCAAACAGAACCATCCAAACAGAACCATCCAAACAGAACTATATAAACAGAATCATCAAAACAGAACCATTCAAACAGAACCATTCAAACAGAACCATTCAAACAGAACCATCCAAACAGAACCATTCAAACAGTGTATTCATTTAAATCAGTGGTCACCAACCTTTTTAAGCCCAAGGTCACCGACCTCGGGCTCGGTGAAAGGCGAGATCTACCTATTGCAGAATTGAGTGAAAAAGACGGTCCAGGCAGTGCTTCCTATTTGAGGCCTTTTATAGGCTTTGCATCTGAATTACTGTTTCAATGAAGGCTCCATCATCAGCTCACGGCATATAGGCAGGGGTAAAGTGCTATTTTTTATGAGTGGAGGGTGGACCTCACCTCCTCTAGGGGGGTCCGGGGGGATGCTCCCCTGGGAAGATTTTTTTTTAAATATTGAAGTGAAAGCATCAATCTGGTGCACTTTGAGAGCAACATGAAGAGATCTATGGATACCTCTCTCAGCACCCATATGAAACAGAACGGTAAACTTTCTTTATGGATATTTTACAAATCACTCCCCTTTTAAACTGTATTGTTGTTTTACTGTCATATAGTATTTCATACCTGTTTTTCATTTATTCTCTTATTGTTTGTATAACTATAATGATCATATGAAGGTGTGCCGCGGAAATAATCTTTTGAATAATTTGTGACAAAACCGTTCTAAACACTCCTTTGCTCACCTGAGCCCCTCAGTCTGACAGGGGAGGACTCTCCTCCAGCTTGTTGTGGAAACAGCTCCTTATGTCCGTTAGTGCAGCTAGCTAACCAGATGCTAACATCACGGTCCCCGCTAGCATCGGTCCCTCTCTCTCTCTCTCTCTCCCTCTCTCGATCACACTAATGCACTATTGCCACACACACACAGAGCCGAGCTTGAATGACACAAGCACACATGTATTTCCATGCAACTCTCTGATTGGTCTGGTGACTTGCCTCTGTTGCATTCACTGAACACGGGAAACTGCAGTACTGCCGTCCTCTCTTGTGTCATGATGAGGTTCACGTAAAGCACGGTTAATGTATTATATTATTGAGGTGTCTCAAATATACCTCAATCAAGTGGCACCTGCTAACGGGGTGGTGGATGATAGGTTTACATCTAAAAAAGTATTTTTCAAACACTATTATTTTAATTTAATTTTTCTTTCTTTTGTTAGGCTACTTTTTTTTGTAACGTCCGCGATCTACCCGCACCACACTCGCGATCGACCGGTCGATCGCGATCGACTGGTTGGCGACCACTGATTTAAATGATTTTCAACAGCTCTCTTCTTCTTCTCTGGGACCCCACGGTGTTTAGAGAGAGGTGGAGTGAGACGTCACCGGTGTTACTGGTGTTTAGAGAGAGGTGGAGTGAGACGTCACCGGTGTTACTGGTGTTTAGAGAGAGGTGGATTGAGACGTCACCGGTGTTACTGGTGTTTAGAGAGAGGTGGAGTGAGACGTCACCGGTGTTACTGGTGTTTAGAGAGAGGTGGAGTGAGACGTCACCGGTGTTACTGGTGTTTAGAGAGAGGTGGAGTGAGACGTCACCGGTGTTACTGGTGTTTAGAGAGAGGTGGAGTGAGACGTCACCGGTGTTACTGGTGTTTAGAGAGAGGTGGAGTGAGACGTCACCGGTGTTACTGGTGTTTAGAGAGAGGTGGAGTGAGACGTCACCGGTGTTACTGGTGTTTAGAGAGAGGTGGAGTGAGACGTCACCGGTGTTACTGGTGTTTAGAGAGAGGTGGAGTGAGACGTCACCGGTGTTACTGGTGGCTAGCGATTCTTTTTTCACAGAATTCAACTTTTTTCGTAGAACTTTACTTTTTCACAAAATTCAACTTTTTCAAACACTTCCACAGATTTTCGACCTTTCTCAGAATTCTATTTTTTCACAAACTTTTTTACAGAAATTCGACTTTTTCGGCGGAATATTAATATTTCCAAAGATTTCGACTTTTCACAGGATCTGACTTTTTCACAGAATTAAAAAAAAATGAACAGCATTTTCACAGAATTTGATTTTATTCCAAAATGTCTACTTTTTTCTCAGAATTGGACTTTTACACAGAATTTGACTCAAAAAAAATCGCATCTTTAAATAATTATTTTTACAGAAATCACGTAATAAACATTTCTTCACAGACTTTTTTCTCAGATTTCAACTTTTACACAGAATTGGACTAAGGAGCCCTAATCGTCTTCAGTATACTTTAACACGTCTCCAGAAGTAAACTCATGTGCTCACTGAGTTGTATTCCTCTTAGGATCCTTTATCCCATGCTGATGGGCATTCACATGATGCACCCTTCACTAATGTGAGCCCCATCCACACAGAGCAATACGCTCCTGTTCTCACCACCATCCACACAGAGCAATACGCTCCTGTTCTCACCACCATCCACACAGAGCAATACGCTCCTGTTCTCACCACCATCCAGTCGGACTGCATCAACCCTTCACTAATGTGAGCCCCATCCACACAGAGCAATACGCTCCTGTTCTCACCACCATCCACACAGAGCAATACGCTCCTGTTCTCACCACCATCCACACAGAGCAATACGCTCCTGTTCTCACCACCATCCACACAGAGCAATACGCTCCTGTTCTCACCACCATCCACACAGAGCAATACGCTCCTGTTCTCACCACCATCCACACAGAGCAATACGCTCCTGTTCTCACCACCATCCACACAGAGCAATACGCTCCTGTTCTCACCACCATCCAGTCGGACTGCTTTTCTTTACATTCATAAATACAAGTTAATGACTGAAATGTAAAAATCCTCCAGGTGAAAAGTCTCATGCATTATGGAGTTAAAGCTGCTCCTGTTTTGGACGTGCAAATGATTCATACATGTAACATCTGCAGCTTCTACACCTCTGCTTTTCTCATTCAAAAAAAACATGGAGGCTAAGTGACTGAAACACAGAAAGAGAAGCAGAAATGTAAGATTTATTATAAAACTACCACAAGTTATAAGAGTGTCAGCCTTTTAATGTCGTTACCAGACAGTGACATCGTTCAATCACACCCGCCGTATCGTTGTATCTCCTATCTTTAGACTTTGTGATTTTAGGAGGATCTTTTTGCTGCGATGACAACATTAGTGTTGTCTGTCGTTCTACCATTTACTCAAGTATAATCTTCAAATAGGAGGTCTAATAAATCCTGGCTCCTTCCCATCTGTAGTCCGCGAACACGCGACTGCGCTGACACTCTTTACGTCACAGTAAAATGGAAATGTACGACATACCACCCCTCTAATAAATCCTGATCATAAACACAGGGAAGCAAAGAGACGCTGCAGAGTTCATTACGTCTCTGTGACCCATCTCATCGCTCTTTTGATTACGTTTACGCTCCTCTGATTGCTATTTTACACATCACTGAAATGTGAGCAAAAAGAATCATAACCGGGGAAATTGGCTAACAACCTGAACGATAAATCTCCTGTTATTACTTTCTGTATTTCACCTTTTATCACGTCAGACTGCTTCACACAGAGATGTGTATGCATGGTGTGAAGTGCGTGTGTGTGTGTTATTTCACCTCACGTCCTGTTCTCTGTGTGCGAGATGTTCCTACATTTGCCCCCTTGCCCCGCTCTGTTAAACCCTGAGACGCTCTGAATACTGAGAAGCTTTACACAGAAATTATATTAAATACATCCATAATGTGAGAGACAACGAAGCACCTTTGTATTCAAGAAGAGAGACGTATGGAATGAGTCCAAAAACCCTGACAAGACTCAGCATCTCCTCACGGAGGTTGCTAACACATGTCTAAATGAGACGACAAAACGCCATCATGCCCAACGTTAGCCTCCTTTAGCTTAGCGGTGGTGACGTGAAGTCATGTGACCGTGCTGTAGTTCCTTTATAGCCCAACATTAGCCACCTTTAGCTTAGCGGTGGTGACGTGAAGTCATGTGACCGTGTTGTAGTTCCTTTATAGCCCAACATTAGCCACCTTTAGCTTAGCGGTGGTGACGTGAAGTCATGTGACCGTGCTGTAGTTCCTTTATAGCCCAACATTAGCCACCTTTAGCTTAGCGGTGGTGACGTGAAGTCATGTGACCGTGCTGTAGTTCCTTTATAGCCCAACATTAGCCACCTTTAGCTTAGCGGTGATGACGTGAAGTCATGTGACCGTGCTGTAGTTCCTTTATAGCCCAACATTAGCCACCTTTAGCTTAGCGGTGGTGACGTGAAGTCATGTGTCCGTGCTGTAGTTCCTTTATAGCCCAATATTAGCCTCCTTTAGCTTAGCGGTGGTGATTTGAAGTCATGTGACCGTGCTGTAGTTCCTTTATAGCCCAACATTAGACACCTTTAGCTTAGCGTGGTGACGTGAAGTCATGTGACCTTGCTGTGGTTCCTTTATAGCCCAACATTAGCCTCCTTTAGCTTAGCGGTGGTGACGTGAAGTCATGTGACCGTGCTGTAGTTCCTTTATAGCCCAACATTAGCCTCCTTTAGCTTAGCGGTGGTGACGTGAAGTCATGTGACCGTGCTGTAGTTCCTTTATAGCCCAACATTAGCCTCCTTTAGCTTAGCGGTGGTGACGTGAAGTCATGTGACCGTGCTGTAGTTCCTTTATAGCCCAACATTAGACACCTTTAGCTTAGCGGTGGTGAGGTGAAGTCATGTGACCGTGCTGTAGTTCCTTTATAGGCCAACATTAGCCTCCTTTAGCTTAGCGGTGGTGAGGTGAAGTCATGTGACCGTGCTGTAGTTCCTTCATAGCCCAACATTAGCCTCCTTTAGCTTAGCGGTGGTGACGTGAAGTCATGTGACCGTGCTGTAGTTCTTTTATAGCCCAACATTAGCCTCCTTTAGCTTAGCGGTGGTGATGTGAAGTCATGTGACCGTGCTGTAGTTCCTTTATAGCCCAACATTAGCCTCCTTTAGCTTAGCGGTGGTGACGTGAAGTCATGTGACCGTGCTGTAGTTCCTTTATAGCCCAACATTAGCCTCCTTTAGCTTAGCGGTGGTGAGGTGAAGTCATGTGACCGTGCTGTAGTTCCTTTAGCCTCCTTAGCTCCTCTCTCTAGAGTTTTAAATATGACAGAGTTTTTAGTTCATGTGTTGCTGGTTGATGTCGGGTCACTTTCTGCTTCCAGAGTTGCTTTCCTCACGTCTTCAGGCTGCATCGTGTCTCTTTAAAGATTAAACTCTCTCCATTTGTCTCGCCCACGATGCCCAGCGAACCCCCCGGTCTCAGAGGATCATGGGGGCCGTTGGGGACAGACATGATTAGGACTTCAGACTCAAACTTCTGTGACTCGCAGCAAAAAACCAACAACAACAACAGAAACACTGCCGGCCAATCCTGCACCAACATACAATTAGTTACTGAGAATATGTGTTGTATAGAGTAAATGCTGCAGCAGCGAGTTCAAAACTAAACAAACACGGCAGAAGAAGGGAAATAAAACATGTATTATTCTACTTTACTAGATCATAAAGGATAATATTGTGAATTTGTTAAATCACATCGTTAGCAATCAAATAGAAACACCTGTGTCATGGAACACGATGATGTCACATTGACAGGTTTGGTAACGATGCGGCCTCAACGCACCTAAGCGTATTATGGGGTGTCATCAAATGCTGTTGCCATGGCGACAGACCACTCGCCATGAAACACGATGTGGCTGTAAGTCCAATGGACACGGTCCAATCGTCCCCCAATCTTCACTTGTATATCACCGGTCCATGCCTCAAGAGCTCTACGCCAAATCTGAGATCTCACCATATGCCGTTTCCATGGAAACGCATCCCTCGCCATAAAACATGATGTCGCTATAACTCCTATGAAAGTGTTCAAAAACAGCACCAGAGTTCAGATAATGGTTAATGGTCCAGCCCTCAACATGTCTATGTGCCATTAGTGAGTCTTCCTCAAAAGCTGTTTCCATGGAAACGCATCCCTCGCCATAAAACATGATGTCGCTATAACTCCTATGAAAATTGTCAAAAAGTGCTCAAACTTCACGTGTGCTAACAGTCCAGCCGTGAAGACATCTACGGGACAGTTTTGAGATTTCTTCAAATGCCGTTGCCATGGCAACACAATGCTCGCCATGAAACACGGTTTTCTCATAACTTCAGTGAAAATACTCCAAACAGCCCAAAACTTCACAGGTTTGGTAACGATGCAGCCATCAACGCACCTAAGCGTAGTATGGAGTGTCATCAAATACCGTTGCCATGGCGACAGATCATTCACCATCAAGTTAGTTCAAAAGTTTGCAGTTCAAATATTCTGCTGCTTTTCCAAGCCTTTTTACTTTCTTTTCTTTTCTCACATTCAAGCCCCCAGTGTTCATGTATCATTTCAATCTCAATTCTTCACTTTCTTCTTACGCATTACATTTCAGCATAGCAGTTTAGCGTCAGCTTTTCAGCATAAAACATTCCCACGAGCAATTTCTTCAGGAATTGCATTCTCTAGTTGTAAAATGTTATCTGCAAAAACATGATCAGATTCCAAAGGAAGGGGCGTTTTTTTCAGAATAAGCTCCTGGAAGTAACTGTCTGGTTAGAGTTAGCTCATATTTACGCGTGTTTTTCTAAATAAAAGCCCGAGAAATCAACAACACAGCTCATGCTATCAATACCGTGCCCTGGCAAAAATCAGCAAGATTGAATCAGTAGGCAGTAACCAGACCTTTATCTCAGTGCTGCACAGAGACTCTTTGAGTACATATACTTAGTTACTTCCCACCTCTGGCATTTAAACAAACTACTACATGTCAACACACATGGGTTTAAAACACTGTTTGTAGTTAACAAAGAGCGCTCTTCATGTCTCACAGCAACTCTCACATGATGATGAGGATCAGTGAACATTGTTGTTGTTGAGCAGCTGTGTGTCCTGCAGAGAGTTTTGAGTATGCAGAGCGAGGTTTATAATGTCGGAGGAGAAGAGGTCTCTGAAACTCTGACAGATCTGCCATCTAAATGCGGCACACATGCAGCTGCTGCAGAACCACAGCCTCAGTGCGAGCTCATGGAGATCAGCACTGCAGCACGCTGGTGTTATTCTGAGGGAAGCACTTCCAGAGTCTGTGGGAACTCTTAGGGAGCAGGAAGAGAGCGTGAGGAGAAACACTATCCTGAAATGTATGCATGTAGAAAATGCCTTTTTCCTGCATTCATATGTATTCAAATCAGTCGAGGAAACGACATAAGTAACTAGAAGCATTTACTTTCTCTTGTGTAAACCTTTCGATAGATAATGTTTCTAATGTTGCTCACAGTCTCTCAGGCTTTCATTACCTGGATTCATTTGAGTCCTGCTTCAAATGAACCTGAAACAAAGTCCTAAATCCTGAACAAATCTTTAGGATGAATCCAAACGTTGATATAACTGGCAAAAGCAGATTATTGCAAAATGATGATGGTCATGTATTAAACAGTCTTTGATAGAAGTAGAGATAAAAACAGCATTAATAGTGTCAAGGTGTGGAAGACAGCGGTAAACAAACAGCTTTGTTTCAGCAGCAACAGCTGTTGATTTATTGGGTTGTTGATGTTTGTTCTAATGTTTGTTTTAATGTGATGGAGCGTGGGGTAAGAAACGTACGGAGGCCGACAGGTGCTAATGTCTTCCATCAGGAGAAACAGCTTCAGAAAGATGCAGATATAAAAACCCAAATGTTCCACATGAAGAAACATCTTCAGCAACTTGACAACACGTGCAGCATAAACCCTAGAACACTGATCTCATCCTGTCTCTCAAAAGCTTTGGACAAGGTTCAACACTGGCTGAACAACATTTGCTTACGTAAGAAAAACAGAATGCATGATGTTCAGTAAACGACCAGTCAACATCGAAGGATCCAATGTGTTTTTAAACGGAGCAGAAATTGAACTAGTCCCCCACTTCAAGTATCTTGGAGTCATACTGGACTCGAACTTGACTTTTAAGAAACATATTAAGAAAGTATCCAATACTATTAAATTCAACTTGCAACATGTTAAACAAATGAGACCTTTCTTAAGTGTCAATGCTGCAAAGTCATACCTCCACTGTGTGATTCTATCCCACATTGAATACTCTTTGACAAACTGGTCGTTTGCAAACCTGAAACCCAGAGAACAGCTGTACAAGAGAGCTGTCCAGGTGTTTGACAGAAAGCCACATGCATACCACCTCTGTAGCATCCTGGAGAAACACCATGTCTTGAGTTTGGACAATTTTAGTCTTTTAAGTATGTGTTTTTGTATAAATGTTTACATGGACTGCCCCCCCCCCCCCCCCCCTTAGGGGAATTCATCCACAGAAACACACTGGACGCTGCACTAGGTCAGGAACCAGAGGAGACTGTGAGGTCCACCGCAGACGGACCACTTTCAGACAAAATGTCCTCTGCTGAGACACGGATTGTCCCTCTCAATGGCTTCAGAGGTCGACTCAGAGAATGGATGAGAAACAGCCAGACGTGCAATCACCGCTAAATGCCCTTTAACTCAGGGGTCTCTCCTCTCCCTTAACTCAGGAGTATCTCCTCTCCTTTAACTCAGGGGTCTCTCCTCTCCCTTAACTCAGGGGTATCTCCTCAATCAATCAATCAATCAATCAATCAATGTTTATTTATATAGCCCAATATCACAAATGTTACATTTGTCTCAGTGGACTTCACAGTTTGTACAAAATATCAGTATGACAATACGACACCCTCTGTCCTTAGACCCTCACATTGTACAAGGAAAAACTTCCAAAGAAAATCCACAGTTTTAAAGGGAAAAATGGGAGAAACCTCAGGGAGAGCAACAGAGGAGGGATCCCTCTCCCAGGACGGACAGACGTGCAATAGATGCCGTGTGTAAATTGAAAAGATAATACATTTGCAACATAGGTAGTCCAAATGTTTGGAAATGCATGTGTGTATAATAGGAAGATGAATCCACGAGGATATCCATCCAGGACCTATGATCCATGACCACAGCCACGACTCAAGATCCAGGGCTCACGATGCAGGACTCAGGACCGCAGGATCATCCATGACTCCGGATCCCAGCGTATATAGACACCAAAAAGAAAGAAATTTGGGGAAGCTGGGTTAATCGGAACATGAGAGTACACAGGTATAGACAGAGAGAAGGAAGAAGTAAGATGTCCCCCGACAAACTAAGCCTATCAGCAAAACTAGGGGCTGAATCTAATCAGCCCTAACTATAAGCTTTATCAAAAAGGAAGGTCTTAAGCGCACTCTTAAAAACGAATAGGGTGTCTGCCGCCCGAACACAAACTGGAAGCTGATTCCACAAATGTGGAGCTTGATAAGAAAAGGCTCTGGCTCCCATTGTACTTTTAGAGACTCTAGGAACAACCAACAACCCTGCATTCTTGGAACGCAATGCCCTAGTAGGACAGTAGGGTATAATGAGTTCTTTAAGGTAAGATGGCGCCTGCCCATTAAGGGCTTTGTAGGCGAGAAGAAGAATTTTAAATTCTATCCTGTGTTCTATAGGGAGCCAGTGTAAGGCAGCCAGAACAGGAGTAATGTGGTCCCTTTTCCTAACTCTGGTTAGTACACGAGCTGCAGCATTTTGAATCAGCTGAAGCGACTTGACTGACTTCTTGGTACACCCTGATAATAAAGAGTTACAATAATCCAGCCTTGAAGTAACAAATGCATGGACTAGTTTCTCTGCATCGTTTTGAGGCAAGATATGCCTGATTTTTGCAATGTTACGTAGATGGAAGTAGGCGGTCCTTGAAATTGATTTTATGTGGGCGTTAAAGGATAAATCCTGATCAAATATAACACCAAGATTCCTTACAGTCTCACTGGAGGCCAAATTAATGCCATCCATAGTTAGTATATCTTTAGATAATTTGTTTCGTAGATTCTTCGGGCCAAGTACAATAACTTCAGTTTTGGTCGTGTTTAACATCAAAAAGTTTAAGGTCATCCACGTTTTTAAGTCCTTGAGGCAGTCTTGAATTTTATTTAGATGATTAATTTCATCAGGCTTGATTGATAAATATAGTTGAGTATCATCTGCATAACAATGAAAATTTACAGAATGATTCCTTATAATATTGCCTAACGGAAGCATATATAATGTGAACAAAATAGGTCCGAGCACTGAGCCCTGTGGCACTCCATGGCTAACTTTGGTTTGCGTGGAAGATTCATCATTGACACGTAAAAACTGAGAGCGTTCAGATAGATAGGACCTAAACCAGCCTAAAGCAGTTCCCTGTATGCCAACTAAGTGCTCTAGTCTTTGCAATAAGATATCATGGTCGATAGTATCAAATGCAGCACTGAGATCGAGCAAAACAAGAATAGAGACAAGTCCCTTGTCAGAGGCTATTAGAATGTCATTTGTGACTTTAACCAGAGCTGTCTCTGTGCTATGATGTGTTCTAAAGCCAGACTGAACATCTTCAAATAAATCATTGTTTTTTAAGTAATCACACAACTGTTTAGCGACCGCTTTCTCAAGAATCTCTGAGAGGAACGGAAGATTAGAAATAGGTCTATAATTGGCTAAAACCTCTGGATCGAGGTTGTGCTTTTTAAGAAGCGGTTTTATCACTGCTACTTTGAATGATTGTGGAACATAGCCTGATAATAAAGACATATTCATAATATTTAATAAAGAAGTGCTAATTAATGGAAACACTTCCTTCAACAGCTTAGTTGGAATTGGGTCTAACATACACGTTGATGGTTTAGAAGAGAGAATCATTGAATTTAATTGTTCAAGGTTAATGGCTGAAAAGCATTCTAGTTTACTATCTTGTGTAATATTAGAGCTTACGTTTCCGGGAGCTGTTGATAACACTATACTGGTCAAAGGCAAGAGGTCATTAATTTTTTTTTATCAAATCATATTTTAAAGAGTCCCTTTTCCTGTCCTGTAGTTCTATAGGTGTTAGAGCATGTCAATGGTCTGCAGAGGCTGCAATCCCCCCTTCTTCCATTGGACTCATTTGTTTACTTCCAGAACCTAGTGACATCACTACGGAACACTCACACTCCTATTGGCTAGCGCTCCAACACATTGTGCGTGATAGGCTAAGGGGCGGGACATCTCTAAGCTGGTTGACCAATCACAACAGAGCCGGCCAGCTGACCAATCAGAGCAGCTCTGGTTTCAGAGAGAGGGTGAAAAGAGGAGCTGCAGCACAGGCAGGATGAGAGGAATAAAGAGCGTTAGAATATTAAAGTGTTTGTGTTTTAGTTTATTTAGAGTAAAAGAGACTTGAACTACAGCAGCTTTATGAGGACTAGCTGCTGTACAGAATACAATATTATTATATATATCTCTGCGCTGCGTCTTAAAGGTCCACGTGTCCTCAGGCTGACCTTTCTTTCTTTCTGTTGAACACGTTTCCATTTGATCATGAAACATGTAGAAAGCAATGATCAGGCTGCGTCTTCCAAACGGTCCAAACGTCCTCTGCACGTCACGCCTCTGACAGGAGGATAAACATGAAGCCTGACACAGCTCTGTGTTTAAAGGGCCAGCGCGTCCCTGATGGAAGCCTCCTTTAGATAACCCTAACGAGAGGCAGGTCTGAACACAGTGTGAGTGTGTTTCTCAGTCCTCGCTGTCAGTAAATTACCCATCATGCACTGCACTGAGCGGGATGTCTTCACCTGTTCCTGCTGCCGTGCGTTTCCATCATCAAACCACAGACGAATAATAATAAGAAAACAAAGACTTTATGATCTGCTGCGTTTTGTTACCAGATACAAAGACACCATCAAACCTTTTAAGATCAAGAACACGCACAGAACACACACAGAACACGCACAGAACACACACAGAACACACGCACAGAACACACACAGAACACACACAGAACACACACACAGAACATACGCACAGAACACACACAGAACACACACAGAACACACACACAGAACACACGCACAGAACACGCACAGAACACACACAGAACACACACAGAACACGCACAGAACACACACAGAACACACGCACAGAACACACACAGAACACACACAGAACACACACACAGAACACACGCACAGAACACACACAGAACACACACAGAACACACACACAGAACACACACACAGAACACACAGAACACACACAGAACACACACAGAACACACGCACAGAACACACACAGAACACACACAGAACACACACACAGAACACACGCACAGAACACACACAGAACACACACAGAACACACACACAGAACACACACACAGAACACACAGAACACACACAGAACACACACAGAACACACACAGAACACACACACACCCTCCCGGGGGGGGGGGGATTTCGATTTTTCCGATTTATTTATTTTTATATTTCATTTGTATTAAAATCCTTTTTTTAAATGTATATATTTTTATTTTTTATTTTGATATTTGTTATTCCAGAAATATGAGTATCAAACAGAGCATCAGACGGCAGAGACAGCTTTGTTTTGCGGTAGGTCAGACACTGAAACTGAGATTTCAGAGTTTCTTTTTTCTGGGACGAATTAAAGAAACTCTGGATGTATTTGTTGTTTGAGGTGCAATATATGACTCAGCAGCTTTAACACATGAAGACACTAGTATTTCCTGCTTCGCTCTGATGCAGTATTTTCACAGGAAAGTGGGCGGGGTCTGATTTTGTCCAGAAGTGACGTTAACATGGACTCTGAGTCAAAAAGCACGGACAAAAGTTGGGACACTCCTCACGCTCAACAGAGAGGTTCAGGGATGAGTCCTAAACCCACATGACTCAGCATTTCCTCACTTCCTGTCCCCTGGTCTGGAGGAGGTTAATGGTTCTCTGGATGTGTTTTGTTTTAATTGATCCTGAGTCTCCTTACAGAAAGTGTTTCTACTGATGGAAATATGTTCACATGCAAACTAAGGGTGTCAGGTTTAATCAGAGTCACAGACCTGGTGTTGTGTTCAGGTTCAAGGCGACATCCTGGTGCAAAAACACGATGCGTTCAAGTTCAAACCTAATTGTCTGGGAAATGCAGAGCAGCTCAACATCAGAGAGGGTGATATCAAATATGGAAACTCTGGACAGAGGGTTTCTATCCTGAATTCTCAGATGTTATCAAGGTATATGTCAAACACAAACTTACTGAAATTAGATTTGACTAATAAACCCAAAGAAACACATTTTCTTTTTAAAAGATTAATGTAAAAGCAAGAAGAAACCCCCAGTGAATTATTATTCGTTATATATCTATATATATTCATTGGTTTGAAGTGAAAAGAAGTCACAAGTCATTGGTATTAAAGTCCAGTTGCAAGTCTTTTTGATTTTGGTATTAATGGTATTTCTACATATAGAAACAAGGCCACAAGCTGAGCAGATATTGTGTCTGTACGTGAAATTAGTTTCCCTGAAGGACAGAAAGGAATTCAGCTTTAAATCCAATCTGAGAGAAGAGAGTGTTTTCTGAAGGTTAGATATTCACAGTCTCTAACTTATTTAGTATCCGAGCTGGAAGAAGGGCTTCTTCCATCCAAGGACATCCAGTAATGACCTGCATGGATCAATTCTTTAGTATTAACACTCGGAGCAGGTGTGACATTTTCCAGGAGAGGATGTCTCATTTAGGAACAAAAGGCCATGGGGGTGGAGCTGAGCGTAAAGAAGCTCCTTCATCATTACAATGGGAACAGAGACCCAAAGAAATGTCAACTTACTGACGAGTCATCGGTTCAATCCACATTTCAGCTCCTATATACACTGAACAAAAATATAAACGCAACACTTTTGTTTTTGCTCCCATTTTTCATGAGATGAACTCAAAGATCTAAAACTTTTTCTATTTACACAAAATAACCATTTCTCTCAAATATTGTTCACAAATCTGAAAGAATGTGTGATAGTGAGCACTTCTCCTTTGCCGAGATAATCCATCCCACCTCACAGGTGTGGCATATCAAGATGCTGATTAGACAGCATGATTATTGCACAGGTGTGCCTTAGGCTGGCCACAATAAAAGGCCACTCTGAAACGTGCAGTTTTGCTTTATTGGGGGGGTCTGGGGGGTTCCGAAAACCAGGCAGTATCTTGGTGTGAGGGTGGGTTAGGTAGGGTTAGGGTAGAAGTCACGAGTCATTGTTTAAAAAGTCTAAAGAGTCACAAGTAATTGTTTTAAAGTCTAAGAAGTCACAAGTCATTGGTTTAAAGTGTTAGAGAAGTCACGAGTCATTGGTTTAAAGTCTAAAGCATTCCGAGTCAATGGTTTAAGTCTAAGAAATCACAAGTCATTGGTTGAAAGTCTAAAGAAATCACAGTAATTGTTTAAAGTCTAAAGAAGTCCACAAGTCATTGTTTAAAGTGTTTAAGAAGTCACGAGTCGATTGGTTTAAAGTCTAAAGAAGTCACGAGTCAATGGTTTAAAGTCTAAAGAAGTCACAAGTCATTGGTTTAAAGTCTAAAGAAATCACAAGTAATTGGTTTAAAGTCTAAAGAAGTCACAAGTCATTGGTTTAAAGTGTTAAGAAGTCACGAGTCAATGGTTTAAAGTCTAAAGAAGTCACAAGTCATTGGTTTAAAGTCTAAAGAAGTCACAAGTCATTGGTTTAAAGTCTAAAGAAGTCACAAGTCATTGGTTTAAAGTCTAAAGAAGTCACGAGTCAATGGTTTAAAGTCTAAAGAAGTCACAAGTCATTGGTTTAAAGTCTAAAGAAGTCACAAGTCATTGGTTTAAAGTCTAAAGAAGTCATGAGTCATTGGTTTAAAGTGTTAAGAAGTCACGAGTTGTTGGTTTAAAGTCTAAAGAAGTCTTCTTTAGACTCTACACCAATGACACATGACTTCTCTTGAACCTAAATCAATGACTTGGGACTTCTCCTGGATTTGTTGGACTTAAAGCTAATGACTTTTCTTGGACTACCAACGACTCAAGAGGCGTTACTTAAACCAACACATCTCGAGTTATTTTTATCTTTTACAAAATGACTTATGACTTTTTTGGACTTCAAACCAATGACTCGTGACTTCTCTTGGTCTTGAGTCTTTTGACAGTCACACACACCGTATTGATAATAATAAGCTAACCTCCAGTAAGAGTCACTGTTTCAGTCTCTTTTGTTTCTGTGAGGGTGGAACAGTCTCTAACTCGTCTCTTGTTTATTCAGTCGCTCCTCTCGCTCCACCGCCCTTCTTCCCTCCTCATTTCCCTAAGTGCTTTTACGTGTTAGTGTGTGCCCATGTGGAAAGTTTAGGAACACACACTCTCTCACACACACACCCTGAAACAGGAACGCACCGTGCCACATGGCTGGTGTTAAACAGCAGCAAATGAACCTTGAGTTTCCCGGAGAGGTTTGGTGCTCGCTGTGACTCTTGGATGTCCAATTAGGAACACATTGTTCACCTCCATTCATCGAGCAGACATTAAAGCCAGCGCCGGCCCGTTGATTAGCGGCGCTCCATTGTTCCCAGACTGCGCTCCAATGGAAAGAAAATCAATGTCGAACAAATTGATTACACTTACTTAATTAAATTCAGACTTAATGAGTTCATAATCAAAGCATTTTCCTGCAGGTTAATTCCACAGTTCTGCGGCTCTGAGCCACGTTCCCATGCAGTCTGTAGTTTGAGGTGAGGCTTGGTGTTGGTTTGTGTTGTGGCCCAAATTATATTATCATTATAGAATCACTTCACTGTTCACCTTTGTTTTCTACCCAAAATATATCCTCAAATAACTTGGGAAATACAGGATTCTGCTTTTTTCCCTCTGATTTTGTCAAGAGTGAGAAATATAAGGTTTAAAATAATGTTTAAAAATGTCAATCTGCAAATGATTATCTCGTTATCTAAGTGTCAACCTGGAGATATCTGCATGTGAAGTAAACACAAAAAAGAGCTAACAGATCCGCTAAATGCTAACACATCTTAGTCAGGCATTGAAACTCTAATCCCATCACTGTTCACTTTAGTTTTCTCTCCACAAAAACCATGAAAGACTGAGGAAGAACCGGAGCAGAGAAACCTCAGATTTGTGTTTCCTTTTTTTTGTTTTTTGAGTGCACAGAGCGAGAAATAAAGGGCGAAAAACAGATTTAAAAACAGCCCGTCTTTATATGATTACATCGTTATTACAGCATGCTAACATCAACCTGTGTGTTGTGGCCCAAATACAATAAACCAAGTGTTTGGGAAGCTTTGGGCGGTTATAAATCGAGACTGAAGGGAAGTCTGAGTAGTTCCTGAAGCCTAGCTCACATTAATTGACATCAGGGATCACTTGGGATTTATCTGTTCATTATTCTTCATCCAACAGCTTGTATAACCTTTGTGTTTCACATGTTGTCCCCGTTGGTTCAGTTTGGGTCATTATTGAACCGGGTCATGATTAAGGGTTTTAAGAAGTTATACAGAAATACAAACTAACATACAAAGGCCCTCACATGTATCATCTGTTTCTCAATTCCCAACAATAAAGATAACGTACACATGCGAGTTACACAGTGCACATCTCTAGGTAGGAAATGAACAGTTCTTTATATTCAGTAAAAACATGGACGGCTCACGTGTCAAAGGGAGATTGTGTTGTTTTTCTCTGCCTCTCAATATCCTCTCTGAGACAGGATCTCATTATGAAGTGAGACATGTGACCTTTTGACAACTCGAGCAGTAGAAACAGAGGAGATAATAATCCTCCTCTCAGCCTCTCAGGTGCATTCGTCAGCGTGGGATTTTCAGTGGTGAATTAACGCCGAGACAAATGAGAGGTTTGAGAGTGATGAGTGACAGGCGAGGATGGAGAGGGTGTTACAGGTCTCTCTAAAACATCCGCCTGCAGCTTATTCATTCAATAAATCAATGTTTATATATTAAGCCCAATATCACATATTCTACATTGGTCTCAGTGGACTTCACAGTTTGTACAGAATATAAATACGACCCCCTCTGTCCTTGGACCCTCACATCGGACAAGGAAATTGGAAAAAATTCCAGCCCAGATACTAAATAAGTTAGAGACTGTGAATGTCTAACCTTCAGAAAACACTCTCTTCTCTCAGATTGGATGTAAAGCTGAAAATGACTCATGACTTCTTTAGACTTTAAACCAACGACTCGTGGCTTCTTTAGACTTTAAACCAACGACTTGTGACTTCTTTAGACTTTAAACCAATGACTCGTGACTTCTTTAGACTTTAAACCAACGACTCGTGGCTTCTTTAGACTTTAAACCAACGACTCGTGACTTCTTTAGACTTTAAACCAACGACTCGTGACTTCTTTAGACTTTAAACCAATGACTCGTGGCTTCTTTAGACTTTAAACCAATGACTCGTGACTTCTTTAGACTTTAAACCAACGACTCGTGACTTCTTTAGACTTTAAACCAACGACTCGTGGCTTCTTTAGACTTTAAACCAACGACTCGTGGCTTCTTTAGACTTTAAACCAACGACTCGTGACTTCTTTAGACTTTAAACCAATGACTCGTGACTTCTTTAGACTTTAAACCAACGACTCGTGGCTTCTTTAGACTTTAAACAAACGACTCGTAACTTCTTTAGACTTTAAACCAATGACTTGTGACTTCTTTAGACTTTAAACCAACGACTCGTGACTTCTTTAGACTTTAAACCAACGACTTGTGACTTCTTTAGACTTCAAACCAACGACTCGTGACTTCTTTAGACTTTAAACCAATGACTCGTGACTTCTTTAGACTTTAAACCAACGACTCGTGACTTCTTTAGACTTTAAACCAACGACTCGTAACTTCTTTAGACTTTAAACCAATGACTCGTGACTTCTTTAGACTTCAAACCAACGACTCGTGACTTCTTTAGACTTTAAACCAACAACTCGTGACTTCTTTAGACTTTAAACCAACGACTCGTGACTTCTTTAGACTTTAAACCAACGACTCGTGACTTCTTTAGACTTTAAACCAACGACTTGTGACTTCTTTAGACTTCAAACCAACGACTCGTGACTTCTTTAGACTTTAAACCAATGACTCGTGACTTCTTTAGACTTTAAACCAACGACTCGTGACTTCTTTAGACTTTAAACCAACGACTCGTAACTTCTTTAGACTTTAAACCAATGACTCGTGACTTCTTTAGACTTCAAACCAACGACTCGTGACTTCTTTAGACTTTAAACCAACAACTCGTGACTTCTTTAGACTTTAAACCAACGACTCGTGGCTTCTTTAGACTTTAAACCAACGACTCGTGGCTTCTTTAGACTTTAAACCAACGACTCGTGGCTTTTTTAGACTTTAAACCAACGACTTGTGACTTCTTTAGACTTTAAACCAACGACTCGTGGCTTCTTTAGACTTTAAACCAACGACTTGTGACTTCTTTAGACTTTAAACCAACGACTCGTGACTTCTTTAGACTTTAAACCAACGACTCGTGGCTTCTTTAGACTTTAAACCAACGACTTGTGACTTCTTTAGACTTTAAACCAACGACTCGTGGCTTCTTTAGACTTTAAACCAACGACTTGTGACTTCTTTAGACTTTAAACCAACGACTCGTGGCTTCTTTAGACTTTAAACCAACGACTCGTGGCTTCTTTAGACTTTAAACCATCATGAACCACCAGTTCTGCTTTCTGTCCCCAGAACCAGAACTAAACCTGTAGAAGTTCAGTTTTTATGATCTGGTCCGCTGCATCTCTTCCTGCTCTTGAGAGCACAGAGCTGCTGTATGAACACACTAGTTTTGATTTGCTTTCCAGAGAGGAAGACAGAGGCCTCGTTCATTACTGTCATCATCAGCTGATTCTGGGAGGACTGAGTGAGCGATCACAGCACCAACAAAGAAGACAAAGGCGCCCCAGATACTGACATTAATGAGCGGGGGTTATGTGAAGTGAGGATTAGAGAGCAGAGGAAGGGATGTGAGGAGATGGAGGGGAGGGAAATGTAGGTGCAGTGTTTTCTGTCTGTGTTTTTGTGAAGTGCTCAGAGTGAGAAACACAAGGGGGCAAAAGGAAATCTGGAAACGATCATGTTGTTATTTTTCAGTGTTAATATCAACACCTATCAACCTGTAGCCGTCTGCAGGAACTAACAGAGAATCAGTTCACTGCTCACCTTTGCTTTCACCCAAGAATATATCCTCAAATGAAACATAAGAAACTCTGCCGAACACGACCAGAGAGATTTAAGATTCTGCTTTTCTTTCTCTGATTTTGTCAAGTGCAAAGAGTGAGGAACACACGGCAACAATAAGGTTTCAAAACGTCCGCCTGTAAATGATTATCTCGTAATCTCAGCGTCAACCTGGAGCTATCTGCATGCAAAGTAAACACAGAAAGAGCTATCAGATCCGCTAAATGCTAACACGTCTTAGTCAGGCATTGACACTGTAATCAGTTCACTGTTCACCTGGTAAATACATGAAAGACTGAGGAAGAACCGGAGATCAGAAAGCTCAGATTTGTGTTTCCTTTTTCTGTTTTTATAGAGAGCACAGAGCGAGAAATTCGAGGCAAAAGAGAGATTTTGTCACGTACAATGTTTTCCGAAACACAGGGATTTGAGCCTCTGCAGACCATTGACATGCACTAACATCTATAGAACTACAGGAGAGGAACATGGCCTCTTTAAACCCAATGTTATCAGTATGTATAGAACGTAATGGACTCTCAGTAAACGTCTCTGTAAGACATTATTCTATCCTCTCTTCTACATGTTTTGTCCAGAGTTTCATTTTTTAACTTTGTTCTTTTTATACATGTTTAATGATCCTTGTTGGAGGGACGCTGACACTACAGATTTTATCATTCTTTCTGCATATAATACAGAACGTGACCTGAGGAATCCTCCGCTGTGGAAACACCGGGGACACAAATAGCTCTAAAAGCTGGAGACCAATAAAGGGTGAAATTATAACGACATCAGAGGATAATGAGCGGAGGAAACAAAAGAAACACTTCAAACGGAGAGGAAGAGAACCACAGGAATACTGCGCTATTCATTAGACTTGGAGTTAAAGTACAAGTACTCAGATGTTGTGGTAAAAGTAGAAGCACTAGAGTGTAGGAATACTCTGTTACAGTAAAAGTCCTGCATTCAAAATGTTCCTCAAGCAAAAATAATTAAAGTATTATCATCAAAATATAATGAAAGTACTAATTGTTTCTATTTGACACTAGAAATAAGAGTTCTGCCGTTTCTATATCGTCTCCTCTGCCCCTTTCACACCAACGCGGTTCCAGGGCCGGTTCGGAGCTAGAGCCTGAAAAGCACTGTTTTTTTCTGTTCACACCGCAGCGGAGCCGACTCTAAGCTCCGGAAACCAGTGCTTTTCAAGCACCAACATTTTTTCGGTCTTGAAGCAAGAACCGCTCACGTCGGAGGGGGGCGAGATCAACCTGAGCTAACAGTTAAAGGCGAGTACGGAAAATGAAAGTTGTAACAAGCAGTAGCTCTGAGCAAAGTGACCAGAACGCAACCACACACTTATAAAAAAATAACACACTTTCCAAAGTCAGGCAACACTAACCAGGCTTAGTGTGATTCTGTATGTGTACCTTACGTTCACCATCCGGTCACTGTCATTGATCATTGTGGAGAGCAGGCAGATGTTTTGTTTTGTATTATAGCAGCTATCGGATGGAATCAATACATGGGCTGCACAGGTTGTGCTGTCCGACTATCACAAGTAGAATCATAATGAAAATACACATAGTGTGCCTGTAGAAAATGGCTCATGTCACAATAGGATAGCAACAAGTCGTCAAGATAGTCAGATCAGCTTCGGCTGCTATGCTAACATCACCCATTTGAAACCAGAGAAACTGTCATAACAGCGCTGTGATGCCAAACAGCGGGCAGCGCTGCAGCGGGCGGTACATGCCGCTGAAACACTAAACAAGGAACCACGACTCTGGAGAAAAGTACAAGGGTTGAGAAGCAGTTATCTAATTGAATCTGGCTTCGTGTGATTAAAAGCAACACGATCATTGACCCCACGCCGTTGGGGAGAAAATCAGCGACGTAAACGGTGACGTGATGACGCAGCCGCGGTGGATGTGAGGTATCGTGTGATGGGAAGATCTGGAGCAGAGACCCTTGGCTCCAAACAGCGCTGCTGTATAACGGGACCCCCTGCTCAATTAGGAAAGACACGGGAATGCAGGGAAACAAGAACATAACAACACCACAGGAAATATGATGTGATGCTTCTCTGGTTCAGTCAGAGGAGAGTCAGGCACTCACTGAGACCCAGCTTTAACACGAGGAGAGGAAGAGGAGGAAGAGGAGGAAGAGGAGGAAGAGGAGGAAAAGCTAAAGGGTGCTAGAGGTCTTTATCTCGCTCATTATGAGATATATATTATATTATATTACTATTATTAGTTACACAAAGAGCTGTGAGGGATTCAGCAGAAATGTGAGGAAGAGGAGCTGTCCTTTCAGCACCCCCTCACACACACACACACACTCACACACACACACACACACACACACACACACACACACACACACACACACACACACACACACACAGACACAGACACAGACACACACACACACACACACACACACACAGACACACACACACACACACACACACACACACACAGACACACACACACACACACACACACACACTCACACACACAGACAGACACACACACACACACACAGACACACACACACACACACACACACACACACACACACAGACACACACACACACACACACACACACACACACACACACACACACACACACACACACAGAGAGACACACAGACACACACAGAAACACACACACACAGAGACACACACACACACACACACAGAGACACACACACACACACACACACAGACACACAGACACACACACACACCCACACACACACACACACACACAGACACACACACACACACACACACACACACACACACACACACACACACACAGACACAGACACACACAGACACACACAGACACACACACACACACACACACACACACACACACACACAGAGAGACGCACAGACACACACAGAAACACACACACAGAGACACACACACACACACACACACACACACACACACAGAGACACACACACACACAGACACACAGACACACACACACACACACACACACACACACACACACACACACACACACACACACAGACACACACACACACACACACACACACACACACACACACATACATACACACACACACACAGACACACACACTGTGTTTTTATCCTCACACAGACACACACACACACACACACACACACACACACACACACACACACACACACACACACACACACACTGTGTTTCTATCCTCACACACAGACACACAGACACACAGACACACAGACACACACACACACACACACACACACACACACACACACACACACACACACACACACACACACACACACACACACACACACACACACACACACACTGTGTTTCTATCCTCACACACACATACACACACACACACACACACACACACACACACACACACACACACTGTGTTTCTATCCTCACACACACACACACTCTGTTTCTGTCCTCACACACACACTCTGTTTCTGTCCTCACACACACACACACACACACACACACACACACACACACACACCACACACACACACACACACACACACACACACACACACACACACACACACACACACACACACACACACACACACACACACCTGCCAGACACACAGAGAGACCCTGAATGCATCTCAATGTCACTCAACACACACCGGTTTAAAGTGTCCTCATTCAAATCGATCAGGAGTCACACCACATCAAAGCCTGACTCCTCTTCACATATACGCATTTAAATAAAAACATTTCAAAGCTTCTTACCGGCGAGACAAGAGTCACATGACCACCTGTGGAGCTCCACTTTCGGTCCTGCCTGACTCTCACCATACTGCTTCCCTGATGGCTTCCTCAGGATTGTAGCTGACATCCTCGTGGATTCATCTTCTTATTACAGACACATGCATTTCCTAACATTCGGTCTATATGCTGTGAAATGTATTATCTCTTGGATTTACACACGGCATCTATTGCACGTCTGTCCGTCCTGGGAGAGGGATCCCTCTGTTGCTCTCCCTGAGGTTTCTCCCATGTTCCCTTTAAACTGTGGGGTTTCTCCGGAAGTGTTTCCTTGTACGATGTGAGGGTCTAAGGACAGAGGGTCTGAGGACAGAGGGTCTGAGGACAGAGGGTCTAAGGACAGAGGGTCTAAGGACAGAGGGTCTGAGGACAGAGGGTCTGAGGACAGAGGGTCTAAGGACAGAGGGTCTAAGGACAGAGGGTCTGAGGACAGAGGGTCTGAGGACAGAGGGTCTAAGGACAGAGGGTCTGAGGACAGAGGGTCTAAGGACAGAGGGTCTGAGGACAGAGGGTCTGAGGACAGAGGGTCTAAGGACAGAGGGTCTGAGGACAGAGGGTCTGAGGACAGAGGGTCTAAGGACAGAGGGTCTGAGGACAGAGGGTCTGAGGACAGAGGGTCTGAGGACAGAGGGTCTAAGGACAGAGGGTCTGAGGACAGAGGGTGTCGTATTGTCATACTGATATTCTGTACAAACTGTGAAGTCCACTGAGACAAATGTAACATTTGTGATATTGGGCTATAAGTGTGTGTGTGTGTGTGTGTGTGTGTGTGTGTGTGTGTGTGTGTGTGTGTGTGTGTGTGTGTGTGTGTGTGTGTGTGTGTGTGTGTGTGTGTGTGTGTGTGTGTGTGTGTACCTGGAACAGCCTCAGGATGTTAGCCACCATGATGGACA
>JAPTMU010000145.1:23969-63969 GCA_028583405.1 Pogonophryne albipinna | reverse complement strand
TGTGGCTATATGCATATATTATTATGTACACTTATTAGAATTTTCTTTTGTTTGGCCTTAGTTTTCATTTCACACAGCACTGTACACTGCATGAAATGATGAGCTGTTTTGGTTTAATGCTGTTGTATGTTTGTGTATGTGTGTGGAGGACCCCAGGAAGAATAGCCAGTGCTCATGCTAGTGCTAATGGGGATCCTAATAAAGACAAAGAGGCAGCCCTCCCGTTAGTCATCCAGTTGCAAAAAAAAGATAATTCAGAAATGAAATACTCACACAGATAAACACATTTGTATATATACATACACATATGTACACGTACACATACATACACCCATTTCCAGGGTGGAAATAAATTAATAAAGTCAAACAAATAAAAACATAAAGTCCACGTTCAGATAACAAGACATTCATTTCTCATAAACTATGATCATTAAAATAGTTATGATAATAGTCATTATAATTATTATATTATTTATAATTATTATTATCATTTTTGTTATTATCATTATCATATATCTATATACAATTGTTTTAAATCTATTTTTAAGTTAATCCAACGGCAAAATGACTGAAAAAAAGAAAAGACCATGAATCTAATATTTGAGAAGTTTAAACTACTTTACAGTTCAAGTGACATTGTGTGGCAGTTAATGAACATTAAGGGGACCAAAGTCACTGAGGGCATCATTAATGTCTGCATCAAACACATTGTAGTAAGTGGATCAAACAAAAAACTCTTGCCACCTGGATTTGCTGCTCCAGAGCCACTATTTCAAGCATGCTACATGCCGCCGAAGAACTGTTCCAATGTCTAGGATGCTTGGAATTCTACCGAGGCCGGCGTACTTCGTTGCGGGAAATTTCGAGGCTCTACATGTGTAGACTCGGTCTTAAAATCCCCACAATGCTTTGCGCACGGACCAATTTCCAAATCTTTGGCGGAAATCGCGCTCCATTTAAGGCGGGGCCTCTCATATGACGCACACCTGCTCACCTGCACAACTGTTAGCCTGTTCCACAATTCTTCGTTTTCCGAGGCTAAGAAGGATTCTTGCCTCGCTTCTGAAGCAACTGACTCAGAGGTACATGTGGTACCAAGCAAGCGTCCTCGACATTGAGAAACACCCTCTGTCTTAAATTAACACGGTCATTAACGCTACCTACCACCCCCTACTGGCCTGGAAGAGTACATGCCACTACATCGAAGACACAGACGCTCAAAAATACTAAATTATTTGCAGCTACAATATATATATATTCTTTGGATTGATTAGGTGAAATTGGACGCTTCTCCACGGCACACCAGAGGTTGATAATCAGGGATTCACAGGATGTAGTTGGAGGGGGGGGGTCTTCCTGTTGGATTCACTCAGATGATCACACCTCCTGCATCAGGCCGGCTCTACAAATGCTAATGCTACGGATGAACAGTCATATCAAATGAAGTCTTTTCCAACCTCGACCTCGAGGGAACAGTCAAGGAAACGTGTGAAAGAGAATTCATTCACGAGGACGTTTCTTCATTCTGTTTCATAGGGATCTCATTCGGATTAAGAGGAAAAATAAAGGAAATCAAGACCCTCTTTCAAACATAATCTATTGAGAAGGACGTTTTATCCTTAGTGTTAAAGTCATTTGGAGTTTAAATGTTGCAGCTACAAAGAATTATGGAACGGCAGCAAGTCCTTCTCTTTCCATTGCAGTTCATATAAAGCCTCAAAATCGATTTCAATTGCTGTAGTTCCTTTATAGCCCAACATTAGCCGCCTTTAGCTTAGCAGTGGTGAGGTGAAGTCATGTGACCGTGCTTTAGTTCCTTTATAGCCCAACATTAGCCACCTTTAGCTTAGCGGTGGTGACGTGAAGTCATGTGACCGTGCTGTAGTTCCTTTATAGCCCATATTAGCCACCTTTAGCTTAGCGGTGGTGACGTGAAGTCATGTGACCGGGCTGTAGTTCCTTTATAGCCCAACATTAGCCACCTTTAGCTTAGCGGTGGTGAGGTGAAGTCATGTGACCGTTCTTTAGTTCCTTTATAGCCCAACATTAGCCACCTTTAGCTTAGCGGTGGTGACGTGAAGTCATGTGACCGGGCTGTAGTTCCTTTATAGCCCAACATTAGCCTCCTTTAGCTTAGCGGTGGTGACGTGAAGTCATGTGACCGTGCTGTAGTTCCTTTATAGCCCAACATTAGCCTCCTTTAGCTTAGCGGTGGTGACGTGAAGTCATGTGAAGGTGCTGTAGTTCCTTTATAGCCCAACATTAGCCTCCTTTAGCTTAGCGGTGGTGACGTGAAGTCATGTGACCGTGCCGTAGTTCCTTTATAAGCCAACATTAGCCACCTTTAGCTTAGCGGTGGTGACGTGAAGTCATGTGACCGTGCTGTAGTTCCTTTATAGCCCATATTAGCCACCTTTAGCTTAGCGGTGGTGACGTGAAGTCATGTGACCGGGCTGTAGTTCCTTTATAGCCCAACATTAGCCTCCTTTAGCTTAGCGGTGGTGACGTGAAGTCATGTGACCGTGCTGTAGTTCCTTTATAGCCCAACATTAGCCTCCTTTAGCTTAGCGGTGGTGACGTGAAGTCATGTGAAGGTGCTGTAGTTCCTTTATAGCCCAACATTAGCCTCCTTTAGCTTAGCGGTGGTGACGTGAAGTCATGTGACCGTGCCGTAGTTCCTTTATAAGCCAACATTAGCCACCTTTAGCTTAGCGGTGGTGACGTGAAGTCATTTGACCGTGCTGTAGTTCCTTTATAGCCGAACATTAGCCACCTTTAGCTTAGCGGTGGTGACGTGAAGTCATGTGACCGTGCCGTAGTTCCTTTATAAGCCAACATTAGCCACCTTTAGCTTAGCGGTGGTGGCGTGAAGACATTTTCCGTGCTGTAGTTCCTTTATAACCCAACATTAGCCGCCTTTAGCTTAGCGGTGGTGAGGTGAAGTCATGTGACCGTGCTATAGTTCCTTTATAGCCCAACCTTAGCCGCCTTTAGCTCAGCGGTGGTGAGGTGAAGTCATGTGACCGTGCTGTAGTTCCTTTATAGCCGAACATTAGCCTCCTTTAGCTTAGTGGTGGTGACGTGAAGTCATGTGACCGTGCTGGAGTTCCTTTATAACCCAACATTAGCCACCGTTAGCTTAACGGTGGTGACGTGAAGTCATGTGACCGTGCCGTAGTTCCTTTATAAGCCAACATTAGCCACCTTTAGCTTAGCGGTGGTGATGTGAAGTCATATGACCGTGCTGTAGTTCCTTTATAGCCCAACATTAGCCTCATTTAGCTTAGCGGTGGTGACGTGAAATCATGTGACCGTGCTGTATTTCCTTTATAGCCCAACATTAGCCGCGTTTAGCTTAGCGGTGGTGAAGTGAAGTCATGTGACCGTGCTGTAGTTCCTTTATAGCCCAATATTAGCCTCCTTTAGCTTAGCGTTGGTGACGTGAAGTCCTGTGACCGTGCTGTAGTTCCTTTATAGCCCAAAATTATCTTCCTTTAGCTTAGCGGTGGTGGCGTGAAGTCATTTTCCGTGCTGTAGTTCCTTTTAGCCCAACATTAGCCGCCTTTAGCTTAGCGGTGGTGAGGTGAAGTCATGTGACCGTGCTGTAGTTCCTTAATAGCCCAACATTAGCCGCCTTTAGCTTAGCGGTGGTGAGGTGAAGTCAGGTGATCGTGCTTTAGTTCATTTATAGCCCAACATTAGCCACCTTTAGCTTAGCGGTGGTGACGTGAAGTCAGGTGACCGTGCCGAAGTTCCTTTATAACCCAACATTAGCCACCTTTAGCTTAGCGGTGGTGACGTGAAGTCATGTGACCGTGCCGTAGTTCCTTTATAGCCCAACATTAGCCTCCTTTAGCTTAGCGGTGGTGACGTGAAGTCATGTGACCGTGCCGTAGTTCCTTTATAAGCCAACATTAGCCACCTTTAGCTTAGCGGTGGTGACGTGAAGTCATGTGACCGTGCTGTAGTTCCTTTATAGCCCAACATTAGCCTCCTTTAGCTTAGCGTTGGTGACGTGAAGTCCTGTGACCGTGCTGTAGTTCCTTTATAGCCCAACATTAGCCTCCTTTAGCTTAGCGGTGGTGACGTGAAGTCATGTGACCGTGCTGTAGTTCCTTTATAGCCCAACATTAGCCTCCTTTAGCTTAGCGTTGGTGACGTGAAGTCCTGTGACCGTGCTGTAGTTCCTTTATAGCCCAACATTAGCCGCCTTTAGCTTAGCGGTGGTGAGGTGAAGTCATGTGACCGTGCTATAGTTCCTTTATAGCCCAACATTAGCCGCCTTTAGCTTAGTGGTGGTGAGGTGAAGTCATGTGACCGTGCTGTAGTTCCTTAATAGCCCAACATTAGCCACCTTTAGCTTAGCGGTGGTAAGGTGAAGTCATGTGATCGTGCTTTAGTTCATTTATAGCCCAACATTAGCCACCTTTAGCTTAGCGGTGGTGACGTGAAGTCATGTGACCGTGCCGTAATTCCTTTATAACCCAATATTAGCCACCTTTAGCTTAGCGGTGGTGACGTGAAGTCATGTGACCGTGCTCTAGTTCCTTTATAGCCCAACATTAGCCACCTTTAGCTTAGCGGTGGTGACGGGAAGTCATGTGACCGTGCTCTTGTTCCTTTATAGCCCAACATTAGCCTCATTTAGCTTAGCGGTGGTGGCGTGAAGTCATGTGACCGTGCTGTAGTTCCTTTATAGCCCAACATTAGCCGCGTTTAGCTTAGCGGTGGTGACGTGAAGTCATGTGACCGTGCTGTAGTTCCTTTATAGCCCAACATTAGCCGTCTGCCAAATAGCTGATAGCACTATATAAATGTTGTCTGGTTGCTCTCTTCGTATCTCCCAGGTACTCTCAATAGGGTTTTATAAATACTTAATATTACTAAATACCATTACTGCTGAGCGTGTGGTTTTTAATCAAGATTTCTTCCCTGTGTACCTGTTTGTGCGTCAGCTCTAATGTGTAGATCAGGGGTCTCCAACACGTCGATCGCGAGCTACCGGTAGCTCGCGGGAAGCTTTTCAGTAGCTCGCCGCTCGATTATCGATTATAGCGTAGTAACGTTGCCTCTTGATTTTTCGGTCGCGGCTGGACAATAAAGTGTTTTTATTTTAGAATTGTTTCTGTCACACAAATATAAAATTGGTCCGTGACGCAGAGATCAAGGAACAGACGTGACAGCGGCACAGCGACACCACACACGGAGCAGTCTGCTTTCTCCAGCAGCACCAGAACCAACAGCAGAATGACCCGCTCTGAATCAGGCCGTGTCGCTGCGGCTCAGAGACACACAGGGAGGGATTTGTGTTTTTTGAAAAACACTCGTTATCGTCATGTCAGGTTTTTGGTGGATTTAATCAAGTCTTGGATTGCAGAGTATGAATGTCCTCTTGCTATTTTCAGTTGATAAATACTTGTGTAAAGTTTGTGAAGGCAGGAGGAAAGCTTCCGCGATCACCGTCTCCTCTCCGTTCCTCCAAACCCCGCCCCCTCCTGAAAATAATGAGTGACAGGCTGATAGTGACCCGATAGAAACTTTATTATTCACTTAATCACTGATTGAGATGATGAAGCTAACTTAGTCTCATACATTCATGGGATTCATGTAACAGTAAGACAGAGAATGTAAGTTTGCACACACATGCACTATTTTAGTTTTTATAATGCTGTTGTAAAGACTCCTGTTGTCTGCTGTGTTCAGACTCAAGTCCTGTGTGTGAGGCCTCATTCAGGACATTCAGTGTCCTTTCTTTAACAGAAGGCCGTTGCTAGAAGCTGCAGCTAGACTGCAGAAGCATTAGTTTTTTGTTTTTGAGGATGGAAAAATGTCACACACAGATATAGGGAGGCTAAACCTATACAGTTGATTTATTATGGTTTATAATTTCATGTCAAGACGAAGAAGAAGAAGAAGAAAATATGGCTGAACTGTTCAGTGTCAATCCTGTGGAGATGGAGGTTATAAATCTCGAAAATCATGTTCAGCTTAAGTCTCAGCAAAACTCACAACATTTCTGGAGCCTTGTCGACCCAGAAAACTATAAGAACATTCACCAAGCAGCACTGAACACGTCTGCTTTATGTGGCTCTACAGGCCTTTGTGAAGCAGCTTTTTCTGACATGAATGAAATCTAAATACAGAACAAGACCGACTGATCAACATTTAAATGACTCTATCAGAGTGAACCTAAGTGGGTCCAGCAGACCCCTCTATGGTGACTCCATGCAGCGCCATTCATCTCACTGACTGTAAAAAAGAGTGAATGCACTTATTTTACACGTGCCATAAGATGCTTGCAAGGTGGTGATTAAGGCGATGTATTTACTATGTTGTCCAGATTAATATGTGAGAAATTGTCGTTTTCTTGGACCTTGATGTGAAGTTAAGATTTTAGATAATCTTTAGGTATTGCAATTTCACACAAAAGTAGCTTAATTCAACTGATGAGTGCTATGTGAATAAATGTAAGCGATGCGATGCAAGTAGCTCTTGGCCACTTTCATTTTTTCAAAGTAGCTCTCAGATGGAGAAAGGTTGGAGACCCCTGGTGTAGATGCAGCTGAGTCTAAGCACAATACATGACTCTGTTTCTTCTCTATTTATATTCCTTAACTCCCAGTTTGAGACATTTTTCTTGATTTTGCCACCTGCTCAAAGTAAGTAGAGTTGCATTTGTTCTGCTAACTGTGAGGCTGGAGGTTTAATCCCAGCTTCCAGCGGCTCTTAATCAGAGAAAGGTCAGGAAACACTGAGTAACTCATTTAATGCATAACTTAAGTCTGGATAAAGAGCCTCTGAACACGATTAGCTGCTGTTACTTCATCAGCGCCTGACATTTAGCACCAGTAAAATGAAAAATAAGCATAATTAATCTGCAGCCGTCTGAGTGTAGACTCTGTGTGTGTGTGTGTGTGTGTGTGTGTGTGTGTGTGTGTGTGTGTGTGTGTGTGTGTGTGTGTGTGTGTGTGTGTGTGTGTGTGTGTGTGTGTGTGTGTGTGTGTGTGTGCATGTGTGTGTGTTTGCTGTTGTTTACAGGAGTTGAGATTGTTTTCGTTTGAAATTCACTCAGTTAAGATAAATCAAAGATACTTTTTTTGGTTGTTTTCCAGACTTCATTTGATTTCTTTACTATCTTGTTGTTTCTTTTGTAGACTTGTGTTGTCTGTTGTTGGCTGTGATGCATTGCCGTGTTGAAGTTGTTCATCACCGTCTCTCTCTCATGGTGTTGCATCACTTTTTGTCTGTTTATGACTTCAATAAACCAGTCATTTTAAACAGTGGCTCTGGTCCTGTTTCCACATTCAGTCATTTATCCACTTTTGGTTTATTGGTACTGTGTCTGTTCTTAACCCTCTATGTTGTGCTGTTGAGCTCTGGTGAACAATAAAGTTGTATTCTAGTCTTTTATTTTGTCCGTCAATCCTGCCACGCATGGTGTATATTTATCTATTAACCTCTCTCTCTCACACCGTGCCGTCACTGCAGACGTGATGTCTTCTCTGGAGGTTTGTAAATCTTTATTCCCAGATTTAAACGTGTGGTCAGAGCCGAACCAACGCAGACTGAAGAGGAAACTCATCACCTCGTGTTACTGAGCGTCAGGTGAAGGCTGCACTCTTTCATTTTCACAGGATCGGTGAGACAATGTTCGATAAATGGCTGAATGTGCAAACAGGACCAGAGCCGCTGTTTGAAAATACTGCTTTCTTACGATACGATAATACTTGAATGGTCAGATCAAGTCTGAAATGCTCCTTGCATCACAGCAGCTCCATGTGTAACATCAACAGACAAACATCATGACACAATACATGAGAAACAAACTGTTACGATCCGTCTGTGTTGTGTTTTTGTCATGTCTGGTTCTGTCTTTGCTTTCCTGTCTCTGTGTTTCCCCCCCCGTCTTGTCTGTTACTGCTGATTGTGTGCACCTGGTGCCCGGTGTTGTCTCCTCCCCTCTCACCTGTGTCCAGTTGATTAGTTTGTGTGCATTTAGGTTCTGGTTTTTCTGTTGGTCTTTGTGGGATTATTTGATGTTGTTGGAAGGTTTTTTGTTCAGAGGGATTTTTGTGTTTTTTGCCTTGCCTTATTTTTACTGTGTTGCTAGTTTTTGTAATAAAAGTATTTTTGAATTTGAATATTCTGCTTTTGGGTCCAGTGTACCTCGCCCTCCAGCCGTGACCGAATAATCCCACCAAAATATGAACCCAGCGGATATTGAGGATTTTGAGTTAGATCTGTTCGATCTAGACTTTTCCCTTCTTCTTCTTCTTTCGTGTAACGTCAGAGGTCCAACTCGGTGTCGTGTAGCCATGCCCGCATCTCTGGTCCTAAGTCGAAGAGGCTGTGTTCCGAGGGTGGTATATATAAAGGGCAGGTGGTTATTATATGTTCGGCAGTCTGTTCAGGGTCACCGCACTCGCATGCAGAACTGTCTGCCAGGCCCCACTTCTTCATTGATGTTTTGAAACGACCGACCCCAGTTCGTAGGCGGTTTAGTGTGGTCCATTGCCGGCGTGGTAGGTCGTCTCCTCCTATGGCGCCATCTCCTGGGTCCCAGATGTAGCGATGGATGCGGGAGGGCACGGCTAGCTCCCACTCCTGCTTCCAAGCAGCCGCCAACCATGCATCTCTGGAGAGGTCCTCAGAGGTGGAGTTGAGAATCTCTTGTGCTGCCTTGTTGAAGGGGAGGCGGGACTTGAGCCTACTTAGGGGCGCTGCTCTCGTTGTCGTGTTATGCAGGATGTGCCAGTCATGCTTTTGGGCTTTCCTGGCCAGGGCGAGGGTGACAGCCTCCCGTCGGAGGACGGCCAGAGCTATTCCCGCGAGGACTGGCAAGAGGGACACAGGGGTAGGCTTCAAGCATCCAGTTATAATCCTGAGGGCGTTGTTGATGACCACGTCAACCTTACTTGCGTGAGGGCTTCTGCTCCAGGCTGGGGCGCAGTATTCCGCTGCAGAGAAGACCAGGGCTTGGGTCGATATTCGCAGCGTCTTAGCGCAGGCTCACCAGGTTGTTCCAGCGAGGCGGCGGATCAGCGTGACCCTTGATGTTACCTTGGCCTTGACTTCTTCAAGGTGTTGTTTGAAGGACAGTGTCCGATCCAGACGCACACAAGGTACTTCGGGGCTTGCTGGACCTCCAGACGTTTGTTGTTGACACGCACCTCAAGTTCCCTCCTAGCTTCTCTGGTGCTAAGATGGTATGCCGCAACTGTCTTTCCGATGTTGAGCTGTAGACGCCACCTTTGAAAGTATGCTACCAGGGTGCCCAGGTCGTCGTTAAGGCCATCTTCCATTGCCTTCCATGTTGGTCGTCTCAGCATGATGGCTAGATCGTCTGCAGGAGGAGAAGACGACAGCCTTCACGTGGCCTCCTCTGTGAGTAGCAAGAAATGGTGCAAGAAAGTAGCAAGAAATGGTGCAAGACCAACTTGCGAAACTAATGTCGCCAACCAAACGTCGAGCTGGTAGGCCTAGGAACGGCGGACGGGCAGTCATCCCGACCGTCGATAACCGAGGCCTGGCAGTGCTTCAACTCAATGTCGAGGGCCTAACCAACAACTTTTCCCTTCAATGTTATTTTGTCGAGTGGAGTGTAACATCGTCAAGAAGGGACAAAGAGGCTATCCTCAAAAAGGCAGAAATGGAGGTGTCTAACATGCCATGGTTGAGAAACTCGTTGCCTCAATGGCTCAGAGTTTTCTCACGCAGCCCTGAGTGCCAGTCTCCATTTTCTGACCCTTTTTTGGGATCCCGTCTGGCGTTTGGAGGTCCAGGGAGCCTTCAAAAGACCTCTAAAAGATGCAAGGTCAGGAAGCCAGCTCGTACTCAGGTACCGGTCCTAGCAGCCATGGTTCCGGCTCCAGTGCCGGCTCCAGCAGCCATGGTCCCTGCTCCAGAACCGGACCTTACAGCCATGTTTCCGTGCTTCAGTGCCGGCTCACACAGTCATGGTACCGTGCTCCAGTACCATCCCACACAGCCAGGATCCAGGCTTCTGTTCCGTGCCCAGCAGCCATAGATCCGTGCACCAGTGCCGGCCCACACAGCCATGGTTCCGGCTCCAGAACCGGCCCCAGCAGCCATGGTTCCGGCCCCAGTTCCGGCCCCGGCAGCCATGGTTCCGGCTCCAGTTTCGGCTCCAGTACTGGCTCCCCGGCCAACTCCAGCCCCTCGTGTCCTGTCGGTGGTCCGGCCCACTCCAGCCCCTCGTGTCCTGTCGGTGGTCCGGCCCACTCCAGCTCCCCGTGTCCTGTCGATGTACCGGCCGACTCCAGCACCTCGTCTCCTGTTGGCGCTCCGGCCGACGCCAGCTCCCTGTGTCCTGTCGGCGTACCGACCGACGCGAGTTCCCTCTCAAGTCCCCTCTCGAGTCCCCTCTCGAGTCTCCTCTCCAGTTCCCTTTCAAGTCCCCTCTCGAGTTCCATCTCGAGTCCTCTCTCAAGTTTCCTCTCGAGTCCCCTCTCAAGTTACATCTCGAGTCCTCTCTCAAGTTCCCTCTCGAGTTCCCTCTCGAGTCCCCTCTCCAGTCACCTCTCAAGTCTCCTCTCGAGTCCCCTCTCAAGTTGCTTCTCATGTCCCTTCTCGAGTCCCCTCTCGAATCCCCTCTCGAGTTCCCTCTCGAGTCCTCTCTCAAGTTCCTTCTCGAGTCCCCTCTCAAGTCACCTCTCAAGTTCCCTCTCGAGTCCCCTCTCAAGTTCCCTCTCGAGTCTCCTCTCAAGTCCCCTCTCGAGTCCCCTCTCGAGTATCTTCTCGAGTCCCCTCTCGAGTCTCCTCTCGAGTCCCCTCTCAAGTTGCTTCTCAGGTCATCTCTCGAGTCTCTTCTCAAGTCCCCTCTCAAGTCTCTTCTCAAGTCCCCTCTCAAGTCTCCTCTCGAGTTCACTCTCAAGTCACCTCTTGAGTCCCCTCTCGAGTCTCCTCTCCCGTTCCCTTTCAAGTTTCCTCTCGAGTCTCCTCTCAAGTCTCCTCTCGAGTCCCCTCTCCAGTCCCCTCTCAAGTCACCTCTCGAGTTCCCTCTCGAGTCCCCTCTCGAGTCTCCTCTCCCGTTCCCTTTCAAGTTTCCTCTCGAGTTCACTCTCAAGTCACCTCTTGAGTCCCCTCTCGAGTCTCCTCTCCCGTTCCCTTTCAAGTTTCCTCTCGAGTCTCCTCTCAAGTCTCCTCTCGAGTCCCTTCTCCAGTCCCCTCTCAAGTCACCTCTCGAGTTCCCTCTCGAGTCCCCTCTCGAGTTCCCTCTCGAGTCTCCTTTCAAGTCCCCTCTCGAGTCCCCTCTCTAGTCTCCTCTCGAGTCTCCTCTCGAGTCCCCTCTCAAGTTCCTTCTCAGGTCATCTCTCGAGTCTCTTCTCAAGTCTCCTCTCGAGTTCAGTCTCAAGTCACCTCTCAAGTCTCCTCTCGAGTTCCCTCTCAAGTCCCCTTTCGAGTCACCTCTCAAGTCCCCTCTCAAGTCCCTACCCAATGTCCTGGTCCGTTGGAGGTTCCGCTGGGGGTCCTGCCAACTCCATGTCCTGTGCCGTTGGAGGTCCCGCCGACTACTCTTCTGCCGGGGGTCCTGCCAACCCTATGTCCTGTGCCGCTGGAGGTCCCGCCGACTACTCTTCTGCCGGGGGTCCTGCCAACCCTATGTTCTGTGCCGTTGGAGGCCCCACCGACTACTCTTCTGTCGGGGGTCCTGTCAACCCTATGTCCTGTGCCGCTGGAGGTCCCGCCGACTACTCTTCTGCCGGGGGTCCTGCCAACCCTGTGTCCTGTGCCGTTGGAGGCCCCACCGACTACTCCTCTGTGGGGGGTCCTGTCAACCCTATGTCCTGTGCCGTTGGAGGTCCCGCCGACTACTCTTCTGCCGGGGGTCCTGCCAGCCCTATGTCCTGTGCCGTTGCAGGCCCCGCCGACTACTCTTCTGCCGGGGGTCCTGCAAACCCTATGTCCTGTGCCGTTGGAGGTCCCGCCGACTACTATTCTGCTGGGGGTCCTGCCAGCCCTATGTCCTGTGCCGTTGGAGGCCCCACCGACTACTGTCTCGCCGGGGGTCCTGCCATCCCAATGTCCTGTGTTGTTGGGGGTACCGCTGACACGTGCTACGCCGAAGGTCCTGCCGA
Source organism: Pogonophryne albipinna (assembly GCA_028583405.1). Classification (NCBI taxonomy): domain Eukaryota; kingdom Metazoa; phylum Chordata; class Actinopteri; order Perciformes; family Artedidraconidae; genus Pogonophryne; species Pogonophryne albipinna. Next base: position 51,871 of record JAPTMU010000145.1, on the reverse strand, counting down.
CACGGGGGTCCCACTGACGCCGGCCTATGTTCCGTCCAGGGTCACGTCTACGCCTGACCCGCCAGGGGTTCCACCAGCTCCTGCCCGTCCTTGTGTCCGGCCCCCTGAGTTTGCCCGCTGTGGCCTTCGCCCCTTTATGAACTCTGCCTTGCCCCCGGGCCGTCCGTCTGAGACCTCCTCCTCGAACTCTGCCTTGCCCCCGAGCCCGTCCTCCGGACCCCCTCCACCCACCCTGCTGGACGTTTTTTGGACTTTTTAGGGACGTCTGGGATACGTCCCTTGAGGGGGGGGTAATGTTACGATCTGTCTGTGTTGTGTTTTTGTCATGTCTGGTTCTGTCTTTGGTTTCCTGTCTCTGTGTTTCCCCCCCCCCCCCCCCCGCGTTTGGCTGTTACTGCTGATTGTGTGCACCTGGTGCCCTGTGTTGTCTCCTCCCCTCTCACCTGTGTCCTGTTCAGTTGATTAGTTTGTGTGCATTTAGGTTCTGGTTTTTCTGTTGGTCTTTGTGGAATTATTTGATGTTGTTGGAAGGTTTTTTGTTCAGAGGGATTTTAGTGTTTTTTGCCTTGCCTTATTTTTACTTTGTTGCTAGTTTTTGCAATAAAAGTGTTTTTGAATTTGGATATTCTGCTTTTTGGTCCTGTGTACCTTGCCGTCCAGCCGTGACACAAACAACATGTAACATAACAGCAGGATGAGTGAGAGATGCTCAAAGAGCCTTCAGCTTGCATTTGATCTGGGATTTAATCATAAACAGACAAGAAAATACCAAAAAGTGATAAGAGAAAGACGGTGATGAACACCTTCATCATGGCAATGCATCACAACCAACAACAGACAACACAAGTCTACAAAAGATCAATCAAATCAAATAAAGTCTACAAAACAAAACCACGCAGTCTACTGTCCCGCAGCTGCTGCCTCTCTGTTGGACTCCGGTACTGCACATTACTCACGAGACGTTGTATAAAAAAAAAATTAGTGGGCCGCACGCACGAACCGCTCCGCCAACGCCACAGTCACCCCCGTCGTGCGGGCCGGATGAGGATGGTCACTGCTGTACATAATGCACAGTCACTATATAAAACAGTCGGTCCGCACAGAAGTGCATCACTGAAGTGACTATAATAGAAACATATTATACTCACTTTCTTCCTTTAATGATATCATTTTGTGATTCTTATTTGCTAATGTTTATCTATATTTACTCAACATTGCATATTAAGAAGATGTGTTGCAGTGTTGTTAGTTACTCTCTATGTGCACCAACAGTATGACTTTCACCTCAGTTAATAATAATAATAATTGAACTGAGAACTTCCTGATACGGCCTCCCTGCCTAAACTTCCAGCAAGCTCCTATTCTCACCAAGCTCCACGCCTCCCTTTCTCCTCTCTCTGTGTTTAAATATGCAACCCAAACTCAGACAGAGCGCTCTCTGTGTGACTGACTGAACTTTCTTGCAAGAACTAAAATACGACAGCTGAATGGTTTGATTCTCTATCCACATTCGATAAATACATTCCCACTAACGCAACATGAACGTAACCTGTGCTCATCATCGTCAGCTTCTCACACCTGAGGGCTCTTCACCATGAGATCAGATACAACATGAGTTCATGGCTCAAACACACCTGTAAACTTCAAACTGCGGACCTGTGATCAGCTGCAGGTTGATGTTCAGTGTTTCCGGTGAAGGACGACTCCAAAGCTCCTCGGTTCTTTGATCCAGCTTTTGTTTTTCTCTTTCAGTAATTCATGTTGAAATGTTCTTCACAAGGTCAGAAGGCTGCAAACTGAGGCAGTGGAGGAGAGTCTGAGGGAAACGTTGAGTCACTGTTTCCCAAACACAACAAGAGAAAAAAAAAATGTCCTGTATTCTGGTGCATTTTAACAGGTGGTTTGATACTTTTATGTGGCTATAGTAGCATGAGGAAAATGATGGGTACATTTTGTAATTTCTTCCAGTAGTAAAGAAAGGAAACTAATTCAGAGCCGTCTTTGAATGAATAAAAAGCAGTTTAAATGCCCATTTTTTTTACATTTATATACAACAATAAATATTTGTGAGTGCATTGAGAGATATTGTTGTGGAGAGTAATTTATATATAAATCGCAAAATACGTTGGTGAATCCTTCTGTGAGCGTTTATTAACATTGGGACTGATCTGACTCCATACAGACGTTAAGTTCACCTAGGAATGGTATCATTGACTTAAATGTTGCTCTTCTGTCTATATTGGTCACATGATGCCCCTTGACTGAAATGCTTCCTGTTCAATATCCCCACTGATTTCCTTAACATTCTGGGATGAGAGTCCACATCACAATTTACTCTAAACTGTCATTTCCCTTTCATCACTCACCTCAGCAATGGACCTCTCTCCACTGTCCCTGCGTTCTGCCTCTGACTCACTCTCAGTGCCTAGATGTCAAGAGAGGTGGTGAAGTGATCACTATTGATTGAGCAGTATACTCTTTCACATTGAATCATAACAAGTCATACTGAATGTAAATACAACTGACTCTAAAGTAAGTCCCAGTCTGTGACATTGGACATTTTGAAGACTCAAAGCCCCAAGCAGTAGGTAGAATATTAGCTAGTCTATGTAATGTGCACAGAAAATAAACAGTTAACTGAATACTGGGATGGAAATTGCCTATAAGCACTCAGTAAAACATAAACACACACAAACAGCTTCTGAATGATAAGAAGTATAATTAAAACATAATGCACATTACCATTTTGAGAGAGAGTACCGAAGTTAAAGAACTCAGAAAATAATCTCTTATCGAACTGAGGCTCCAGTAAAACACACTGACTGCGTCTCTACATGGACATCATGGTGTTTACATGAGCACTGAGAGATCGGGTTATTCATGTTCCCTGTTTACATGATAAATACTAGTAACCTGGCATTTCGATGCCTTTTCTCATCTAAACTATTCAGTATTTGTATCTCTCTATCATGACATAAAGACGAAACTCCTCTCCAGAAGTGAGACGCCGCCGCCGCCATCACTGTTAACTGATTAACTGCTACCAGCTGAAGACTGACTTTCCTATTCTTTGAAACAAATGTTCTTATGTCCATGTTGTCTGGGGGAGAAAACATATCAAACCAACAGATCGTCAGCTTTGATTTTCGCTGTATTAACCATTTCCTGAACACTTGGTGTGTGTGCCTTTACTGCCTTACCTCCGCTACCGGCATCGCTTCATACAACAGGTCTGAGCTGTCCACCTATGGCAACACTCCTTGAACATGCGCGCGCTATGTGAGAATCTGCCTCGGTACAAAGCAGCAGTGAAAACATGGTACGGAGTTTCATTGATTTGGGTATTCTCTCAATAAGCAAGTGGTATAGATTTGATATGAAGCACTGACACAGCGCTCTACAAAGTGCGGCGAGTGGATAGACCGATTCACGGACTTTCCACATGGTAAAAGTGGGGGGGTCTAAACTAATCATTTGAAAGGTGGGGGGGACTTGTCCCATCCTCATATAATGGCTGCGACACCCATGCCCCAGAGTCAGAACTAAACATGGAGAAGCAGCGTTCAGTTATTATGCTCCAAATATCTGGAACAAACTCCCAGAAACCTACTACTACTTTTAAATCCAGCAAGAAGACTTTTCTTTTTTTCGCTGCTTTTAATTGAACTATTCACATCTTAGACTGCACTGTAACTTTTATCACTGTATTTTTTATCAGCTTTTCTTTTTAATTACTGATTTTAAATGCCATTTTCTTGATGTCTCTAATTTTTTGTAAAGCACTTTGAATTGCCTTGTGTTGAAAAGTGCTGTATAAATAAACTTGCCTTGCCCTACTGATATACACCTGAACATCAGCAGGAGAGGACTCTTTAAAGTAGAGACACTACATACTGATATACACCTGAACATCAGCAGGAGAGGACTCTTTAAAGTAGAGACACTACACACTGATATACACCTGAACATCAGCAGGAGAGGACTCTTTAAAGTAGAGACACTACATACTGATATACACCTGAACATCAGCAGGAGAGAACTCTTTAAAGTAGAGACACTACATACTGATATACACCTGAACATCAGCAGGAGAGGACTCTTTAAAGTAGAGACACTACATACTGATATACACCTGAACACCAGCAGGAGAGGACTCTTTAAAGTAGAGACACTACATACTGATATACACCTGAACATCAGCAGGAGAGGACTCTTTAAAGTAGAGACACTACATACTGATATACACCTGAACATCAGCAGGAGAGGACTCTTTAAAGTAGAGACACTACATACTGATATACACCTGAACATCAGCAGGAGAGGACTCTTTAAAGTAGAGACACTACATACTGATATACACCTGAACATCAGCAGGAGAGGACTCTTTAAAGTAGAGACACTACATACTGATATACACCTGAACACCAGCAGGAGAGGACTCTTTAAAGTAGAGACACTACATACTGATATACACCTGAACATCAGCAGGAGAGGACTCTTTAAAGTAGAGACACTACATACTGATATACACCTGAACATCAGCAGGAGAGGACTCTTTAAAGTAGAGACACTACATACTGATATACACCTGAACATCAGCAGGAGAGGACTCTTTAAAGTAGAGACACTACATACTGATATACACCTGAACATCAGCAGGAGTGGACTATTTAAAGTAGAGACACTACATACTGATATACACCTGAACATCAGCAGGAGAGGACTCTTTAAAGTAGAGACACTACATACTGATATACACCTGAACATCAGCAGGAGAGGACTCTTTAAAGTAGAGACACTACATACTGATATACACCTGAACATCAGCAGGAGAGGACTCTTTAAAGTAGAGACACTACATACTGATATACACCTGAACATCAGCAGGAGAGGACTCTTTAAAGTAGAGACACTACATACTGATATACACCTGAACATCAGCAAGAGAGGACTCTTTAAAGTAGAGACACTACATGCTGATATACACCTGAACATCAGCAGGAGAGGACTCTTTAAAGTAGAGACACTACATACTGATATACACCTGAACATCAGCAAGAGAGGACTCTTTAAAGTAGAGCCACTACATACTGATATACACCTGAACATCAGCAGGAGAGGACTCTTTAAAGTAGAGACACTACATACTGATATACACCTGAACATCAGCAGGAGAGGACTCTTTAAAGTAGAGACACTACATACTGATATACACATGAACACCAGCAGGAGAGGACTCTTTAAAGTAGAGACACTACATACTGATATACACCTGAACATCAGCAGGAGAGGACTCTTTAAAGTAGAGACACCACATACTGATATACACCTGAACATCAGCAGGAGAGGAATCTTTAAAGTAGAGACACTACATACTGATATACACCTGAACATCAGCAGGAGAGGACTCTTTAAAGTAGAGACACTACATACTGATATACACCTGAACATCAGCAGGAGAGGACTCTTTAAAGTAGAGACATTACATACTGATATACACCTGAACATCAGCAGGAGAGGACTCTTTAAAGTAGAGACACTACATACTGATATACACCTGAACATCAGCAGGAGAGGACTCTTTAAAGTAGAGACACTACATACTGATATACACCTGAACATCAGCAGGAGAGGACTCTTTAAAGTAGAGACACTACATACTGATATACACCTGAACATCAGCAGGAGAGGACTCTTTAAAGTAGAGACACTACATATTGATATATACCTGAACATCAGCAGGAGAGGACTCTTTAAAGTAGAGACACTACATACTGATATACACCTGAACATCAGCAGGAGAGGACTCTTTAAATTAGAAACACTACACACTGATATACACCTGAACATCAGCAGGAGAGGACTCTTTAAAGTAGAGACACTACATACTGATATACACCTGAACATCAGCAAGAGAGGACTCTTTAAAGTAGAGACACTACATGCTGATATACACCTGAACATCAGCAGGAGAGGACTCTTTAAAGTAGAGACACTACATACTGATATACACCTGAACATCAGCAAGAGAGGACTCTTTAAAGTAGAGCCACTACATACTGATATACACCTGAACATCAGCAGGAGAGGACTCTTTAAAGTAGAGACACTACATACTGATATACACCTGAACATCAGCAGGAGAGGACTCTTTAAAGTAGAGACACTACATACTGATATACACCTGAACACCAGCAGGAGAGGACTCTTTAAAGTAGAGACACTACATACTGATATACACCTGAACATCAGCAGGAGAGGACTCTTTAAAGTAGAGACACCACATACTGATATACACCTGAACATCAGCAGGAGAGGACTCTTTAAAGTAGAGACACTACATACTGATATACACCTGAACATCAGCAGGAGAGGAATCTTTAAAGTAGAGACAATACATACTGATATACACCTGAACATCAGCAGGAGAGGACTCTTTAAAGTAGAGACACTACATACTGATATACACCTGAACATCAGCAGGAGAGGAATCTTTAAAGTAGAGACACCACATACTGATATACACCTGAACATCAGCAGGAGAGGACTCTTTAAAGTAGAGACACTACATACTGATATACACCTGAACATCAGCAGGAGAGGACTCTTTAAAGTAGAGACATTACATACTGATATACACCTGAACATCAGCAGGAGAGGACTCTTTAAAGTAGAGACACTACATACTGATATACACCTGAACATCAGCAGGAGAGGAATCTTTAAAGTAGAGACACTACATACTGATATACACCTGAACATCAGCAGGAGAGGACTCTTTAAAGTAGAGACACTACATACTGATATACACCTGCACATCAGCAGGAGAGGACTCTTTAAAGTAGAGACACTACAAACTGATATAGACCTGAACATCAGCAGGAGAGGACTCTTTAAAGTAGAGACAATACATACTGATATACACCTGAACATCAGCAGGAGAGGACTCTTTAAAGTAGAGACATTACATACTGATATACACCTGAACATCAGCAAGAGAGGACTCTGTAAAGTAGAGACACTACATACTGATATACACCTGCACATCAGCAGGAGAGGACTCTTTAAAGTAGAGACACTACATACTGATATACACCTGAACATCAGCAGGAGAGGACTCTTTAAAGTAGAGACACTACAAACTGATATACACCTGAACATCAGCAGGAGAGGACTCTTTAAAGTAGAGACACTACATACTGATATACACCTGAACACCAGCAGGAGAGGACTCTTTAAAGTAGAGACACTACATACTGATATACACCTGAACACCAGCAGGAGAGGACTCTTTAAAGTAGAGACACTACATACTGATATACACCTGAACATCAGCAGGAGAGGACTCTTTAAATTAGAAACACTACACACTGATATACACCTGAACATCAGCAGGAGAGGACTCTTTAAAGTAGAGACACTACAAACTGATATAGACCTGAACATCAGCAGGAGAGGACTCTTTAAAGTAGAGACACTACATACTGATATACACCTGCACATCAGCAGGAGAGGACTCTTTAAAGTAGAGACACTACAAACTGATATAGACCTGAACATCAGCAGGAGAGGACTCTTTAAAGTAGAGACACTACATACTGATATACACCTGAACATCAGCAGGAGAGGACTCTTTAAAGTAGAGACATTACATAATGATATACACCTGAACATCAGCAGGAGAGGACTCTTTAAAGTAGAGACACTACATACTGATATACACCTGAACATCAGCAGGAGAGGACTCTTTAAAGTAGAGACACTACATACTCATATACACCTGAACATCAGCAGGAGAGGACTCTTTAAAGTAGAGACACTACATACTGATATACACCTGAACATCAGCAGGAGAGGACTCTTTAAAGTAGAGACACTACATACTGATATACACCTGAACATCAGCAGGAGAGGACTCTTTAAAGTAGAGACACTACATACTGATATACACCTGAACATCAGCAGGAGAGGACTCTTTAAAGTAGAGACACTACATACTGATATACACCTGAACATCAGCAGGAGAGGACTCTTTAAAGTAGAGACACTACATACTGATATACACCTGAACATCAGCAGGAGAGGACTCTTTAAAGTAGAGACACTACATACTGATATACACCTGAACATCAGCAGGAGAGGACTCTTTAAAGCAGAGACACTACATACTGATATACACCTGAACATCAGCAGGAGAGGACTCTTTAAAGTAGAGACACTACATACTGATATACACCTGAGCATCAGCAGGAGAGGACTCTTTAAAGTAGAGACACTACATACTGATATACACCTGAACATCAGCAGGTAGGTAGTTAAAGATATTAAAAAACAAACATATGAAACGTTCTAAATTCACATAAAGTTTAAACAAGGTGTTTTAAACCTTTACCTGAAGTCCTCTCGTTATGCTTTCGATGTCTCATTCGTTCCTTCTACATGTTCCCTCTTCAGACATGTATTTCAATTAGAAAGAAAAACTAAACGAAGAGAGTTATCCTGAAACAAACCGAGTGAAATGAAACCAACCGCTCAGTCTTCATCAGATCGTCCTCCCGCCCTCGTGAGGACATTTGTTCCAAACTCAAGTGATGGATTAATCTTCCTCGCTGTTATTCATAAAGGTCTCGAGAGGCTTAACACATATTTCAAACGGCAGCACAGTGAAAGATGGATTTTCCAAGAGACTGATTTTAACCTTATGAGCGGGGAACAAAGAGGTTTCACTGCACTTGTAAATGTGAAGGCCATGTTCAGTTTGCGTCCTTTCATCATGACAGCAGGGATCACAGTTTTGCTTCAACGAGTCACCTTCACTCCCAACAGCTGGTAGAGAAGCTTGTAGTAAATCCTGCTTTCACACACAGTCAAACCTTTGTGTGCTGCTCATAAGTTTCTAAACCCCTTCAAATGGCACTAACTGCTTCACAAATCAGCTTCTTTTCATATAAGCTGAACCGGGCACACCATGTCATTGTTGAGTATTCTTTTCTTTGTTGGTTGGTGGCACTTCAGAGGCATGTTTTGTAAGATGCCTGTTCAGCCCTGCTAGCTGCTGCAGGGAAAGAAAGCAAAGACAGTCAATCTGAAATATCTCAATGCCTACTCCACGCATTACAAAGACATTCAAGGGACCAAAATGATTATTTCTTTAGTTCTTGGTCATCCCATGATAAGATAAGAAGTACTTTATTGATCTCAATTTGGGACATGTTTGTGTTGCAGCAGCATAAAAAGACATGGCATGGTACAATACAAATTAAAAGAATAGAAATAAACAAGAAAGTAGAAAATATGCTCCATCTTCAGCCTATGTATCTGTATGATTATTATTACTTTTTGTTTTGTTACTTCCCATTGTAAAGCGTCCTTGGGTTTCGTGAAAGGCGCTATATAAATTGAAATTATTATTATTATCTAGCGCCAAGTCAAAGTTGTCTCTAATCCTTAAAAAAAACACGACCCAGTTGTTGAAAAGAGAGTCTCTAACCAGCCAATGCTCCTGCATGTGGAAGAAATAACAGAGCGGCATGAAAAGCAATAAACATCAGAAACTTTAGAGAGCAGTAGAAATGATTTAGTGCCCAGCAGAGCCTGGATGTGAGTTTCATATCTGCAGACTTCCAGCTCTTTCTCCTCAAGACGCACTTATCTGTGGCTGTCTGTGCCCTGCTGTCACGATTATTCAAATCCTCTCCGTGAGAGCAGGGAGAGGGAATTTCAGGTGCCAATTACCACTGTTCCCTGTCTTTCTGCACATAATTATACAAAGATTATTAAACCTCCTGAGTCTCAGAGAAAACCCATATCAGCCTCTAACTCGTCTTCCCCTGGGAGAGGGGAAGTTTGTGTGGGTTATTAAAGTGCTGTTATTATTACATCTATACTTCAGCTGGAACAGAAGTCGTATAAACAGAACGTGTTGAACCGAGAAATGAGAGTCCTCACTGCTTTTTTAACTGATGTAACATAATGTAATTTAATACCCCCTAATGATACCATGAGTCACCATGTGAGGGGGAGTTAGAGTCCAAGGTCCGGTGCAGCCAGACTTAAAAGTAAAGTGTCATTTTTAGCACAAATCTTATTAATCTAATATTTGAACCGGTTCTTCTATGAAAACTTCCAGGTTAACTTGGGTTTTCATACCTATAGACCAAGATGCAGACATGCAAAACTCAAGACGGCCAATAAAATCAAGATGGTGAGGCCAAAGAGTAAGATGGCGAATTCCAAAATCCCAAATGGTGATTTGGAAAAACATAAAGGCAACATCGAAGAACGAAGATAGTGAAGCTCAAGAACCCAGATTACTGCAAACAAAAAACGTGATGGATGCAACCAAAAATAAGATGGTAACGTCAAAAAAAGCAAGTTGGTGACGGCCAAAAGCCGAGATGTGGACGACCAAGAACAAACATGGCCATTTCCAAATACTAAGATGGCAAAATCTGAAAAACAAGAAGAGTGAGGCCAAACAACGTTGAAAAAACAACGACGTTGAAAAAACAATATTTCCAAAACTTGGAATTTGAGTGCAAAGATTTAGATAGCAACACATTTAAAACGGCCAAAAACCATCATGGCGACGTTGAAAAACCAATATGGAAATGTTCAATGACTAAGACAGAGTTGAGTCAAAAGCCAAGATTACCAAATAAAACCAATATGGAGACTTCAAAAGCCAAGATGTGGACAAACAAGAACAGAGATGGCAATTTCCAAATACTAAGATGGCTAAAAAACAAGAAGACTGCGGCCAAAAACGAACAACGTGTTGTGTGTAGACGGCTCTGCTAAGATTGTTCCCTAGTTTAGGTTTCATGTTATGTGTTTAGATAAGTTCCTGTTTTATTTTGATAGTCTTGTCTACCCTCATGTGTCTAAAGTACGTTTCCTGGCTTGTCTGTTTTCCCGCTGTTGTGATTGTCTAATTGTCTTCACCTGGTGTTGTCTGTCTAGTATATATAGTTCTCGTCTTCCCCTGTCTCGTTGCCAGATTGTCTTGTGTGTTCCAAGCCTTCCAGCGTAAGATCCTTTTGTCATTGTCCATAGAGTTATCGTCCATAGAGTTAGATTAGTGTATTAGTAGTTTTTGTTTTGTTGCATTATGTATTCAGTGTGTTATGACCTGTCTACATTAAAACACTTTATTTTGATACTTTGTTTGTCTCTGCATCGTGCATTTGATTCCACGCCCTTGTACAGCCCTAACAGTACAATCTGGCCACAACATGGAATTAGCAGATGCAGAACCAGTTAAAACAGCGATACGACTTCAGGGCGAACGTCTACACCATCATGAGGAGAAGTTCTCTGTCATACACCAGGCAGTGAGGGACCTGGCGGAGCAGCAACATGGACTCCAAGCCTCTCTCAACACCCAAATCAGCGACATGGCGGAGGCGGTGCATCGTGTGCTGGCACGCCTGGACGCCGGTGCCACTGCTCCGGCATTACCTGATGCTGGGGCTCATCCTCAACAGCTGGCAGCCCCTCCTCCTACAGCGGCGCCGCTTCCTGGATCTCATGCTGTCCCGTTGCCTCGCTTGGCCCCTCCAGATAAGTTTTCCGGGGATTCCAATGACTGTACATCCTTTCTGACTCAGTGTGATCTACACTTTAAGTTAATGCCCTACATATATAGCTCTGATTATGCTCAGATCGCATTGATCATTTCTCATCTGTCCGGCCGTGCGGCTGCATGGGCTACGGCGGAGTGGGAGAACAATTCTGCAACTTGCAACTCTGTCTCTCAGTTCATCCACTCGTTTAAAAGAGTGTTTGCACATCACACACCAGCTGTAGAGAGCGCACAGAATTTGACATACATTCAGCAAAATCATCGCCGAGTGGCGGATTATGCAATTGAGTTCCGCACTATGGCTATTGATTGCGATTGGAATGATTCAGCGTTAAGGGACATATTTCGGAACGGACTATCAGAGAACATTAAGGATCATTTATTGCTTATGGATCCTCCCACAGACTTAGAAAGTATGGTTGCGGCTGCTATTAAGATTGACAATCGCATCTGTGAGAGAGATAGAGAAAGAAAGAAGACTGCCGTTTCGTCCAGCGGAACCAGAGGGTTCTCAACAGTTGTTCATCCTGTCCGGAGGACATCATTCGGCTCGTCACCTGCTTCAGAGGCCACAGCGCCCCCCATTGACTCGGAGGAGCCGATGCAGCTCGGCAGGGCCAGAATCTCACCGGAGGAACGACGTCGCCGCCTAGTGGAGGCAAGATGTTTCTACTGCGGTCAACAGGATCATCAACAAGCCATGTGTCCAGTAAAAGAACAGGCTCGCCGGTGAAAGGGAAGACACTGGTGAGCCAATCTGACTTTTTTGACTTCCCTCCACGCACATTAACTCAAGTTATGCTATGTGAAGGTAATCAGGTTATTGAACAGGGGGCACTTGTAGATTCTGGAGCCGATGAGAGTTTTTTGGAGAAAGAGCTAGCTCTTAGGCTTAACCTGACGTTGACGCCATTACCTTCGCCGTTAAAAGCGAACGCATTAGATGGGCGCCTACTATTCACAGTGACTCATTGCACCACACCTGTAAGAATGACAATCAATGACACTCATGTTGAGAACATAGTTTTTCATGTGTTTAAATCAGCTCAACACCCGATCATTTTAGGTTACCCTTGGTTACATTTGCACAATCCTGTCATTAATTGGTGGTCAGGGAAAGTACAAGAGTGGGGAATGTTGTGTAAACAGAAGTGTGTACACGATCAGAGTAAGTTGATACTGAGGAAAATCTCCACTTCTAAAGCAGACTGTCACAACGAACCTCTTTCTGACTATTATTCTGATTACCCTGATTTATCAAAGGTCCCCACATGTTATCATGATCTAAAGGAAGTCTTTAGTAAAGCTAGGGCGAGTGCACTACCACCCCATCGGTCTTATGATTGTGCTATAGACTTTTTGCCAGGATCCACGATTCCCAAGGGCCGTCTGTACTCCCTGTCAGCTCCAGAAAAGGGGTCCATGAAGGATTACATCGACACCTCACTCAAGGCAGGACTCGTCCGACCGTCTTCCTCTCCTGCCGGAGCGGGCTTCTTCTTTGTGAAGAAAAAAGATGGTTCTCTCCGTCCCTGCATCGATTACAGCCCACTGAATGACATCACGGTAAAAAACAGATACCCCCTCCCTCTCATTGACTCTGCTTTTGACCTGTTGCAGGACGCTAAAGTGTTCACAAAACTGGATTTACGCAACGCTTATCATCTGGTAAGAATAAGGGAGGGGGATGAGTGGAAAACTGGATTTAATACCCCAACAGGACATTACGAGTACCTCGTAATGCCTTTCGGGTTAACTAACGCCCCAGCAGTTTTCCAGGCGCTGGTCAATGATGTACTCAGGGAGTTTTTGAACGTATTTGTCTTTGTGTATTTGGATGACATTTTAATTTTCTCTCCTGATAAGGAGACTCATGTGCAACATGTCCACCAAGTACTACAGCGCCTACTGGAAAATCACCTGTTCGTAAAAGCAGAGAAGTGTGAGTTCCATGCATCAACTGTCTCATTCCTGGGGTTCATCATTTCTCCTGGACAAATCCTGATGGACCCTGCAAAGGTCAGTGCAGTGGCAGACTGGGCCACCCCCACCAATAGGAAGAAGGTACAGCAGTTTTTGGGGTTTGCTAACTTCTACAGACGATTTATTATGAACTTTAGCTCTGTTGCTGCTCCCCTTCATGCACTGACCTCACCAGGGGTTAACTTTGTGTGGGGCCTCAGGGCCGAGGAGGCTTTTAATGAGTTAAAAAGAAGGTTTACCACAGCTCCCATACTGACTGTTCCTGATCCTCAACGACAGTTTGTTGTGGAGGTGGATGCCTCCAATGATGGGGTGGGGGCCATTCTCTCACAGAGAGCGGCTGGGGATCACAAGATGCATCCTTGTGCCTTTCTGTCTCGCAAACTATCTCCCGCAGAGAGAAACTACGACGTCGGAAACCGAGAGCTGTTGGCAGTCAAGATGGCTCTGGAGGAGTGGAGGCACTGGCTTGAGGGGGCGCCACAGCCGTTCTTGGTTTGGACCGACCACAAGAACCTTCAATACATCCGCAAAGCTAAGAGGTTCGTTTGTTCCAGATATTTGACCATATCCCTAACCAAATGCTCCCATTGCTCTAGTCTTCCCGTAAAATTATAGTTCTTTAGACACTTTTCTAACCTTTTTATATTCCTTTCATCCTTCTCTTTCAACCATTTTGCATCCCCACACACATGTTCCTGTTTTACCAACCCAGTCTCACAGAAAAACGTGTAATATCTACTTTTCTCCACTGGGCAAAACGTAGTATATCCACAAAAACGTGACATGGATTAAATATTTTGTAAAAAAAAAACAAGGACCTCAAATTAAAAAATGTTCTCACTGGGAACGTTTGCGATCATGTGACGTGGGCACTGGTCATTAGAAATGAAGAGGAACAAATATTGTACCCATGTCACATCTTGAGAGGGTTATTTGTGAATATACTACGTTTTGCCCAGTGGACCAACGTAGCTATTACACGTTGTTTTGTGAGACTGGATTGGTTCTACTGTTACCCGAACCCATCGTTGACTTTTAAACCACTTTTCTTTTCAATTCCCACAATCAGGATATAAAAACCTGTAAGAGTAATAATAAGAGTAACTTGGCCTCCACACATGAACAGGTTTCCCATGATTCTTTAGTGAACATCTGTTTATTGTAAAGCTTTCCTGAGAAAAACAGCACCATATGTTTTTCTTGGCAGATATCTGGAGTCCAGATTACATCAGAAATCAGACTGTGGATGTTTATGTATCCCCCCCCCTCCCACCTTCCCCCGTTACTCCTCACTGAATCTGTCCCATTAAAGCCTCGTAAAAACAATACCAGAGACATGCATTCATTTTTCATCCCACACAATGCTTGTCAGTAAAAGTCATTTCGCTGCCAGTTTGAGTTCCTTTCCACCTGCTGTGTGATTTTTAGAAAAATACCAAAAAGGTGTGTGAACAGCAGCAGCAGCAGAGAGTGTGTGTTGTGTCACTAAATACCACTTTAAACCTCAGTAAGCGTGTTTAGCAGAATGTGACTATCAGACAGCTCTTAAGTATTTATGCCTCATTCACTCTGAGCTACTCAATCTGCAGTAAACGGACCAAATCAACGTTGGTGATTAACTCAATAAAGACATTTGATAAACAGTGGATACTTGTTATATAATTGTCCCATTTTCTTGCAATCAATGTCCATTTTATGGATTTAAGGTATTGTTTTTCAAAATGTCCTCTCAGCATTTTGTTTCCACTGCACATTTCCTGCTTCCTCCGAATGGCCCTGGTTTCCACAGCTGAGAAATACATCATTCTGTAGGCCATAATTAATAGATAGAAAACACAAAACAAGTAATTATATCTTCCAGTCGTCTCAGAAGTTTTGTGCTCCATTCGTTCTGGTGCTTTGACTTCTTCAGAAGAACGAGGCAGTTCTTCAGTGACGCCTCGGGCGGAGAGGAGAGGGATTTCCTGACAGGAACTGCTTTCTGCTGCTGTTGAGCAACGAGGGGAAGTGAGGTTGAACTGTATTTCCACATCGAGATGATTCATTAGCAGGGTTTGTGTCTCCTGATGAATCTCAGTCCAATATTCTCTCCCCTTAGCTCAGTGTTTGGTCTCCATCTCCAGAGGAAAATCAGTCTGAGAATCACTGTTTACAATCTTTCTGTTTAAAAGCTACAAGTGGCGTGACAAATAGACAGAGTGAGAAATACTTGCTTCTAAATATTTTCATCTCAAACATTTCCGGCAGCGATCTTCAGAAAAAAGATTGATTCAACATATATTTTTATTGCATCGACTTTTACTGAAAGAAATGTAAATAATCCGGAAGAGAACGAGTGACCCAAAATGAGTAACGTTGTAGTTTGATCAAGTGTTGATTGATGCCTTTGATTGAATGAATGAAAGCGGTTCCCGCAGTGCATTCTGGGAGGATAGCGAGCAACAAGAGATTTACAAAGAATATTGGGAAACGAACGCAGTGGTCCTCTTGGTTTCGGCTGAATCCCCCCCTGGAGTGGCTCCTTCTGCTCATTCTTTACTGTGTCATTGTGCACTGTTGGCCTGAAGCGCTGAACCTGAACACTGTAACTGATGTCACCTGCCGCCTCAGCGTTTCTGTCTGATACTACAGAGTACAGCCTCAAAATGCTGGATGAGGAACGGGACAGCACTTTGTGACATGAATAATGTTAGCTCAGACTTTTATATGCCCACTGAGGGTTAGACATACACTAAGAAATCATAAGAAAAGTCAACTATAGATTTACAAAGTGGTCTTTATCGAAATATGCCTCCCTCTCCAGGTGTGCTACATGATTAATACACCAATTGATCATAAACTGTTCATTATTGGGGTGTGGTATCAACCCCTTAATAACTGCAGCTGTATTGCGGTGCGCAGGAATGACTCGTGAAGTCATGTGACCGTGCTGTAGTTCCTTTATAGCCCAACATTAGGCACCTTTAGCTTAGCGGTGGTGACGTGAAGTCATGTGACCGTGCTGTAGTTCCTTTATAGCCCAACATTAGCCACCTTTAGCTTAGCGGTGGTGACGTGAAGTCATGTGACCGTGCTGTAGTTCCTTTATAGCCCAACATTAGGCACCTTTAGCTTAGCGGTGGTGACGTGAAGTCATGTGACCGTGCTGTAGTTCCTTTATAGCCCAACATTAGCCACCTTTAGCTTAGCGGTGGTGACGTGAAGTCATGTGACCGTGCTGTAGTTCCTTTATAGCCCAACATTAGCCACCTTTAGCTTAGCGGTGGTGACGTGAAGTCATGTGACCGTGCTGTAATTCCTTTATAGCCCAACATTAGCCACCTTTAGCTTAGCGGTGGTGACGTGAAGTCGTGTGACCGTGCTGCAGTTCCTTTATAGCCCAACATTAGCCACCTTTAGCTTAGCGGTGGTGATGTGAAGTCGTGTGACCGTGCTGCAGTTCCTTTATAGCCCAACATTAGCCTCCTTTAGCTTAGCGGTGGTGACGTGAAGTCGTGTGACCGTGCTGTAGTTCCTTTATAGCCCAACATTAGCCTCCTTTAGCTTAGTGGTGGTGACGTGAAGTCATGTGACCGTGCTGTAGTTCCTTTATAGCCCAACATTAGCCTCCTTTAGCTTAGCGGTGGTGACGTGAAGTCATGTGACCGTGCTGTAGTTCCTTTATAGCCCAACATTAGCCACCTTTAGCTTAGCGGTGGTGACGTGAAGTCATGTGACCGTGCTGTAGTTCCTTTATAGCCCAACATTAGCCACCTTTAGCTTAGCGGTGGTGACGTGAAGTCATGTGACCGTGCTGTAGTTCCTTTATAGCCCAACATTAGCCACCTTTAGCTTAGCGGTGGTGACGTGAAGTCATGTGACCGTGCTGTTGTTCCTTTATAGCCCAACATTAGCCTCCTTTAGCTTAGCGGTGGTGACGTGAAGTCATGTGACCGTGCTGTAGTTCCTTTATAGCCCAACATTAGCCACCTTTAGCTTAGCGGTGGTGACGTGAAGTCATGTGACCGTGCTGTAGTTCCTTTATAGCCCAACATTAGCCACCTTTAGCTTAGCGGTGGTGACGTGAAGTCATGTGACCGTGCTGTAGTTCCTTTATAGCCCAACATTAGCCACCTTTAGCTTAGCGGTGGTGACGTGAAGTCATGTGACCGTGCTGTAGTTCCTTTATAGCCCAACATTAGCCACCTTTAGCTTAGCGGTGGTGACGTGAAGTCATGTGACCGTGCTGTTGTTCCTTTATAGCCCAACATTAGCCTCCTTTAGCTTAGCGGTGGTGACGTGAAGTCATGTGACCGTGCTGTAGTTCCTTTATAGCCCAACATTAGCCTCCTTTAGCTTAGCGGTGGTGACGTGAAGTCATGTGACCGTGCTGTAGTTCCTTTATAACCCAAAGCTGTCTACAGTGTAACAGAGCTGCCAGCATTATTCTAATAGTGTCTGGTTGCTCTCTTTGTATTTTTTAAAGACTTTGAATAGGGCCCTATAAATAGTTAGGGTTAGTTGATATCTTCTAGTACTTGTTTTTTCTGCACTGTGTTCCTGTTTGTGCTCAGCTTTAACCTGTGTCTAAACATAATGATGCACTGTTACTCTACGAATGAGGCCCTTTGTCACAAGTAATATTATCATGGCAGATACAGATCCCAACACACACAGAGCATGTTCACGTCTACATGTTCTCACTAGCTGCTCTCATGTATTATGTATATCTTTTTATTTATTGATGTATTTGCAGTATGTCTCTTTGTGCAGGAGTGTTCACATCATGTCAAGCAATGTGAGGGGTATTCTCCAGTAGGAACCACTGACACTAGACCTTATTATTATCACATATTATAAAATGCACAACACCATCCAAACAACAGCCGACCGACTCGTCTCAAAACTCAGGAGAAACTTGAAATCCTCTGGCGACGCTGTAGAGATATTTCTTGAAATTTAAATTTAAAATAGAAAATCTTCGGATTGAAACGAGTCATCAATGTTTTCATAAACAATATCAAATCACCAGCTGGTGTGTACCGTCACTTTGAAGAAACCTGTTGAAGCCATCGATATCTTTCATCAGCAAACTGAGAAATAATTCAGTTTGTAGCACAACAACAAGCTGGAGGATTAATGCTCTGCAGCGCGGCCGGGAAGTGATGAACAGCCTTGAAGGAGAAAAGGTTTCATTCCTTTGTTACTGCAGAGTGAGCTGCTCACACACTGCAGCAGCACGGCACTCTGCAACACTTCAGTTTCACCTGAAGTTATCTGACTTTAGACATCTTCAAGGTACATGTCAGCATGTGAAGACATCAGGTACACGTGCACTCAGTCTTTACCAGAGATCTCCATTTAGACTCTGAAGGACATCAAATGAAACTACAGTAAACACTGTTTGGGTGACTGTTAAACACCTGAACTTTAGAACATCCATAACATTCATCTGTTTGCAACTTATATCAATATTCCAATTATTTGTATATAGACTATTCTGCACTATTTCTATTATATTTTATGTTATAACTTATTTTATTTACTTAACGTTTTATTGTGTTGCTCTTTTGGAGGAGCCGGTGACCTCAGATTTTCGTTGTCATATCTACACTGTAGCTCTGTACACATGACAATAAAAGCATTGCAATTTCAACCTTGATTCTTGTTTGTCCTCCAGATCATCAATTCATGTTTTCTGATCTGATGCTTCTATCATCAGAATTTAAGATATTTTCGATCTTGTTCTGCTTCTGTTAGGGTTTGTTTGTTTAGGGAATGAAGGGTCCCAATTTATGGTGGCCTGCATGTGCAAACAGGCTACAACATCCTGAAACATTTCCATCAGGAGAAAGTTGCTGCAGCTTCAGAAAGGATGCAGATATAAAAACCCAAATGTTCCACATGAAGAAACATCTTCAGCAACAACACATGCAGCGTTTAGAGAACATTCAGCAACTTGAGGAGACATGGCAGCGTTTACTAAAAGCTGCAGAAACCAAACGCTGAAGAAGCTCAAACACAAGACCAGGGGACACTAAAGAGTGAAGCACACAAACAGAGACCAGGGGACACTAAAGAGTGACGCACACAGCTGGAGACCAGGGGACACTAAAGAGTGACGCACACAGCTGGAGACCAGGGGACACTAAAGAGTGACGCACACATCTGGGAGACCAGGGGACACTAAAGAGTGACGCACACAACAGAGACCAGGGGACACTAAAGAGTGACGCACACAGCTGGAGACCAGGGGACACTAAAGAGTGACACACACAGCTGGAGACCAGTGGACACTAAAGAGTGACGCACACATCTGGGAGACCAGGGGACACTAAAGAGGGACGCACACAGCAGGGAGACCAGGGGACACTAAAGAGTGACGCACACATCTGGGAGACCAGGGGACACTAAAGAGTGACGCACACATCTGGGAGACCAGGGGACACTAAAGAGTGACGCACACAGCTGGAGACCAGGGGACACTAAAGAGTGACGCACACAGCTGGGAGACCAGGGAACACTAAAGAGTGACGCACACAGCTGGGAGACCAGGGGACACTAAAGAGTGACGCACACAGCTGGGAGACCAGGGGACACTAAAGAGTGACGCACACAGGGGACACTAAAGAGTGACGCACACAGCTGGGAGACCAGGGGACACTAAAAAGTGACGCACACAGCTGGGAGACCAGGGGACACTCAAGAGTGACGCACACAGCTGGAGACCAGGGTACACTAAAGAGTGACGCACACAGCAGGGAGACCAGAGGACACTCAAGAGTGACGCACACAGCTGGAGACCAGGGGACACTAAAGAGTGACGCACACATCTGAGAGTCCAGGGGACACTAAAGAGTGACGCACACATCTGGGAGACCAGGGGACACTAAAGAGTGACGCACACAGCTGGGAGACCAGGGGACACTAAAAAGTGACGCACACAGCTGGGAGACCAGGGGACACTCATGAGTGACGCACACAGCTGGAGACCAGGGGACACTAAAGAGTGACGCACACATCTGAGAGTCCAGGGGACACTAAAGAGTGACGCACACATCTGGGAGACCAGGGGACACTAAAGAGTGACGCACACAGGGGACACTAAAGAGTGACGCACACAGCTGGGAGACCAGGGGACACTAAAGAGTGACGCACACAGCTGGGAGACCAGGGGACACTAAAGAGTGACGCACACAGGGGACACTAAAGAGTGACGCACACAGCTGGGAGACCAGGGGACACTAAAAAGTGACGCACACAGCTGGGAGACCAGGGGACACTCAAGAGTGACGCACACAGCTGGAGACCAGGGTACACTAAAGAGTGACGCACACAGCTGGGAGACCAGGGGACACTAAAGAGTGACGCACACAGCTGGAGACCAGGGGACACTAAAGAGTGACGCACACATCTGGGAGACCAGGGGACACTAAAGAGTGACGCACACAGCTGGAGACCAGGGGACACTAAAGATTGACGCACACATCTGGGAGACCAGGGGACACTAAAGAGTGACGCACACAGCTGGGAGACCAGGGGACACTAAAGAGTGACGCATACAGCTGGAGACCAGGGGACACTAAAGAGTGACGCACACATCTGGGAGACCAGGGGACACTAAAGAGTGACGCACACAGGGGACACTAAAGAGTGACGCACACAGCTGGGATACCAGGGGACACTAAAGAGTGACGCACACAGCTGGGAGACCAGGGGACACTAAAGAGTGACGCACACAGCTGGGAGACCAGGGGACACTAAAGAGTGACGCACACAGGGGACACTAAAGAGTGACGCACACAGCTGGGAGACCAGGGGACACTAAAAAGTGACGCACACAGCTGGGAGACCAGGGGACACTCAAGAGTGACGCACACAGCTGGAGACCAGGGTACACTAAAGAGTGACGCACACAGCTGGGAGACCAGGGGACACTAAAGAGTGACGCACACAGCTGGAGACCAGGGGACACTAAAGAGTGACGCACACAGCTGGAGACCAGGGGACACTAAAGATTGACGCACACATCTGGGAGACCAGGGGACACTAAAGAGTGACGCACACAGCTGGGAGACCAGGGGACACTAAAGAGTGACGCATACAGCTGGAGACCAGGGGACACTAAAGAGTGACGCACACATCTGGGAGACCAGGGGACACTAAAGAGTGACGCACACAGGGGACACTAAAGAGTGACGCACACAGCTGGGATACCAGGGGACACTAAAGAGTGACGCACACAGCTGGGAGACCAGGGGACACTAAAGAGTGACGCACACAGCTGGGAGACCAGGGGACACTAAAGAGTGACGCACACAGGGGACACTAAAGAGTGACGCACACAGCTGGGAGACCAGGGGACACTAAAAAGTGACGCACACAGCTGGGAGACCAGGGGACACTCAAGAGTGACGCACACAGCTGGAGACCAGGGTACACTAAAGAGTGACGCACACAGCTGGGAGACCAGGGGACACTAAAGAGTGACGCACACAGCTGGAGACCAGGGGACACTAAAGAGTGACGCACACATCTGGGAGACCAGGGGACACTAAAGAGTGACGCACACAGCTGGAGACCAGGGGACACTAAAGATTGACGCACACATCTGGGAGACCAGGGGACACTAAAGAGTGACGCACACAGCTGGGAGACCAGGGGACACTAAAGAGTGACGCATACAGCTGGAGACCAGGGGACACTAAAGAGTGACGCACACATCTGGGAGACCAGGGGACACTAAAGAGTGACGCACACAGCTGGGAGACCAGGGGACACTAAAGAGTGACGCACACAGCTGGAGACCAGGGGACACTAAAGAGTGGACGTGAGGCAGTTCAAGGTACATAAACATGGGTAAAGTGGACCCAGGTTGGGAAACACTAGAGTTGACTTTGAGGTACGGTGGCCCTGATTGCTAAAACAACAACGATTTACGAATCAAGGCAATCATAGTTGATGGAAACCAATGTGGAGGAAAGGTAAACATGTTCTGGGAGTTTGCTGAAAGGTCCAATGCCTTCGACTTCCATGATGAACACTGAGCCTCTTTACTCTCCAAAGAGACTGAGATTTAGACCCTGAGGTGAAAAGGTGAACTAAATCAAGAGTCAATGAAAGCCTCAGAACTAATATCTAAAAAGTCTTCAAACTCTTGTTTCAGTTAATGCAGAAACATCGTAGTTTGGGGAAATATGCTTCATACCAACTAGATTTCTTTAAAACTAAAGAACTAACCAACTAAAAACTATATTCAGAATAAACTAAGAGCCTTTGCGATGAGGTCTGACATCTTCCAGGAAAACCTCCGAATAAACCCACCCTGGTACCCTGTGTTCCTGATCCCAGTTAACAGTTCTGGGAGTTAGTTCTCATCTTCCCTCTGGAGATCTGAGCGGGAGGAGAGCGGTCAGAGGAGCATATATATATATTTTAAACCCCGTACGGAGAGCTCTGGTAAAGGTTAGTTGCAGTGGCGGTTCTAGACCAATTTGACTGGGGGGGCCACTGGGGGGCCAGTTATTTCTGAGGGGGGCCAATAAATGCAGGACGAAAAAGAGAACTAGACAGTATGAAGTAATTGCGCATAAGAAAACAATGCAATACAGTTATTGGTATTTGTTTCAGTACTTATTTATTTCAGATAGATCTTATAGTTGTTACTGTTAGCTTCAGCTTAAGTTATCGTGATGTTTGCACTCACACCATATTTATATAAAAATAAAGGCACTGAACAGTTACATCTCTACTTCACATCTACAATCACACGGATACAATAGTTTAACTCACCTTCAATTATCGTGGTCGTCTCTCGAAACGTAGCTTTCAATCAGTCTTTCTTGGATGCAACAGCCTCTGATGATCCGAGATGAAAAGTGTTTGTTTTTCGCGCGCTTCAGCCGGACAGTGAAAGTGAGTGCACCGCTCTAATGGGTCCTGAGTGCACCGCTCTAATGGGTCCTGAGTGCACCGCTCTAATGGGTCCTAATAGTTCCGCCTATTCCGTCATTCAATAAATCATACATTTTTCATTTTTTTCACTTTTCAGTGTTAGGGGGGCACTGGCTCCTCCTGCCCCCCCTAGAACCGTCCCTGGTTAGTTGACGCTGAATGTCAGAATGTGGCATCCCAAAAGCTTGAACAGAGAAACAATAAATCAATATCACTCGAGCAACAAGCGCTTCCCAAAGAAATACTGGGAACTCTCAGGGAGGAAACAGGAATATAGGAGAGAAAGCTGTGATATAAGTGATATATTGGAACCACCATGAAGCAAAGTTACCATTAGCATTGTCCAGTTCATGATGCAATAGCTCATTAAATGTGACACTAAACGTCCCCTCTATCCTGCAACTTGAATAATAATCACATCATTTATTCCTCGCTAAATAGTCAAAGTGCGGCGTCTGATATGAGCTGATTGAAAAGACCACGAAGGGAATAGTTAGAGTCTTATTGTCCGTTTACCTTCAGAATCAGCAGAACAAGAAAACACATTAAAACTGTTCTTCTCCGTGTCCTTGCCTTCTCTCTTCACTCAGTCAGTAATGATTCTTGTCTTGATTAGATTCAGCCCCTAGTTTTGCTGATATAGGCTTAGTTTGTCGGGGGACATCTTACTTCTTCCTTCTCTCTGTCTATACCTGTGTCCTCTCATGTTCCGATTAACCCAGCTTCCCCAAATCTCTTTCTTTTTGGAGTCTATATACGCTGGGATCCGGAGTCATGGATGATCCTGCGGTCCTGCATCGCGAGCCCTGGATCTTGAGTCGTGGCTGTGGTCCTGGATCATAGGTCCTGGATGGATATCCTCGTGGATTCATCTTCCTATTATACACACATGCATTTCCAAACATTTGGACTACCTATGTTGCAAATGTATTATCTTTTCAATTTACACACGGCATCTATTGCACGTCTGTCCGTCCTGGGAGAGGGATCCCTCCTCTGCTGCTCTCCCTGAGGTTTCTCCCATTTTTCCCTTTAAACTGTGGGTTTTCTTCGGAAGTTTTTCCTTGTACGATGTGAGGGTCTAAGGACAGAGGGTCTAAGGACAGAGGGTCTAAGGACAGAGGGTCTGAGGACAGAGGGTCTGAGGACAGAGGGTCTAAGGACAGAGGGTGTGAGGACAGAGGGTCTGAGGACAGAGGGTCTAAGGACAGAGGGTCTGAGGACAGAGGGTCTGAGGACAGAGGGTCTGAGGACAGAGGGTCTAAGGACAGAGGGTGTCGTATTGTCATACTGATATTCTGTACAAACTGTGAAGTCCACTGAGACAAATGTAACATTTGTGATATTGGGCTATATAAATAAATAAACATTGATTGATTCTTCTTGGCGCACCCGTTTCAGTTTACGATTCTTTACCAGGAGAAACAGTCAGAAAGGGGAAAATCCTTGTTCTATAGATATGTATTATTGGAACACTACAAATAAACGGATGAAAGGATATTCGGCCTGGACAGTGGACATTATTTCCCTGCGTAAGATTCCCTTTCTGGTTACCCAGTTTTAGTTACGTTTTTCAATTGTATTTCTTTAGTTAGCCGTGACACTCACCACCTCTGTTGAAGCATTTCATCTCCATCTACGTCCTACTGTCTTCTGAGTCAGGCTTGGTGGATCCCTCCGTTTGAGAGAAAAACACAAAGTCCCTTTTAAGTGATTTATACCCCTTAAAATAACATTTGACACCATAAGAACGATTACGATGCGTTCAAGATCAGAAATTAGAAAATGGTGTGCAGTGTGTTGGTGGCTGAGTGGTTAAGGCACCTTCTGCAGAACAAAACAGTTGTTGGTTCAACTCCAATGAATATCAAAGATAATGAATAAATATATTTTTAATTGAGAAAAAAAACACTGAAAATCTAATATTTGAAGCCCATTCGTTTAAAAAAAGCATTGTCCAGTAAATTGCACATGTGTGATGAATTCCTGTAAATATATGGATATGTATGGATAATAAAAAAAAAAAAAATGAATTATAAAAGACGGTTTCAAAGAGAAAAGAATCCCATTCCTCCTCACAACTTGTATTCTGTTTGTAAGGTTGTAACAGCCCGGCTCTTGGCTATAACAAAAACCTGAGAGTCGAGACGAGGTGCGTCAATATATCAATAATTGATTGGTGTTTAAACAAATAAACTAAGCCAGCAACAGGACCCCCGAGTCTGGCACGGAGAGAGTGCCCAGAGGAATGAGAGCGAGGGACGAATCCGGTTGGGTTCCTAGTAGGCTTTTAGCAGGTGCAGCTCAGCCGGTGCAGCTCATCAGGTGCAGCTCAGCAGGTGCAGCTCATCAGGTGCAGCTCATCATCAGGTGCAGCTCAGCAGGTGCAGCTCATCAGGTGCAGCTCATCAGGTGCAGCTCATCAGGTGCAGCTCATCATCAGGTGCAGCTCATCATCAGGTGCAGCTCAGCAGCCGGTGCAGCTCAACAGCCGGTGCAGCTCAGCAGGTGCAGCTCAGCAGGTGCAGCTCATCAGCACTGGATCCTGTAATCACACACACACAGCCGACGGCACCCCTTGTGGTGTGGAGGGGTCGTCACACTCCCCCCCATGAAGAAAGGAGTTCCACTAAGAACACCGTTGACCCAGGCTACCCAACGGGACCCTCTACACACCAACAGTGAACATCCGCTAACGCTCCTAAAATGTGTAAAATACACCTACAGGTCACAGGACTTACACTTTTATTATATCACGCTTTCAACCTCATTTAAAAATAGATATACATATTTGGTGCTGTTTTGACTAAACAACGCTCAAAGAGCAGCACGAGTTAAACTGAATATTAAAGATGTGTGTCTTACAGATAAAAACAGACTTGAAACTCATCATTGAGAGAAAAGAAAGAATGGGTTTGGACTGGGAGCCATTGGGTTGCCGGTTCAAGCCCCCTAACAGGCCTTAAATATGCAGTGTGGACAATAGCTGCCCCCTGCTACTATACTAGAACCTCTGCGCTAGGCTAGGTTAAATGCAGAGGTTACATTTCACTGTGTGTGACAATTAAAGATGGTTTCATCCTCTGATTATCTATTGCAGCGGTTCCCAAGCTTTTTCAACTCAGGGCCCACTTAAGAATCCAACAAATGTTCGCAGCCCACATTCAACCATAAACAATACGTAGGCTAAATAAAGTACTGATTATTTTAATGAGAAAAGGAGCTGGTTGTCAGTAACAAACAGACATGAGAAACTCAAAAGTGAGGGGCTCTCTGCAATAGGCTAATTAATCATTAATTTATAATAGCTATCCATTTAGTTGAATACTCGATTCTGATTGGTCGATTCAGAACATGTGACACGTTGTAAATCCAGTAGAACAGATTGCTGTATAATGACCGTTGCTAAGGAGGATCAAGAAAAAATCTTAATAATGAAATGTTTCTTAATAATGAAATGTTTCTTAATAATGAAATGTTTCCACACAAATCATAATGTTTTGCAAATTATTTGGCGGGCCACTTGCAATGCCTTCGCGGCCCACTAGGGGGGAACCGCTGCGTGTTCGTCAGTCACACTGCAGTAATCAGAAGTGGGTTATTGTAAATCAGCTGCTCCACCTGCCATGACCTTAAGGACGACCTTGCATGCGTCTCCTCTTTGATTAAAAGGAACCAGGATTAATCTGCCACCCATTGAGATGAGAAGAGGAGGGTAGGGGGGTGATAAAGGCTGAGATAAAGCAGGAAGGAGTATTGATGCAGACAAGTAAACACAGAGATCAAAGTCAAAGAGGGGAAATCAATTTGTCAGAATACAGAGAGGGCAGGGGAACATCGATACCCTGCGAGAGATCGTGACGCAGGTTACACCACGTCACCTCCATTGATGCAAAACATTAACCAAGGTCTAACAATTAAGATGATAGAGCTCCTCATTGTTTGGGAGCAATCACAAAACATGGGGGTCGAAGTGTCAATGTTTGAGGAGCCTGTGAGAGTGTTTCAATGCCATATACACTCTGATACGATCAGATATGATAAGATAAGATAAGAAGTACTTTATCGATTCCAATTTGGGAAATGTTTGCGTTGCAGCAGCATAAAAAGACATGGCATTGTACATTAGAGAAATTAAAAGACTAGAAATAAACAATCATAAAATGTGGATAGATATATGGTTGGATGGATGGATGGATGGATGGATGGATGGATGGATGGATGGATGGATAGATGGATGGATGGATGGATGGATAGATGGATGGATAGATAGATGGATAGATGGATGGATGGATAGATGGATAGATAGATGGATAGATGGATGGATGGATAGATAGATAGATGGATAGATGGATAGATGGATGGATGGATGGATGGATAGATAGATGGATAGATAGAT
>JAPTMU010000145.1:1469-21469 GCA_028583405.1 Pogonophryne albipinna | reverse complement strand
GGATGGATGGATGGATGGATATATAGATAAATAGATGGATGGATGGATGGATGGATGGATAGATAGATGGATGGATGGATGGATGGATATATAGATAAATAGATGGATGGATGGATGGATGGATGGATGGATAGATAGATAGATAGATAGATAGATAGATAGATAGATAGATAGATAGATAGATAGATAGATAGATAGATAGATAGATAGATAGATAGATAGATCTAGAGAGAGAGGAACAGGAACTCTTTAAAGGATCAACAGAGTTATTCGATCAGACCCCGGGGGGAACATTGATATCTGAACTAAATCTCACGGTGTATCCATCTCATTGTGGAGAACAGTTGTTCCTTCTGGAGAAAGATAAATGAACTGAAGACAGACTTTGACTTCTGCAGAGCTAAAAAGAGATCCATGACATATGGGTTATTTTTGGTTGACCTATTATGAGGGAAAAGTTGATATTCTTAACAGTGGACCCAATTTAAAATGGGCTAATTGGCAATAGATAATCTGCAGGGATTTAAAGCGGCTGGTGTGTTGATGTGTGTTTCAGTGTGGAAAGAGAACCCTGACGAGGTGCTCCAGATGATTGCAGTGCTCATAATCCTCTATAATCCACCCTGATGTGAGATGTGGAGTCATGTGAACAATGCTCTGAGTTTACGGACATGGTAGTGCCGTCCCAGAGCCCCCGCAGTAATTAGCAGAACTCTTCAGAGACTCTGAGTCCTGCACAGGCTATTCATCATGGTGCACCTCTCTCTTTAAAATGCATATTTACAGTATTGTGTGGAACTTAATATCCATTACGCAACATTTAATCAAATAAGTCAAGATACAAGATCATTATGTATATTGGATTCTTTGTTATGTCAATTTTTAAGTAAACCTTGTGGTGACGTGAAGTCATGTGACCGTGCTGTAGTTCCTTTAGCCTCCTTAGCTCCTCTCTCTAGAGTTTTAAATATGATAGAGTTTATAGTTCATGTGTTGCTGGTTGATGTCGGGTCACTTTCTGCTTCCAGAGTTGCTTTCCTCACGTCATCAGACTGTGTCCCGTGTCTCTTTAAAGATTAAACTCTCTCCATTTTGTCTCGCCCACGATGCCCAGCGAAGACCTTCTTCTCTTTAGCTGGTGGTGGAAATGTAGAAAACAAGGGGCTAAAGAAACCTAAACGTACCGGAGGAAACCAGGCTGTTAGTGGTTGAAGAGTCGAAGAGGTTAAACTACAGTGAAGGCTGAGAGTGCTCTGCAACATGTTTCACAGGAATCTTAAGGAGAGATTATAAGAACCGTTCGGCCTTATCTCCGAGCTTCGGGGCTAACAGGTCAATGCTCGGGTCGTCCCATCGTCAGACATCGATCCTCCGCAGACAAACAGGTGTCAGAGATCCATTTCTCCTCTCAAACACTCTGCTTTACAACCATCAGAAGGTCAATCTCACAGTGATAGAGCAGGGCGGAGAGGTGCATGTTAAAGTATTGATTAGATGATGCTATCATACCAACCCAGTCTCACGGCATGTCGTGTTATAGTCACGACATGTAATCTATTGATTCGTGTTCACCATCATGATTTTCCCCTTTTTTTCGTGTCACACAGCACGATTTTAAAAGCAATGTGTTTCTACTGGTAGCATGTGTCGTGCCTGCGTCTTTTTGTCCGGTCGGGTCGTGGAAGACCGGAAGCTGTGTGGTTCATAAAAACATGTTCTTACTCAATATCAAGCCACGATTATTGTTTTTATTTTAAATCGTATAATGTCGGACTTTTGTTTCCGTCTGTGAGGAAAATAAATGGCTCAGAGCCTCAGGATACTGACATCTGTATTTTTAAATCTTTTTTTCCTTCTAATTTGTTATTCTTTTCAAAATAACACACTGTTGTTTACTCACCAATAACACACAATTATCCTTGCTTTTATTTATTGGTTTAATTCCATAATCTCGGGCTTTGTTGGCGTCCGTCAGGAACTGAATTTCAAAATAAAAATAACCAGAAACAGACGTAGGCCTATAAGGGACATTTCAAGCATCATTGCGAAACACAGCCACTGAACTGATTACCCAAGATCCTCAGCTATGGTTTAAGCTCGCTGATTGGATGTTTTAGCCGCAATGCATGTAGGGATATGGTGTTTATGCGATATGAAATAAAAACAATAATCGTTGCTTGATATTGAGTAAGAACATGTTTTTATGAACCCCACAGCTTCCGGTCTTCCACGACCCGACCGGACAAAAAGACGCAGGCCCGAAACACACAATAGAAATACATTGCTTTTCAAATCGTTCTGTGTGACACGAAAAAAAGGGGGAAATCGTGTTGGTGAACACAAATCAATAGATTACATGTCGTGACTATAACACGAAATGCCGTGAGACTGGGTTGATCATACAGGTCTGGTGCTGAGGTCGTGAGAGGGGGGTTGTGTCTCGTCAAAAATTGTTCGTCTTGTCATGTTTTATATTTGTCTCATCGTGCTCAGTTGTTAGTCATGTTTTAGCAATATCTAGTTATTCAGACAGCTAACGGCTGCTAGTTAGCTTGTTAGATACATAGCTTACTCTCTAACTTGTTTTAAAGATAGCTTATGCTGGCTTGCTAACTAGTTAGATAGATAGCTAATACTAGCTAGTCTTTTTAGAAATATAGCCTCCTTTTGCCTGCTCGTTATAAGTTGTTGACAGTCCTGCATTTCATTAATTTAACAATGAGCAAAGATCAATTGGCCCAAACTGGCCACAGGTTCTGGAGGTTGTAGATTTGGTTTCTGCTGCTTGTTAAATGCACCTTTCAGATAGAAACTACACTATTGTACCCTGAGCATGCTTTATTAAACCTGCGGGATGTATCAGGGAGTAACCGACTGGCCGCACTGATCCTCATGCACTCCCAGAGCGTTGGTTGAATCACAGCCAGTTGTTTCACGTATCCACGGTTTCATCATCACACCACACACCATCCCTGGAGGAGAGGCCTGACATCAGAGTGTTCAACGCATTCAAGCAAGGAGAGAGTTTAACCCACATTAGTGTGTGTGTGTGTGTGTGTGTGTATGTGTGTGTGTGTGTGTGTGTGTGTGTGTGTGTGTGTGTGTGTGTGTGTGTGAGGAGTGTGTGGCCTTGCATTACTATACTTGTGGGGACCTAAATCTGTTTACACAGTCATGTGTGGGGACTCGCCTTCCTTATGGGGACAAATTGGAGGTCCCCGTGAGGGGAATCATTAATTTTAGGGTGAAGACTTGGTTAGGTTAAGGGTAAGGGTAAGGGTAAGGTTAAGGGTAAGGGTTAGGGTTAGGCATGTGTTGGTTATGGTTAAGGTTAGTCAATGTAATGTCCCCTGAAGTGATGTATACATGGTATGTATGTGTGTGTGTGTGTGTGTGTGTGTGTGTGTGTGTGTGTGTGTGTGTGTGTGTGTGTGTGTGTGTGTGAAGATTCAGAGACTTCGATAATTAACAGGATGGATTAGCAGCGATGCTAAATATCAGGAAGGCTTTGCACGACACAGAAAGCATCGAGAAGCGGCAGCACTGCCTTGCTCAAGGGCAGAAACCCCTGTTAGATCAGTGTTTTTCTGCAGAATCAAACAGATGACATAAAACACTTGCAAAATGAAAAATGTATTTGCAGTTTTATTTTTAGCAGAGTACTTTGCAGACATGGTGTCTGTGCTCTCGCTCAGAGGCGCCCTGCAGTCACGATGAAGCTCAGGGAGGAAGACTTCCTCTACGACTGCCTCCTCTCAACTCTCTGTCACGCTTTACATTTGTCTTTTTACATTTTTGAATGTAATATGTCTTCCTCTTCATCCCATCCCCCGGAGCAACAGGTCCTTTGAGACCTTCAGCTTCCTCCAGCTCTTCAGAGGAGCTTCATCTGCAGCTACGTATAATGTTCCAAAAACTCCTCCACCAGGAGACACACAGCTGGAGACCAGGGGACACTATAGAGTGACGCACACAGCTGGAGACGTGACGCACACAGCTGGGAGACCAGGGGACACTAAAGAATGACGCACACAGCTGGGAGGCCAGGGGACACTAAAGAGTGACGCACACAGCTGGGAGACCAGGGGACATTAAAGAGTGACGCACACAGCTGGAGACCAGGGGATAGTAAAGAGTGACGCACACAGCTGGGAGACCAGGGGACACTAAAGAGTGACGCACACAGCTGGAGACCAGGGGACACTAAAGAGTGACGCACACAGCTGGGAGACCAGGGGACACTAAAGAGTGACGCACACAGCTGGGAGACCAGGGGACACTAAAGAGTGACGCACACAGCTGGGAGACCAGGGGACACTAAAGAATGACGCACACAGGTGGGAGGCCAGGGGACACTAAAGAATGACGCACACAGCTGGGAGGCCAGGGGACACTAAAGAGTGACGCACACAGCTGGGAGGCCAGGGGACACTAAAGAGTGACACACACAGCTGGGAGGCCAGGGGACACTAAAGAATGACGCACACAGCTGGGAGGCCAGGGGACACTAAAGAGTGACACACACAGCTGGGAGGCCAGGGGACACTAAAGAATGACGCACACAGCTGGGAGGCCAGGGGACACTAAAGAATGACGCACACAGCTGGGAGGCCAGGGGACACTAAAGAGTGACACACACAGCTGGGAGGCCAGGGGACACTAAAGAGTGACGCACACAACTGGGAGACCAGGGGACACTAAAGAGTGACGCACACAGCTGGGAGACCAGGGGACACTAAAGAGTGACGCACACAGCTGGGAGACCAGGGGACACTAAAGAGTGACGCACACAACTGGGAGACCAGGGGACACTAAAGAGTGACGCACACAGCTGGGAGACCAGGGGACACTAAAGAGTGACGCACACAGCTGGGAGGCCAGGGGACACTAAAGAGTGACGCACACAGCTGGGAGAGTGGGTGATGTAATGTAATGTTGCCGGGAGCATATAAGGACTTATCTACAATGTTGAAAATGTTAAACATAAAGATAAAAAGGTTTTAAATTCCACAGAATGTCAACAAGTTTTTTTTACTTCCCTAATATTGAGTAAGAACATGTTTTTATGAACCACACAGCTTCCGGTCTTCCAAGACCCGACCGGACAAAAAGACGTGCTGCAGGCACGACACATGCTACCAGTAGAAACACATTGCTTTTAAAATCGTTCTGTGTGACACGAAAAAAAGGGGAAATTCTTGTTGGTGAACTCGAATCAAGAGATTACATTAATGTCGTGACGATAACACGACATGCCGTGAGACTGGGTTCAGTGCACTCACTCCCTTCACCTCCACCTACCTGCCTGGGTTCAGTGCACTCACTCCCTTCACCTCTACCTACCTGCCTGGGTTCAGTGCACTCACTCCCTTCACCTCTACCTACCTGCCTGGGTTCAGTGCACTCACTCCCTTCACCTCTACCTACCTGCCTGGGTTCAGTGCACTCACTCCCTTCACCTCTACCTACCTGCCTGGGTTCAGTGCACTCACTCCCTTCACCTCTACCTACCTGCCTGGGTTCAGTGCACTCACTCCCTTCACCTCTACCTACCTGCCTGGGTTCAGTGCACTCACTCCCTTCACCTCTACCTACCTGCCTGGGTTCAGTGCACTCACTCCCTTCACCTCTACCTACCTGCCTGGGTTCAGTGCACCGCCACTCCTACAACGAAGGCTCGATAATCAGCTCACGGTATAGAGGTGTAAGCAGGGGCAAAGTGCTATTTTTTATAAGTGGGGGGCGGACCTCACCTCCACTAGGAGGGTCCTCACCTCCTCTAGGAGGGTCCTCACCTCCACTAGGAGGGTCCTCACCTCCTCTAGGAGGGTCCTCACCTCCTCTAGGACAGTGGTTTTCAAAGTGTGAGGCGCGCCTCCCTTGGGGGCGCCAGAGAGCTTCAGGGGAGGCGCAGCATGAGAAAACAATTCTGTGTTACTTGCACACTTTTGTGGAGACCGAGTTCCCCCACCTCACCAAAAAGGCTGTACAAGTGCTCATTCCCTTCACCTCCACCCACCTGTGAGAGTGCTCACTCTCTTCACCTCCACCTACCTGTGAGAGTGCTCACTACCTTCACCTCCACCTACCTGTGTGAGTGCTCACTCCCTTCACCTCTACCTACCTGTGTGAGTGCTCATTCCCTTCACCTCCACCTACCTGTGTGAGTGCTCATTCCCTTCACCTCTACCTACCTGTGTGAGTGCTCATTCCCTTCACCTCCACCTACCTGTGTGAGTGCTCACTCCCTTCACCTCCACCTACCTGTGTGAGTGCTCACTCCCTTCACCTCCACCTACCTGTGTGAGTGCTCACTCCCTTCACCTCTACCTACCTGTGTGAGTGCTCACTCCCTTCACCTCTACCTACCTGTGAGAGTGCTCATTCCCTTCACCTCCACCTACCTGTGTGAGTGCTCACTCCCTTCACCTCTACCTACCTGTGTGAGTGCTCACTCCCTTCACCTCCACCTACCTGTGTGAGTGCTCACTCCCTTCACCTCCACCTACCTGTGTGAGTGCTCACTCCCTTCACCTCCACCTACCTGTGTGAGTGCTCACTCCCTTCACCTCCACCTACCTGTGTGAGTGCTCACTCCCTTCACCTCTACCTACCTGTGTGAGTGCTCACTCCCTTCACCTCCACCTACCTGTGTGAGTGCTCACTCCCTTCACCTCCACCTACCTGTGTGAGTGCTCACTCCCTTCACCTCTACCTACCTGTGTGAGTGCTCACTCCCTTCACCTCCACCCACCTGTGTGAGTGCGGGTCTTCTGCATTGACTTTGATCAAAAGCAAGTAGGCTACCGGTCAAGGCTGCAGCCAGAGGATGATCTGCGATTATTCCTACATTGCATCCGCGTCCTGCACGGGTCTGATTTTCAAGACCCGCTCTCGCCCACGACGTGCAATACCGAACCCGCCCCGTCACCCGCACATGTGGTTTGCGCACATTGTGGTTTGCGGAACTAATTGGCAATATGTATATTGCCAATTAGTTCCGCAAACCGACCCGAACCCGCATATCATAGGAGCAGTGAAAACATTATTAACACACGCAGTTGCGGATTTGGCTCAAAAAGCGTGGGATGTTGGTTATTTTCTTTTCTCCACCTAGGATGACAGTGACACCAAAAGCCTCCCAGACGTTGGATTCTGCTCTTGAGGAAGAGTTATACAATGCTGTATTCTCCGCTGAGAGCTTCACCTCTTAGCTCAGCAGCAGATTGATGCGGTGCAGAGGTTATGATTATGCGCGGTCCCGCGGGGGAGAGGTCTGAGGAATCTTTAAACATTAAATGTAATTATTATTATTGAAATATATTTATTATGCAACACCCGCGACCAGACCCGCATATTCTTTGTTTTACCCACAACCGCAAATCTCTTTTTTTGCAGGTCACCCGTCGGGTACACCACCCGATGCAGGACTCTGATCCCCGCAGGACTCTGATCCCTGCAGGACTCTGATCCCTGCAGGACTCTGATCCCCGCAGGACTCTGATCCCTGCAGGACTCTGATCCCCGCAGGACTCTGATCCCCGCAGGACTCTGATCCCCGCATTATCCGCCTGTGCACATCAAAGACGCAGACTCATTGTTCCCAGCACTAAGTAAGGAGTGAGTGTAATAAGGAGGCAAAGTTGATGTTCAGTGTGTTGTTGGAGGCGTGTGGTGCGGTGGGTTGTGCAGTGGGTAGAGCCTTGGTGTTGGATCAGGGGGCACAGGTTCAAACCCCACTGCAGTCAGCATGTCGTTGTGTCCGTGAGACTCTTCACCCTAAAGTGCTCCTGTGGGGATTGTCCACAGTATTGAGCATGTAAGTCGCTTTGGATAAAAGCATCTAACAAGTGACATGTCATGTAATGTAATGTTGCCGGGAGCATATAAGGACTTATCCACAATGTTGAAAATGTTTAAAACATAAAGATAAAAAGGTTTAAAAAAGTTATTGTTTAATGTTTTTAGGAGGTGACGCTACTCAGCCAATCAAATCAGTGCAGTCAGTGAGTCAGCACGATAGATTCAAACACAGACACGAGACAAGAGGAGAGAAACAGTCGGCGTCATTTCAAATGGCGGAAGGTAGACAGCGAAAACAGAGCATTTAATGACAGTTTCTCTTACTGGACCTCTTTGAAATGCAATTGAATGCCCCTGCATTATAGCAACAACAACAATAACAACAATAATAATAATAATAATAATAATAATAGCAATAATAATTGGGAGGGGGGCACGACTGTTCTTATGTTCTCTGAGGGGAGGCTCACCTTCCCACACTTTGAAAACCCCTGCTCTAGGGGGGTCCGGGGGCATGCTCCCCAGGGAAGATTTTTTTTTTAATATTGAAGTTGAAAGCATCAATCTGGTGCACGTTGAGAGCAAAATGAAGAGATCTATGGAAACACCTCTCAACACCCAGATGAAACACAACTGTAAACAGATTTTCTTTTTCTTTATGGATATTTCACTAATCACTCCCCTTTTAAAGTGTATTCTTGTTTTACTGTCATATAGTATTTCATAACTGTTTTTAATGAATTCTCTTATTGTTTTGTAACTATAATGATCATATGAAGGAGTGCCTCGGAAATACTTGTTTACATAAATGGTGACCAAACCGTTTGAGACCCACTGAGATAACTGAGACTAAAGTGAACTATCTAAACCCTCAGAGAGTCCTTTAGCTCACTGAGTCTCTCAGTCTGACGGGAGAGGACTCTCCTCCAGCTGGTTGTAGAAACAGATTCTTATATCCGTTAGCACAGCTAGCTAACCAGATGCTAACAACAACAATGCCAGGTACCGCTGCGCCCTCTCTCTTGCGCGCGCGGAGCGGCGTTCCGGTGCTCTCCGGCGGCAGCACTACATCCCTGAGTGCAGGCATATTGTCATAACTCGAACCCTGGTGGAGAGTCTATCAAACCGGCCCACACCTGAGAACTGGAAAACATTAACAACAGGGTGTCGCTGTCCAGGTTGCTAGGCGACAGTGCTATGGTCTATTGACCGTGGGTGTCAAGTGACGCAAACAGGAAGTCCTCCGTAAGCCAGACCGTCTCATTTTGTATACGGTCTGCTCTGTTTGCTGTTCCTTCACTTTATTTTTATATTTATATACATTTATTTTGGACGAAAACTTAGTTTGAGGAACGGCATGTTATGTGAGTGAGATATGGCATGTGTGGCGTGAGTGAGATATGTGTTAATTGCGTGACTCTCACGTTCAATGCGTGATGGTTGGCAGCCCTGTAATAATTAACATTATTATTTCATTTTTCCCAGTGCTCAAAGACACTTTACAAGAAAATACAAGCAAATAAGAGACACTGGTGAATTGTCAACGGGGGGGGTGGGTGGTGTTGTCGGCCGTCAGCGAACCAGGCCGTTGACGTCCGGCCGTCCTGTGATTCTCCAGGACACACAGCCAGCCGCCCACCAAAGGCTGCGAGCCACCGGGATAAGTCCTGACTCTCCCAATGGCCAATCCGTGCCTCCCCTGTCAGCACGTCGCTGACACACCGCTGCAGACTCTCTGCACGGAGGAGCCGCGGAGGAGTCCGGGCGATGCTGCTCCTCCAAGGAAGAGACACACGTTCACTGAGCCGAAAAAACTATATCCGGTCGCAGTGATCTGCTATTTTTAAGTTAAGTCAACACATATCGACCCTAAATATAGTCTATATTAAGAACGAGAAAAGTTTTAACATCGTTTTTTGTAAACATATGACAAATGTGCGAGGGTGATGACGTCAGAGCATCGTCCTATGTGCCGGCGCTTAGCCCCGGCCCAATTTAACCCCTGCACGTAATAGTATTTCCCAAAACTACTGATTTTTAGCCTGATTTTTAGGTTGTCCTACCCCAAAGGAAGAAATCTAACTCTTTGAATAGATTGCTGAAGTGAGCTAGCCTATTAAGTAGATAGCTAAAAAATAGCTAGCTATATAGCTAATGTTTGCTAACTAACAATGTTAATCCCCAAAACTACTGCTTTAATGCCTGATATGCTTTAGTTTGTCCTAACCTAGTAAGAAAACGTACTACTTACATAGATAGATAGCTAAAGCAAGCTAGCTTCTTAATTAGAAAGCTAACATCCTCCAGCTAGCTTGATAGCTAATGTTCACTTTCTTGTTAGATACATAGCTAAATGTCACAAGCTAGCTAAAAGGCAAACTGTTGTCTCCCCTTCTGGCACTGAGAGTTATTACAAACCGTTGAAGTGAGCTCTGCAGGGCGGCAGAGGTGAGTACATGTCCAGGCTCTGAGATTAGCATGGCTTTGTTTGTTTAGATGCTTATATGAAGACAGTAGATCAAAGTGTTCATACATAAATACAGAGGTACTATGCACAGTTAGGCTACACATCAGATACCCACCTCTGAGTTAAACACCTACAGGAACATATATGTACGTGTCAAATGCTTCAGCAGCATAATGGACTTTAGAGTTTAAAGAGGAAGTTACATGATAGATTGATTGATATACTTTATTAATCCCCGTGGGGAAATTGTTTCTCTGCATTCGACCCATCCTGTGTTAGGAGCAGTGTGCTGCCATTTTGAACGGCGCCTGGGGAGCCGTGTAGGGAACGGTGCCTTGCTCAGGGACACCTCGGTAGCACTTGGTATTTCTGGGACTTGAACTGGTGACCTTCCAGTTGCCAAGCCAAGCCCCTATCGACTTCACCACCACCGCCCACATTTACACACTGGTTCTAGGCCTTACTGGTTCCTTCAAACTGATTGTGTGCAGTCTGTAAGATCACATGAGTATATCAGCACAGACACAGAGTTTGAGTACTTTCAGGAGTTCAAACTGCCCTCAAACTACATTAGCTTCAGCGTGGGTTAATGCACTATTCCTATTTTATTTATTAATCTAGGTTTCTGTGAGTTTTGCACTGTACAGGCCAGGATACAGGGAGTTCAAACACTGGCTTCTTATTTGCTGTGCTATAGAAACAAAGCAGCATCTGTGTGATATGTTCTCCATTACCGTGTGGATCCATTGAATGTGGCGAAAATAAAATGCCATGAAATCCAATAGAGAGGAGACACAATATACACTGATATGCCCCACAAGGGATGCAGCCAAGCATTGCACTATGGGGAATAAATCAATGTTACTGACAACTGTCCACACTGT
Source organism: Pogonophryne albipinna (assembly GCA_028583405.1). Lineage (NCBI taxonomy): Eukaryota > Metazoa > Chordata > Actinopteri > Perciformes > Artedidraconidae > Pogonophryne > Pogonophryne albipinna. The sequence goes on along the minus strand of JAPTMU010000145.1, from coordinate 10,315 downwards.
GTCTCTGTAAAACAGTGGGATCAGCTGGTTCCCTGACCCAGAGCCAACACACACACACACACACACACACACACACACACACACACACACACACACACACACACACACACACACACACACACACACACACACACACACACACAGGACTACCTGTTACCTGTGAAATGCCATTCGTTCTGATGGGGACACTCCCCAGGGGGCTATGCATGTTATCTTTCTGTAACTTCCTGGTGTGCTGCCTGTTAGCGACTCAACAGATCCAGGAAAGCCTGCGGGAGTGTGAAGGGCCCGGAGATAAGCAGTAAATTAGAGCCAATGCACAGCTCATGTACTGCAGCGCGTCTCCGGGGGGTCGGTGTGCATCAGTGGTTATCTCATGCTGGGAGGGGAGCTGCAGGAATGGGACCACCTTTAAAGGGAGATCCCACTGTAGGCAGGGATCTGGGGTAGAAACAGCACATCGTTATATGTGTTGTTTCTGGCATGTGATGAATATACAATAATAAAATAAAAAAATAAAAAGTTACACAATTTTTAGAAAAATACATCCTGTAACAGTTCTGAGGATTTAGCAACCAGGTACATATATATTTATTCTACTCTTTTAATTTCTCTAATGTACAATGCCTTGTCTTTTTATGCTGCTTTGTGACGAGCATCTGTTCAGCTCTATCAACGCCTCTTATTCAGAGAGTGAGACACCCTGAATCTAAAAAGGGTGTGTGTGTGTGTGTGTGTGTGTGTGTGTGTGTGTGTGTGTGTGTGTGTGTGTGTGTGTGTGTGTGTGTGTGTGTGTGTGTGTGTGGCCTAGCATTACTATACTTGTGGGGACCTAAATCTGTTTACACAGTCACGTGTGGGGACTCGCCTCCCTTATGGAGACAAAATGGAGGTCCCCATAAGGGGAGTCATTAATTTTAGGGTGAAGACTTGGTTAGGGTTAGGGTAAGGGTTAGGGTTAGGGTAAGGGTAAGGGTTAGGGTTAGGGTTAGGCATGTGTCGGTTATGGTTAAGGTTAGGATAAGTCTCCAGGAAATGCATGTAAGTCAATGTAATGTCCCCTGAAGTGATGTAGATCAAATCAAATCAAGTTTTATTTATACAGCACATTTATCAACGATGTTTGGTGGAGCCAAAGTGCTGAACATATAATAAAAATAGCCTACAGTAGAGACACTTTACAGCAAATACAACAGCACAGATCCTCTGTCCTTAGACCCTCTGTCCTTAGACCCTCTGTCCTTAGACCCTCTGTCCTCAGACCCTCTGTCCTCAGACCCTCTGTCCTTAGACCCTCACATCGTACAAGGAAATACTTCCAGAGAAACCCCACAGTTTAAAGGGAACATGGGAGAAACCTCAGGGAGAGCAACAGAGGAGGGATCCCTCTCCCAGGACGGACAGACGTGCAATAGATGCCGTGTGTAAATCCAAGAGATAATACATTTTACAGCATATAGACCGAATGTTAGGAAATGCATGTGTCTGTAATAAGAAGATGAATCCACGAGGATGTCAGCTACAATCCTGAGGATGCCATCAGGGAAGCAGCATGACGAGACCCAAGGCAGGACCGCAGAGACAGGTTCAGCCACGACTCGAAGTCCACGACTTAATCCAGAACTCAGGATAGAGGATCCAGGACACAGGACTACAGCAAGAGGATCAGCCTCGACTCCGGATCCCGGCGTAGATATAGATACACAAAAAGATATGGTATGTGTGTGTGTGTATAATCTTTGCATCTATTCAGATACCAATCAAACAGTTGGCTATGCAGAAAACAAAGACCAGTTTATTGTTAATCCTTCCATACCAGGTCCAAGAATCAAACAGTCAAAACATTTAGAACACTGCAAGAGAGAGGGATTGTTTATTAGAATCAGAATCCCTTTACTAGTCCCACAGAGGGGACATTCACATTTGTTCCATCAGGAAAGAGCCAAAGAAAGCTTAATGTTACCTAAGTAGCATGCATAAGAAGAAACATAATACACAATTTACAAAAAACACATCCTGGAACAGTTCTGAGGATTTAGTAACCAGGTATATACATATATATTATTTCTACTATTTTAATCGTAATCTTATTTTATATTCCCTCATGACCACGGTGTGTTTCTGGTGATGACCTTCATATTATCCGTGACTCCTCCTATAATCACACGGTGAGGTGTTGGGGAACGTGAGAACCTTTAATGATGACATTTGCCTGACATGTTCAGCAGCGGGACTGCCGGTTGGGTTAGGGTCCCCAAGAACAGAGTGATTTATTTCATGCAGCTGTGCAGAGGAATGAAACTGTCCAATCTCTCTAACCAGCAGGAGGCCCCCAGGAGAACCTGACAGGACTGGATGTCAGAAAATAATCTCATTTAACGTTAGAAACCCCTTTGGACAAGTGGTTCCCACCCGGGGTGCGGGCCAAACCTCATCATGCTGTCTGCGTGCAATGACCATGAAGTTTAATCTCAACATTACATATTCTTTTTGGGAATAAGGCCGTCACATTTCAGAGTTTCTCACGGCTCGTGGAACATGAATACATTCCAAAAGACAAATGTGGGTTTACTCAAGTTCCCTGGGGTTGGTATCTTTCCAGAAACACTTTCTTAGGGTTCTTTCTAATAAAACAACGTTTGATTTTGTTACGCTGCTGTATGTAATGATAATCATTTATTTCCAGAAAAAAAAAACATTTTAAAATCTATTTTCCTAACCCTGGTGTCCGGTCTAGTTTGACGTCTGTGAGTTACAGTTCCTCCAGGGATGGTTTTGAATGTAACACACATAGCAGCTAGCTAACATTAGCTGCAAAGTGGCAGTAAGAATGGATGCATTGTTAGCTATCGGTTAAAGGTCACCTATGATGCAAAATCCACTTCTTCACGTCTCTTCTACATCAACATGTGTCCCCTCTTCTGTCTCTTCTACATCAACATGTGTCCCCTCTTCTGTCTCTTCTACATCAACATGTGTCCCCTCTTCTGTCTCTTCTACATCAACATGTGTCCCCTCTTCTTCATGTCTCTTCTATATCAACATGTGTCCCCTCTTCTGTCTCTTCTACATCAACATGTGTCCCCTCTTCTTCATGTCTCCTCTACATCAACATGTGTCCCCTCTTCTTCATGTCTCTCCTACATCAACATGTGTCCCCTCTTCTTCATGTCTCTTCTACATCAACATGTGTCCCCTCTTCTTCATGTCTCTTCTACATCAACATGTGTCCCCTCTTCTTCATGTCTCTTCTACATCAACATGTGTCCCCTCTTCTTCATGTCTCTTCTACATCAACATGTGTCCCCTCTTCTTCATGTCTCTTCTACATCAACATGTGTCCCCTCTTCTTCATGTCTCTTCCACATCAGCATGTGTCCCCTCTTCTTCATGTCTCTTCTACATCAACATGTGTCCCCTCTTCTTCATGTCTCTTCTACATCAACATGTGTCCCCTCTTCTTCATGTCTCTTCTACATCAACATGTGTCCCCTCTTCTTCATGTCTCTTCTACATCAACATGTGTCCCCTCTTCTTCATGTCTCTTATACATCAACATATGTCCCCTGCTGTGATAAAACGCCATCCTGTTCTAAACCACATCAAGGATTATCTCTGAAACAGTATGGAGCTCAACTGCTTTCTCTCTTGCGGGTTTATCACAAGGTGAGTTCCTTTTTTTATTTCCTGCTTTTTAAACACGTGCTCTCCAGTACAGGTTAGCTCTGAGTGTTAGCGAGGCTTGCTAATGTAAACAAAGACGAGATTACGTCCAAAACACGTCAGGCATTGTTTCTGATAGCAACTCTCTGTGGGTCCGCCGCCGATTTGATGTCAGATCGGCAGCAAATCTGTATCCGCTCGTTGTTCACCCGTTTTTAAAAGATTTGGGTACGGAGGAAAAGAGAGAGGGTTTTATTTTCTGACGCTGCGTGAGTTCCCCGATCAATCAATCAATCAATGTTTATTTATATAGCCCAATATCACAAATGTTACATTTGTCTCAGTGGACTTCACAGTTTGTACAAAATATCAGTATGACAATACGACACCCTCTGTCCTTAGACCCTCACATCGTACAAGGAAAAACTTCCGAAGAAAACCCACAGTTTTAAAGGGAAAAATGGGAGAAACCTCAGGGAGAGCAACAGAGGAGGGATCCCTCTCCCAGGACGGACAGACGTGCAATAGATGCCGTGTGTAAATTGAAATGATAATACATTTGCAACATAGGTAGTCCAAATGTTTGGAAATGCATGTGTGTATAATAGGAAGATGAATCCACGAGGATATCCATCCAGGACCTATGATCCATGACCACAGCCACGACTCAAGATCCAGGGCTCGCGATGCAGGACACAGGACCGCAGGATCATCCATGACTCCGGATCCCAGCGTATATAGACACCAAAAAGAAAGAGATTTGGGGAAGCTGGGTTAATCGGAACATGAGAGTACACAGGTATAGACAGAGAGAAGGAAGAAGTAAGATGTCCCCCGACAAACTAAGCCTATCAGCAAAACTAGGGGCTGAATCTAATCAGCCCTAACTATAAGCTTTATCAAAAAGGAAGGTCTTAAGCGCACTCTTAAAAACGGATAGGGTGTCTGCCGCCCGAACACAAACTGGAAGCTGATTCCACAAATGTGGAGCTTGATAAGAAAAGGCTCTGGCTCCCATTGTACTTTTAGAGACTCTAGGAACAACCAACAACCCTGCATTCTTGGAACGCAATGCCCTAGTAGGACAGTAGGGTATAATGAGTTCTTTAAGGTAAGATGGCGCCTGCCCATTAAGGGCTTTGTAGGCGAGAAGAAGAATTTTAAATTCTATCCTGTGTTCTATAGGGAGCCAGTGTAAGGCAGCCAGAACAGGAGTAATGTGGTCCCTTTTCCTAACTCTGGTTAGTACACGAGCTGCAGCATTTTGAATCAGCTGAAGCGACTTGACTGACTTCTTGGTACACCCTGATAATAAAGAGTTACAATAATCCAGCCTTGAAGTAACAAATGCATGGACTAGTTTCTCTGCATCGTTTTGAGGCAAGATATGCCTGATTTTTGCAATGTTACGTAGATGGAAGTAGGCGGTCCTTGAAATTGATTTTATGTGGGCGTTAAAGGATAAATCCTGATCAAATATAACACCAAGATTCCTTACAGTCTCACTGGAGGCCAAATTAATGCCATCCATAGTTAGTATATCTTTAGATAATTTGTTTCGTAGATTCTTCGGGCCAAGTACAATAACTTCAGTTTTGGTCGTGTTTAACATCAAAAAGTTTAAGGTCATCCACGTTTTTAAGTCCTTGAGGCAGTCTTGAATTTTATTTAGATGATTAATTTCATCAGGCTTGATTGATAAATATAGTTGAGTATCATCTGCATAACAATGAAAATTTACAGAATGATTCCTTATAATATTGCCTAACGGAAGCATATATAATGTGAACAAAATAGGTCCGAGCACTGAGCCCTGTGGCACTCCATGGCTAACTTTGGTTTGCGTGGAAGATTCATCATTGACACGTACAAACTGAGAGCGTTCAGATAGATAGGACCTAAACCAGCCTAAAGCAGTTCCCTGTATGCCAACTAAGTGCTCTAGTCTTTGCAATAAGATATCATGATCGATAGTATCAAATGCAGCACTGAGATCGAGCAAAACAAGAATAGAGACAAGTCCCTTGTCTGAGGCTATTAGAATGTCATTTGTGACTTTAACCAGAGCTGTCTCTGTGCTATGATGTGTTCTAAAGCCAGACTGAAAATCTTCAAATAAATCATTGTTTTTTAAGTAATCACACAACTGTTTTGCGACCGCTTTCTCAAGAATTTTTGAGAGGAACGGAAGATTAGAAATAGGTCTATAATTGGCTAAAACCTCTGGATCGAGGTTGTGCTTTTTAAGAAGCGGTTTTATCACTGCTACTTTGAATGATTGTGGAACATAGCCTGATAATAAAGACATATTCATAATATTTAATAAAGAAGTGCCAATTAATGGAAAAACTTCCTTCAACAGCTTAGTTGGAATTGGGTCTAACATACACGTTGATGGTTTAGAAGAGAGAATCATTGAATTTAATTGTTCAAGGTTAATGGCTGAAAAGCATTCTAGTTTACTATCTAGTGTAATATTAGAACTTACGTTTCCGGGAGCTGTTGATAACACTATACTGGTCAAAGGCAAGAGGTCATTAATTTTGTTTCTAAGAGTAACAATTTTATCGTTAAAAAAGCACATAAAATCATTACTACTGAGTGCTATGGGAATAGAAGGCTCAATCGAGCTATGGCTCTCTGTCAGCCTGGCTACAGTGCTGAAAAGAAATCTTGCATTATTCTTATTCTCATCTATTAATGAAGAGTAGTAGGCTGCTCTCGCTTTACGCAGTGCTTTCTTATATTCATTGAGAGTAATATGCCAAATTAAACGAGATTCTTCAAGTTTAGTGGAACGCCATATCCTTTCAAGTTGTCTCGACTTTTGCTTTATTTTGCGGGTTTCGGCATTATGCCATGGAGCTAATCTATGTTGTTTTATTTTCTTCTTTTTCAAAGGAGCAACAGAGTCTAATTTTATTCGCAGCGCATCTGTAGCACTATCAACAACATGATCAATTTGGGGTGGTGTACATTTTGTATAAGCTTCCTCCCTTACATGCAGACATGCTATCGAGTTAAATATTGGTGGAATCTCTTCCTTAAATTTGGCTATAGCACTAACAGATAGGTTTCTGCTGCAGGAGCTTTTGACTAATGCTTTGTAGTCTAGTAACAGTACTTCAAAAGTTACTAAGAAATGGTCAGATAAAGCAGGATTATGCGGTTCGACTAATAGTTGCTCAATTTCAATACCATAAGTCAGAACAAGGTCGAGAGTGTGATTATAGCAGTGGGTTGGTTTATTTACACTCTGACAGAAACCAACAGAATCTAATATAGAGTTAAATGCAACAGTAAGGCTATTTTTATCATCGTCAACATGAATATTAAAGTCACCTACGATAATTACTTTATCTGTTTTAAGAACCAAAGTTGATAAAAACTCAGAGAATTCTGATAAGAATTCTGAATAAGGACCTGGTGCACGGTACACTGTAACAAATAAGATTGGCTGCAAAGTTTTCCAGGTCGGATGCGTAAGACTAAAAACGAGACTTTCAAAGGAGGTATAATTTAATTTTGGTTTAGTATTGATAAGTAAACTTGAGTCAAAGATTGCTGCAACTCCACCTCCTCGGCCCACGCCTCGGGCAATATGAGTATTGATATGGCTGGGTGGAGTGGCCTCATTTATGCTGACATATTCTTCATGTCTCAACCAAGTTTCAGTGAGACAGCATATATCAATATTATAATCTGATATTAAATCATTTACCAATATTGCTTTAGATGCTAGAGATCTTATGTTTAAGAGACCACATTTAATATTCCTGTTTTGTTGCACTGTAGTAGTTGTTACATTTACTTTTATTAGGTTATTATGTATGACACCTCTATTAGGTTTTACCTTTAATTGTCCTTGGGCAGACACACACACCGCTAATATTGGGTATTTTATTGGGTTCGGGATTCCTATGGATGACTGCCTAGGAGAGAGCGCAGAGAAGCGTGTAAGACTGCGACTCCGCAGTCTTACACGGGGACACATGTTTATGTATAAAAGACATCACAAAGTGCATTTTGCATGATAGGAGACCTTTAATGTATATTTTCTTGTGTCTGACGCGTTGTGAGAATGAACGTGCATATATATTTACTTGTGTACTTGAGCGTGAGACGCATTGCAGACTGCAATTTAACCGCAAGTTTACCTTACCGTAATCTTCTCTGGTCCCCTCCCCAATCTGATCAATGATGACATGTATAGCCGCATGTCATCATTTCAGCGCTGGTTGTCTTGGTGGTGCCCAGCAAACAATGTGGGCTTCGTAAATAATTGGACCGCCTTCTGGGGAAAACCTGGTCTGATTAAGAGAGACGGCATTCATCCTACTTTGGAAGGTGCAGATCTCATTTCAGCAACATTTCAGGGCTTTGTGGACTTAATCCATGACAAACTGGAGTTGAGACCAGGAGGCGGAGTCGCAGTCTTACACGCTTCTCTGCGCTCTCTCCTAGGCAGTCATCCATAGGAATCCCGAACCCAATAAAATACCCAATATTAGCGGAGTGTGTGTCTGCCCAAGGACAACTTAAGGTAAAACCTAATAGAGGTGTCATACATAATAACCTAATAAAAGTAAATGTAACAACTACTACAGTGCAACAAAACAGGAATATTAAATGTGGTCTCTTAAACATAAGATCTCTAGCATCTAAAGCAATATTGGTAAATGATTTAATATCAGATTATAATATTGATATATGCTGTCTCACTGAAACTTGGTTGAGACATGAAGAATATGTCAGCATAAATGAGGCCACTCCACCCAGCCATATCAATACTCATATTGCCCGAGGCGTGGGCCGAGGAGGTGGAGTTGCAGCAATCTTTGACTCAAGTTTACTTATCAATACTAAACCAAAATTAAATTATACCTCCTTTGAAAGTCTCGTTTTTAGTCTTACGCATCCGACCTGGAAAACTTTGCAGCCAATCTTATTTGTTACAGTGTACCGTGCACCAGGTCCTTATTCAGAATTCTTATCAGAATTCTCTGAGTTTTTATCAACTTTGGTTCTTAAAACAGATAAAGTAATTATCGTAGGTGACTTTAATATTCATGTTGACGATGATAAAAATAGCCTTACTGTTGCATTTAACTCTATATTAGATTCTGTTGGTTTCTGTCAGAGTGTAAATAAACCAACCCACTGCTATAATCACACTCTCGACC
>JAPTMU010000144.1:496682-530778 GCA_028583405.1 Pogonophryne albipinna | reverse complement strand
GCATGAGCTCAGACCCCTCCTTTTTATTTTAAAGCTTTATCCCCAAATCAGCACTTTAGAAACAGGAAGTGAAATAGAGGGATATGAGGCATGGCTAGAATGGATCTGTTGGTATTTGGAGCAAAACACTTCATAGACATGTTTTTTATATATCTGAGACCTATGCTATTGCCTAAACATAGCATGACAGGTGAACAAATCTAAGTTGATATGTAAATTTGTATTTGGGCTTTCTTCTTAACAACCTTGAAATAAACCCTTCATATTTCCTCGTATCATAAGCAATCTGAAGCTTCTGTTTTAAGGGCTGAGCTGCTAACAAAATAAAGTAAACCCTCTGGAGAGCTGTGATGCAGGCTGTTGTGTTTCTTAAAGCATTTTCAAGTATCAAGAATAATTTACCTACATGTGATTGATTTTGCTAACTTATAACTGAACATATGAGGCAGTATACCTCCAGTGAGCGGCCCAGCCCTTCGTATATTTTTGTGTATGTGGCCCTCGGTGAAAAAAGTTTGGACCCCCCTGATCTACGGACTAACACATGCATCTGAACCGGAAGTGGGAAAAAGGAGCGGCTACATAAGGTGAAAGGATAACGTGATTAAATCTGTGTGAAGCGTCCTGCGAGTTACCGTCCACATGACTTCACACGATGAAGCCTCACGCTGCCGATCTGGATATCTACCCACGAGTCCTGAAAAAGAGAAACAGTTTGAGTTAAATTTAGTCCGCGCTGCTCACACTGAAAAGGGTGAGGGATTAGTCACGAGAGAAAAGGACCAAATGATCGTTTCTCCCTACACGAGGGAAAACCTTCATCTGATCGGTTAGACAGTGTTTAAGGTGATAAGGGATGGATTTGATTAAATACAGTTTTGACTAAATAATTGGATGTTAATATTGTAGGGTTGACTGCTTTCATTACACGATGACACTTATCTTCTAAAGTGGATATAAGGACTCGGGTAAGTAACACTGGACTGTAATGCTGCCTCTTGCTAATACAACACATTTCTTTATTAACAAAGAAAGTACAGCATGCACAAGTAAAAGTACACAAGTGTCAGCGTCAAAGTATACACAAAGTACAAAAAGGTTAAAATACTTTAGACAATATGAATTATATTGCTTTATATTAATGATTGATGCCAGATTAAGGCTTTTTTTAATGTTATTTACTGTGAAGTTTCTTTGGAATTTCACCAATTAAGTTTATTTTATAATAATGTAATTTGTTTTCTCAGATATTCTGTTATTTCTTGAGCTTTTATGATAGACAAAACCTGATATTTTAAGAAGGAAAACCCCCTAATCTTTGCAGGACTGCCTTGGTGTGTTTAGATGTATGTTCAGAGGGATCAGGGGCCTCATTTATAAAGCCGTGCGTAGGATTGGCGTGGGAAGGTTGCTTACGTAGGACAAAGCAAATAAATACGCACCGACACTTTCCGATTCATAAAAGACTGTGTACGGCACATCCTACGCCGGTTCACAATCACGTAACGCCCATATTTGCCTATAAATAGTCAAAGAAACGCCCATTCATTGATTCTGACTGACTTTATGAAGAAGATCGCAGGAAATGACGACAGAACAGCTAAAAAAGACATCTCACACCGTGTGAGATTTTGGTTATTTTGGGGAGGTGGAGATAAATCATATTGTTTGGTGGATGCAGTTTGAACCAGAGTAGCAGCATGGAGGTCGGATCGTCACCAACATAAATAAGTGGTCCGAAAAAGGTTGATGACAAAAAAGAATACACATAGCCTTCCTCAGGCAGTGTGTTTGTGCCGGGGACAGGAGACACCTCCTTGATGAGAGACTGTAAGAAATGATCGGGGAATCCCTCCGGAGTGGAGTCATGGCGACTGGATCTGAATTATTTGTTTGTATTTGGTGGTTTGTGTCCCAGCTGTCGATCAGCTGTGCGCAGCGTCTCCACTGCAGCCTGTGCATCTCAACCCCCCCCCCCCCTCCACGCAGCAACTCTATATCCACCAGTTAAAGGAAATACAACTAATGTGTTGTGTTATATTAGCTGTACAATTTCCCACATATGGTGTTCTTAGTTTCCATACCTCCTGTGTTTTATGAGCGACTTATCAAGTAGGCGGCGAACGGCATAAAACATGATTAAACATAATAGAATATAAAACCATGCTCGTATCTATACAACCTATAGAAAGCAAAACGGCGTCAGTTTAAAGTAATTATGTCCTCCTGCTCACCGCATCATTTGAGAATACATTTCTTAACAAGAGAACATCATCGAGGGGTGATCAATAACATTTCCGTATTTATTTATTTCTCCAAGTGATGTGTGTGTGTTTCTGAGGAGTCTCAAACAGGCGTTTGTTTCATCATTTTAAGATCAGCTTTAATCAATGTTTGTGTAACCCACTCAAATAATGCAGTGAGTTTTTTCACCCTGTAATAACCAGCAACTCCCACTTGGGGCAGTGCTGGGGCAGCAGAGTCTGCATATGAGGGAGGAGAGGAAGAGCAGGCCAGGTGTGGTTGTTAATGAGGCTCAATGAGTGGCAGCTGAGTGTGGGCCCTGTGTGTGTTCAAATTGTTTGATGATGTGCTTTTTTGATGCTGCGGTGAACCAGGAACTAGCAGAACCGACGGAAGTTTTTGTAGCTGCAGTTTTTGTCTTCTACTCACCAGAGAAAGGACTCTAAAGGATTCTACTCACCAGAAAAAGGATTCTAAAGGATTCTACTCACCAGAAAAAGGATTCTAAAGGATTCTACTCACCAGAAAAAGGATTCTAAAGGATTCCACTCACCAGAAAAAGGATTCTAAAGGATTCTACTCACCAGAAAAAGGATTCTAAAGGATTCTACTCACCAGAAATAGGATTCTAAAGGATTCTACTCACCAGAAAAAGGATTCTAAAGGATTCCACTCACCAGAAAAAGGATTCTAAAGGATTCTACTCACCAGAAAAAGGATTCTAAAGGATTCTACTCACCAGAAAAAGGATTCTAAAGGATTCTACTCACCAGAAAAAGGATTCTAAAGGATTCTACTCACCAGAAAAAGGATTCTAAAGGATTCCACTCACCAGAAAAAGGATTCTAAAGGATTCTACTCACCAGAAAAAGGATTCTAAAGGATTCTACTCACCAGAAAAAGGATTCTAAAGGATTCCACTCACCAGAAAAAGGATTCTAAAGGATTCTACTCACCAGAAAAAGGATTCTAAAGGATTCTACTCACCAGAAAAAGGATTCTAAAGGATTCCACTCACCAGAAAAAGGATTCTAAAGGATTCTACTCCCCAGAAAAAGGATTCTAAAGGATTCTACTCACCAGAAAAAGGATTCTAAAGGATTCCACTCACCAGAAAAAGGATTCTAAAGGATTCTACTCACCAGAAAAAGGATTCTAAAGGATTCTACTCACCAGAAAAAGGATTCTAAAGGATTCTACTCACCAGAAAAAGGATTCTAAAGGATTCCACTCACCAGAAAAAGGATTCTAAAGGATTCTACTCACCAGAGAAAGGATTCTAAAGGATTCTACTCACCAGAAAAAGGATTCTAAAGGACTATACTCACCAGAAAAAGGATTCTAAAGGACTATACTCACCAGAAAAAGGATTCTAAAGGATTCCACTCACCAGAAAAAGGATTCTAAAGGATTCTACTCACCAGAGAAAGGATTCTAAAGGATTCCACTCACCAGAAAAAGGATTCTAAAGGATTCTACTCACCAGAAAAAGGATTCTAAAGGATTCCACTCACCAGAAAAAGGATTCTAAAGGATTCCACTCACCAGAGAAAGGATTCTAAAGGATTCTACTCACCAGAAAAAGGATTCTAAAGGATTCTACTCACCAGAAAAAGGATTCTAAAGGATTCCACTCACCAGAAAAAGGATTCTAAAGGATTCTACTCACCAGAAAAAGGATTCTAAAGGATTCTACTCACCAGAAAAAGGATTCTAAAGGATTCTACTCACCAGAAAAAGGATTCTAAAGGATTCTACTCACCAGAAAAAGGATTCTAAAGGATTCTACTCACCAGAAAAAGGATTCTAAAGGATTCTACTCACCAGAAATAGGATTCTAAAGGATTCTACTCACCAGAAAAAGGATTCTAAAGGATTCCACTCACCAGAAAAAGGATTCTACTCACCAGAAAAAGGATTCTAAAGGATTCTACTCACCAGAAAAAGGATTCTAAAGGATTCTACTCACCAGAAAAGGATTCTAAAGGATTCTACTCACCAGAAAAAGGATTCTAAAGGATTCCACTCACCAGAAAAAGGATTCTAAAGGATTCTACTCACCAGAAAAAGGATTCTAAAGGATTCCACTCACCAGAAAAAGGATTCTAAAGGATTCTACTCACCAGAAAAAGGATTCTAAAGGATTCTACTCACCAGAAAAAGGATTCTAAAGGATTCTACTCACCAGAGAAAGGATTCTAAAGGATTCTACTCACCAGAAAAAGGATTCTAAAGGATTCTACTCACCAGAAAAAGGATTCTAAAGGATTCCACTCACCAGAAAAAGGATTCTAAAGGATTCTTCTCACCAGAGAAAGGATTCTAAAGGATTCTACTCACCAGAAAAAGGATTCTAAAGGATTCTACTCACCAGAAAAAGGATTCTAAAGGATTCCACTCACCAGAAAAAGGATTCTAAAGGATTCCACTCACCAGAAAAAGGATTCTAAAGGATTCTACTCACCAGAAAAAGGATTCTAAAGGATTCCACTCACCAGAAAAAGGATTCTAAAGGATTCTTCTCACCAGAGAAAGGATTCTAAAGGATTCTACTCACCAGAAAAAGGATTCTAAAGGATTCTACTCACCAGAAAAAGGATTCTAAAGGATTCCACTCACCAGAAAAAGGATTCTAAAGGATTCTACTCACCAGAAAAAGGATTCTAAAGGATTCTACTCACCAGAAAAAGGATTCTAAAGGATTCCACTCACCAGAAAAAGGATTCTAAAGGATTCTACTCACCAGAAAAAGGACTGATGGTCATTGGATTACCAGAGAGAGAGAGAAACTACAGACTACCCGGGTTTGATTAATGTTGTTTTGGCCATGATAGCAGATTGGGTTTCACTGGGGTGGATGAGGGGTTTGTGAAAGTGTTGTATGAATGTTTAATAAAATGCCGGCTATATTAATTTGATATTGTTTTTTCTATTTATATTATCTTCTACTCCTCATTGAAAGCAACCTAGTACATAGAAGTGTTACATTTGAAAATGAATTCTTCACATATGATAAATGAGAGGTAACATTTTATTTATGGTATTATTTCCACATATTCTCTCCATTCTTTCTTCTGCCAACGGTGTCGCAGTTTCTCGTCTCTCCCGTGTTTGTGCTTAGTGCGTACGCATGGGTCAGAGCTTGCGTGGAGGACCGCACGTTTTCCCGTCAAGTTAGTTTTTTATGAATCGCAAACAGTGCGTAGAAACTGGCGTACGCCATCTTTTGTGCGTACGCACCGTTTATAAATGAGGCCCCAGAGCTTTATTCACAGATGTTGAAACCCACCTCAGCGAAGGCTTCACAGTCACTGATCACGATGTTTGGGCGGAAACGCTTCGCAGTGACTCCTTCCTCCAGCCGGCTGCTCAGATCCTGCACGGAGGCTTCGGAGAGGAGCATCACAGGAGCCTCGTCCGGGTACGCCACCTAGTGGAGAGAAATAAACCCTGTTGTTCTGCTTGGGACATTCTGGGAACACTCAGACTGTGAACAGCTTTAAAAGAGCAGAAAGAAAACCATTCTTTTCTTTTTTTCTCAAAACTTTTTACAAATATGGTTTTAATTTGATGGCTTTTGTTAAGAAATCACAAAGCCAGAGGAGGGGTTGATATTGAGTAAAAACTAAATATTTTAATCTTGGATTTTTCTACATTTTTTAAAGACTTCATTATCTCTGGGAAAATTCAGGTAAGTTGTTTTTTAAATTTGGGATTTTTACTCCTAAATGTACCACTTTAATCATAGAGTTCTTTTTTTTCTCAGAACATTTCACTCCTCTCCTGACTGTGTAATTGTTACTTTGTTTTACCTACGATGGCCTTAACATGCGGTCGCAAAGCTGAAATCTATCTTAAATAGGAGTATTCAGTCTAAGCATCTTGGAATGTTCTTTGTTTTTGTTTGACTTTATTATCTCAGAGAAAATTCAATTAAGTTGTTTTTTTAAATGGGTCCCCTATTCAATTTTCATCAATATATCACAGGTCTCAGATATATACAGAGCCTGTCTCTGATTGGCTGAAACACCAAACAGATCATTGCAGCATTACCCATAATCCCCTCTGTTTCAGCCCTGTTTCCAAAGTGCTGATTCTCTGTCTGTTACTTTCAGCGACGTGCGGTCAGGGGAGGCAGGTGAGGCAGAGCCTCACTTGTCTTTCTCCAATGTAACGGAAAAAAATAATAATACTACTAATAATAATAATAAAATGTGTCCACTGATCTGTGTTGTAAATGTGATTTCTGTTTGATTCCAATCGCTTTTTATAGTCAAAATCGGCTAATTTGCCGAATGAGATTGAGAAGTGAGGCAGGGACGAGCTCTGCCTCTCGTAAGCCCACAGTAACTTGCTGGAGCACGGGCACTAATTTAGCGCGGGCACTTATTTTGTGAGCGCGCTCAAGCCAGTTACTGTGAGGTGAGGCACCGATGAGCTCTGCCTCACCTCACAGAAACTGTCTGTCACCAATGTAATGTTTGTAGATCCCTTTATTACATTTATCCTCGCCATCCATAGTCTCTAAATAACTTATTTCACGTATATATGATATTTAAGCTCGCTGGTCTCATCATACAACGGCAATGAAAAAAGCACCAGGGGAGGCAGCCACAACCTCTGCCGCACTGAAGGGGGCGCAAGTGAGCCCACAGGTTCTTGTTGCTACTGTTATTCTACGCAGAGACGGTAGACGAAAACAACAAGCTAGGCTTTTGAAACTAGAGGAAGATAAGGAGGACTTTTACAAAAAAGTAATAAAGATTGTTGTCCAGAAGGATAGCATGGACTTCATCTTCAAGTCAAGGTAAGACCACATTTGTAATGAAAATTGGATCTTACTAAGAGAGAACAATCCAATATTTAGATTTTGTGTAGGCTATCCTTTTGTTGAACGGTCTGTTTAAAATGAATCGAAGCATCAGACTAAAAAAGCTTTTGAAAATAACAGAATATTTCGATTAAAGGTGGGGTAGGTAAGTTTGAGAAACCGGCACGATATACACTTTTTGTTATATTCCATGGAATGCTCTTAACATCCCGATAGCAATGAATATCTGAAGTGCTTTGACAAAAAATACATAAAAACATTTCATCTGTGGAAGCCGTAGTACTGTAAAAAGCACGACCACTCATTTTAGCCGGCCCGGCTAAAATAACCTGCCTGTCAGCCTTCCATCTGTGCACAAACTTATCTCATGCCCTCATTGGTAATGTGCACGTTCGTGTGTGTTGGAGGAGGGGCTGTGTATTTTCAAATTCTAGCGCACTCGAGCTGGTTTCTCCAAAATTACCTACCCCGCCACCTTTAACCTGTTAAACCCTGTGCCTGTTTTTCAGGTTTCAGGCTCGAAAATGACATTCCCAGAACAAATGACCATATCTTCCCTTCTAAAAGGGTTAAATTAATAATCTTTCTTCTCAAAGTAATGATAAACCTGTGAGTTGGATGTAGAAAAGTCAGAATAAATATAGATGTTTTTTAATTTAAAGAAAATTCAGATTGAACACGGTAAAAAACTGTAAATTATAGTGTCCGTCCAAAATATATTTTGTACTTATATTGAAAACTAACCTTGGATGATGGGTTAGTAGACTAAAAGCTTTAGGAATCCAAAGTACAACATATAATAAGTACCCTGTATCAAGATTGATGCAAAACAAGTGATATTTGACCTTTTGAGACAGATTTAGCAAAAAAAAAACTCTTCTGGGGCCATTTGGGTGGATTTTCCATATCTCTGGCCCCCCTTGCTGGATTTTGACATGTGACATCTCTTTCTGACCGTCAGAGCCAATGGAATCGAGGGGAACTCCCACCTAGTCCTTATTTGGTAATGTGCGTGAGTTAGACTGCTGCATAGCCTAGACCGGAAGCAGCAGCCACTCTGGTGGCTAGTGATGGGAATTCCGATTCCCTTCGGGGACACAAATCTTTTGATTCAGTTCACTTGAAAGATTCGTTCACTGATTCGTTCACCAGTTCGCGAACGACTTCTGGTCATTTGCACGTTCGCGAACGATTCGTCTTTGTACTTAATTCGTTCAGTGAGTCTTCACTACTGCCGAAGTCCGTACAAGAAGTTTGCTGGCGTAACATGTATGATATTAAAACACATTTTACACCTCACCTTGTTGCCCCATGAATTATGCTCTGGGAATAGGCTACATATTATTTAAGAAATATAATTGGCCATTGTTAAATCTCTCAAATGTGTGCCTGACTATACGATGTATTACAGCAGACTAGCACGTTATACTTTCAAACCCATGCACGTACTATGTGGCCTAACTTAAATCCCAAAGCATTAAACTCCATTTGGCCGAGTTCAAAGTGAATAAAAAAATATATCCTCTACATCGGTGACGATTTATTCATATTCTATAGTATGTACCCATCTATGTTTACCTTTAGCGGGATGCTATGGAGCTCAGGTATCCGCCATCTGAAGCTTTTAGGGTCGACAGGGGGAGGAGAATACAACGCTGTGTGTATTTATCGCTAAGCTAGCGGCTAAGCTAGCTGGACGCTACGGAGCCCAGCTATCCGCCCTCTGAAGCTTTTAGGGCCGACAGGGGGAGAATACAACGCTGTGTGTATTTATCGCTAAGCTAGCTGGACGCTACGGAGCCCTGCTATCCGCCCTTTGAAGCTTTTAGTGCCGCTGCCGACAAGGGGAGGAGAATACAACGATGTGTGTATTTATCGCTAAGCTAGCTGGACGCTACGGTTCCGGTATCCGTCCTCTTTATTGCGGACAGGTTGAGGTGTGTGTGTGTGTGTGTGTGTGTGTGTGTGTGTGTGTGTGTGTGTGTGTGTGTGTGTGTGTGTGTGTGTGTGTGTGTGTGTGTGTGTGTGTGTGTGTGTGTGTGTGTGTGTGTCGGAGCTCAGGTGAGAGGGCTCTGATTACAGTACACTGTAGGAAACAGTTCAGAACTGTTTCCTACAGTTCTTTAAGTTCGTCGTTCGCGAACGAATCGTTCTGTGGGAGGAATCAGTTCATCTCGTTCACTTCAAAGATTCGTTCAAAAAGAACGAATCGTTCGCGAACGACCCATCACTACTGGTGGCTACCATTAGCAGCTAACGTTTGCTCTGCGATTTTTTACATAAAAATTGAATTATGGATTATAAATGAAATCATTTTTTTTATACAGAGACGTTAAAAACCTATGGATTAACCGATTCAGCCGCATTTTTTCTCGTTTTAATGCCATTGAACACGTCTTTTGATCAGATTGACAGCTACGGTGAGACGATCTCCCTAGAAGCTCCGTAAAGGTACGTGTTGTGATGTCTGTGTTTGCTTCCGCTGTCGCGAGTTTGGATGACTCAGTGATGATACTATATACCTAAATAATCTGTGGAACCTCAGCTTTAATCGGGTATCTTGTATGTGTAGCTACGATAAGTAATAAGGGTACTTTTATCTTGAGTTCTGTACCACTGTCCGTTAGCGTTTTTCGCTAAGGGGTCATTTAGATGCTTCTTATGAGACTTGTGTTTTGTTTTGGTAAAAATGGTTTGTATCGTCAGTTAGCTGAGATTATTTCCGTTAATCTGGTATAACACATTAATAGGTTCTTAAATATTAAGATCCCCTGAGACACAGTGTCGTGAAAAAACAACCCAGGGTCCCCGCCGACGGGGACCTTGGGGTTTAACAGGTTAAGGTCAAAATATAAAATATTTGTAAATCTGACTCTGAAAGAGTCAGTGCCTCACCAGCCATGAACCTCACCGCACGTCACTGGTTACTTTAGATGAAAATAAGGAGCCCCTCCCCACGCCCCTCTGAGAGACATTTGGTTACAAAGAACTCAATGGTGCTCTACGAGGAGATTCAGGTGATAAGGGGGGGGGGGGGGGTTACCTTGGTTGCTGATTGGCTAATGGTTACACAAGACAACACATCGTTATGACATCATAAAGTGGCCAAAATCTGATCAGCTCATTTTCAGACAGGTTTTTATAGAAATGGATCAAAAAGAGAGAGAATCTTTGTTCCTGAAACTTTCAGAGTCTCTTTCCACAGAGGGGACACATGTTGACGTAGAAGAGACATGAAGAAGAGGGGACACATGTTTATGTAGAAGAGACATGAAGAAGAGGGGACACATGTTGATGTAGAAGAGACATGAAGAAGAGGGGACACATGTTGATGTAGAAGAGACATGAAGAAGAGGGGACACATGTTGATGTAGAAGAGACATGCAGAAGAGGGGACACATGTTGATGTAGAAGAGACATGAAGAAGAGGGGACACATGTTGATGTAGAAGAGACATGAAGAAGAGGAGACACATGTTGATGTAGAAGAGACATGAAGAAGAGCGGACACATGTTGATGTAGAAGAGACATGAAGAAGAGGGGACACATGTTGATGTAGAAGAGACATGGAGAAGAGGGGACACATGGTGATGTAGAAGAGACATGGAGAAGAGGGGACACATGTTGATGTAGAAGAGACATGAATGAAGAGGGGACACATGTTGATGTAGAAGAGACATGAATGAAGAGGGGACACATGTTGATGTAGAAGAGACATGAAGAAGAGGGGACACATGTTGATGTAGAAGAGACATGAATGAAGAGGGGACACATGATGATGTAGAAGAGACATGAAGAAGAGGGGACACATGTTGATGTAGAAGAGACATGAATGAAGAGGGGACACATGTTGATGTAGGAGAGACATGAAGAAGAGGGGACACATGTTGATGTAGAAGAGACATGAAGAAGAGGGGACACATGTTGATGTAGAAGAGACATGAAGAAGAGGGGACACATGTTGATGTAGAAGAGACATGAAGAAGAGGGGACACATGTTGATGTAGAAGAGACATGAAGAAGAGGGGACACATGTTGATGTCGGAGAGACACGGAGAAGTGGATTTTGCAGAATAAGTGATCTTTAAGTTTGGGATTTTTACTCCTAAAATTCACCACTTGTCTTGAGGTAGGTTTTTATTTACCTACAATGGCCCTAACCAGTGGCGTCCGGCCCATAGGGGCGCTAGGGGCGCCGCCCCACCTCTTCCCACATACAAAAAAAAATATTAAATCATTTTTTTTTTTTTTTTTAAATAATATAGATTTTATATTTTTATTTTTAATGAACAAGGTAAATATCATACAATTGGTATCAGTAAAATGTATAATCTACAATAAAATCTCGTTTAAAATTGTGTTACGATGTCTAAAGTTACTGATAAGTCACATGTTTCCTGCCTGGCCTTGCCCATGGCATTAGTTTATCATTACCGGGCGGAGCCCCCGAGCCAAACAGCAGCAACCAGCACGTTGCAAAAGTCTCAATAGTAAACTGTGCCGCCGAAACATAATTTCAGCCAATCAGCGCCGTCAAATATTTTGGTCACGAGGGCGCTCACGTTGGCGCTCACGTTGGCGCTCTCGTTGGCGCCCACGTTGCTTACGTGCGTTGACGAGAGTTGTTTTTTAGACTCGTGAGTGACCAAGGTGACGCAGTATTTGGATGAGAATGGTGTGCAGGTGGAGTCGCCGGACCTCGGTCCGCACCCAATTCCGTGCAAGAGCTACTCTCCAATCCTTTCGAAAGGAGAAGTTTGGGAGATAAATTGATACTTAGACCTTGGACCGGACCAACCCGATTTGTATATATCACAGCAAGCTTGTGAAAAAGACAAAACGTATCAACGAGGCTTCTCACGCAGCTGGTACACCAGAAAGGCATGGCTAGCTGGATGCAAACAGGTAAATGCTATCTTTTGTTTCCCATGCTTGCTCTTCAAACAGCCGGGGACAGATACGATCTGTTCAGAAACTAGACAAAAGTTAAACAAGTACAAACCACAGACTGTCTGTGTCATGGAGAATACAGTCGCTGGTTTATTTATGTCTGTATAGGCCGTTGTTGTGAGTGTGGACGGTCGGAGCATATATAACGTTAGCTTAGCCAAGCTCCATTCAGAAAACAAGCATTCTAAAGGGTTTTTCGCCTGCCGTCTGTCTGCAGACTTGTCAAAGCATTAATTCATGGTTTTTACTAACCGGTATCAGTATGTTGTTACGTCGGCATCATTTAGAAACGTGTATTACAATTTAATCACGGTCAAATATGTTCATTTTGTTGTAGTTGTAGCTCCCGAGCCAGTGCGTCTTGTTTGAATGATGCGAGTAAACACATCTGGCAGCCGCGGTGAAACTCGAGCGACTAGAGCGATGCTATAGGAGCGTTTAGAGCGAAGCGAATATTCGCATCGCGTCCGGTCTGAACGCAGCATTAAAGCGAGCTCCGCGCTGCACTGGAAACGCGCCATTACATCACCAGAAGTCCTAATTTAAGGGGTCATTTCTCCCAAAAAAAATGTTTTACTCACTATATCAACAGCCCCACCAAAAATATTTTCCACCAGCCGCCACTGGCCCTAACACGCGGTCGCAAAGCTGCCATTAAGGTGAATATAAATGGAAAATCTTAAATAGGAGTATTCAGTCCAAGCATTAATATCTGGGACTCAAAGCCACACTTCACCTCGAAGTGAGGGAGCAGCGGCTGAGTGTCCTGAGACTGCCTCCCTCTCATCTGGGGTTCGAAGTGCACGAGGCGGAAGGTCTGCTCCTTCCCCAGGAACCGGATCAGCCAGCGGGACGTTTCCTCTCCACAGTCCCGACCCTGGATGTCCGCTCCGAAAATTCTGCAGCACAACAACAACAACAACAACAACATAATGCATACATAGGAGACAAAATAACAAATATGGTACCAATAACGTGGTATCTTTTATGACTATCTTTGGGAAATAATAGGATCTAGAAATCCTAAAATGCCAGGTGTTTGAGCTGAAACAACATGACAGCACTGCAAAATACAATATAAATAACTCTAAACTCTCATCTTCTGTTACTTTCGCCTGCAGCTTTGCTATTAGAATCGGATAATTAAATTAAAAAACCTTCTCATTTCTGTACGAAGAAAATGGTTTGGTTTATTGAAGCAAATGTACTTTAATGAGTTGTTATCCTCATGGCTGTTTGCACGTATTGTAAGTTGGTTTGAAAATGTAATGTATTGAGAGTCAGACTCGATTAGACCCTGATGTTGGACCAGCAGTCGATCACGTTGTTGTCCAACAAAAAAAGAAAAAAGTTGTCATTTATTACGAAGCCCTCAAAATTGTTTGACTTTTGACTTTTTGAAGCTAATGTACTTGAAGGATTTCTTGCTGTTCCGAGTTGGCTGATTCAGTTATTGTAAGGGGCTTTGTTTAAAAGCATCAGCTGAATGAACAGTTATGTATTGACAGTCAGACATGTTGTTGGACCTGCAGTCGATGACGCTGTTGTCGGGCTGGTTGACGGGGAATCTCAGCTCCTCCATGTCCGGGCCGCTCAAACAAGCATGGCCGTCCTCGCAGGTCAGAGAGAGGAGGACCAGGCGAGGCTGCTGTCGGCCCGTCACCATGTGACCTTCCTCCGTCACCACCAGCCAGTGTCTGCAGGGAAACAGACATTAATACAGGAATCATACATGAAACATGGTTCTGTAAGGAAGCCCTGCAGTTTTCTGGATGTTTATTTCACTCCATATGTCCGAGATCAGGGGGGTCCAAACTTTTGAGGGCCACATACAGAAGAATTAACGAAGGGCGGGGCCACTCACTAGAGGTATGTTGCCTCATAAGTTCTATTATAAGTTAGCACAATCAATCAAATGTAGGTACATGATGCTTGTGAGTGTTGGCAGCTCATCCCTTACAACAAAAGCCTCATATTGATTATAATAAGGAGAAATAGGAAGGGTGTATTTCAAGCTTGTTATGGAAACAAGTCATTGGGCTTTTTTCTTATCAACTAAGATGTGACAATGTTACCAACTTTAATTGAATTTATTTGAAAAATTGGTCTTATTAACACATGAATACTACTGTGTAATATATGTTTACATGTATATTTATGAACTACAATATAAGACAAGCACAAGTTGCATTTGTCAGCCATATTCCATTATACTTTTTGAATTTGCTGAGGGCCGATTGAAAATGGTCCGCGGGCCGTAGTTTGGACACCCCTGGGCCCTGTATAATATAGATGATTGGACAATGTAAAAAATCTGCAAGGGTGTTACGTTCCCTATTAGGCTAGGGGAACTAAAGGGAAGAAACACAACCAGATTGGTATTGGTATAATTATAAGTGATTTATTTTAAGTATCAGCGGTAAACAATATGGAAGGCACGCAGCCTGAACAAACAAAAGGGCCAAAAGGGCACCGGTTGACAAATAACCGAACAAAAGGAGGACTCAAAAGGAGTCTAAAGGCATTCAGAAAGGAATAGATAATAACGGAACTAAATAGAAACAAGAACCCTCACTATAAAAGTGGTACAAACTAACACAGGAAATATATATAAAACACACAGCTAAACTAAAGGTAACAGTCCCAAAAACCTAAGCTACTCTAACCTCTAACTAAACTACTCTAGGCACTACTAACACACAATATCACACTACCTGACACAGACCACACAAGTCAACCACAGAACGAAAGTAAGTAGCGAGAGGCGTCTGTCCCACAATACAGAGCCTCCAGAGTGGTGATAGTCCGCAGCCTTTGTACTTCTCCCCAGCAGGTGTGTGCCGGCTGTGCGCTGCGATTGGACGACGTCGATCCAATCACCATCTTCAGAGGCGGACCAGGAGATGGGCAGCCAATGATGTTGGAGCAACCACACAGCTGAAAACACTCAGACAGATTAATGAGCAGACAAACAGCAACCGTAACAAAGGGGAAGAAATAACAACGAGTAAAATAATTAAAGTTCATGTCCTTGAGGAAAAATGGGTGAGTTATAAAACACCAAACTTGTCTAATGACTTTGTGGTAAGATGTAGTGATGGCGAGATGAAGCCTTATGAAGCTTTGAAGCTGTCCAGCCAATTGGTTCGCAAAAGGGTTCATCTCATGAGGCTTCATCATGGCTTCATTTGAACACAAACCCCCTGTTGGTCAAAGTGTGTAAAACAGGCAGATTGGACATCTCAACAGTGTGCTCTATCTCATACCGAGTTCCCAATGAGTAAAGCCTTAGCATAACTCTAAACAACGAACATTAAATCATATTTTCATGTCAACAATATTGTTTTTATTCCAGTTGAATGATTGTGATTGAAAAGCCTGGAGGCTACATTGCAAAGAGGGATTTGTATTCCTTCATAAACGTAACCATGTTGTAGTCTGAGAAAGGCTAAACCATATCAAAGAATACATTTATTAACTACATTATCTCATTTAGCTGTAGCTTTTATAAACAACAACAAATACGTAGGCCTATTGACCAGTTGTTGAACCAGGGACCCTGCGGTCGTGAGTCAACTGCTTTCCAGCTGAGCCGCAGCACACACACTGAATCTCCCTGAAAACACTGCAACATATTTATTCCTGTATTTATTCCTGTATTTATTCATGTTTTTATTCCTACATTTATTTATGCTTGTATCTATTTATACTTATGACATGTTCCGACCTCTATATAAGTGAGGGTCTGAGCTCTCTTGATTCCATCGTGTCACCGGGCCCGGGTACAGGAGGGGTAATATGGTTCTTCTTATTATACATCCATGGGTATTATGAGCGTTGTGGTTCAACGGTTCAACCGATCTGAATCGCTTCCTGAAGCAGTCACGTGGTCTCGACCAAGCCCCCAGGAAGTGCGCCGGACTCACATGAAAATATTCGTGCTGGCCAAACGGCGGTACTACACTTCCGTTTGGTTGCCAGGTCCGGAAACACTTTTTCCCATTGACTTACATGGGGAAAGAATGGTCTGTAACTCGTTGGATAATTTTTTTTAAACTAAATAAACTACCCAGTATGAACACTTGTATAGCCCTTATTAAAAACATTCGTTCCTCAAGTTGTAAAAATGTGCTAATAACGTTATTCTGAGAGTTATTTCCCTCTGCATTATGAACGCGCATCTAACCCACGGGACCGCGCCGCCCGGCACGTTCATGTTACGTGTCCCGACCAATCAGAGCACACTGTGCTCACAGGGAGGGTGGGGGCTGGAGCTATTGGAGCTACAACGAGCCGTTAAAGGCAGAGAGTGAAATTCAGTGAATACACGTAGTTTACAGAGATGCTGTTTGAGAAACCAATGTGAGTTGCGTTTATCTTTACCCATGGATGCACAATAAGAACGGACCCATATCGTCTTACTGCCACCCCACGGAGCTGTAATAATGGATATATTGCACATGTTTGCTGTAATTCATTATCATACTACATGGGCTGTATGATTAAATCTTGTACCGTAAATGTTGTATTAAATAAAGTTAATATTACTTATTATTATAAGTATATATAGGCCTATATATATATATATATATATATATATATATATATACAGTGCAATCATTCTTTCATGCTAAATGAAGCTCTGTTGGATATCACTAGATCCTGTTACAGCGTAATATAAGTACATAACATTAATGTACATTAGCATAATTACTAGCTAGCCGCCAGCTGCTAACTGCCGCCTCGTTAATATCAAATCCATCCATGCTGTCATGAACGTGCGGTGCGGTTACGTGTACGCAAATTGACGTGCTTGATGTGAACGAGCATTTTGGTTAAAGTTGCGCATGCGCTATGAGCGCACATACGGGTACTTCTCAGGCATGCCGGGTAATCTGTGACGTTTCACTCTCTCAAAAGTTGGGCCATTTTATCATCATGCGCTAATGAGCAACTCTCATAGGAATGAATGAGGCCCCGCCTCCCACGCTGTATCCAGTTCTTATTATACATCCATGGTATCGACAGGCAGCGAGGCTTCGTTTGTCATCGATGACGTCACTGGCCCAAAACGATACAAGCCTCGACACATGCTTCACAAAAAGCTTCAGGGATTACTCGACACACGCTCCGAAGCCTCGGCGCAATACGTAACATCACTAGTAAGATGTGATAATTAAAATATTTAGGAGTCAATTTATGATATATCCGTTACCTGTTAGCTATATCCTATCAGTTATTGTTTATCAGTTTTCTATTGTTTGTTTTCTTATGGTTTTGTATTTAATTATTTAATATTTTAGTTTTACCTGCATCTCATTTTGTTACGTTTGCCCTGTAACCTAATCCTTTCTTAAAAGGCAACGTGATTTTAATTTTTTTAAGATCTGCAAGGATTGTAATTTAATCCAAATGTGCAACAAAATAAAAGCATTTCCATTGGTCCACTTTGTCCTACATTCATGGATTGCTGCATTTGAATATAGAAATTAAAGTTGGTCTATTTTATAATAATGTGGGACAGTTCAAAGAACACCACTACTGAAAACAATCACTATTTATACTTGTAGGAGCCATTTTATGGGTGTTGTTGGTGTCTCTGTTTACTTTATTTATATGTATAGTGCAATACTATTTTGAACACTTGGTGGCTTAGCTGCACAGGATGTATAAAAAGGGGTCACAGGTGACAGGAAAGGATGAGGACACAGGAGGAAGAGCACACCGATTCCACCAGCCCGGCAGATGCTCACCACAACTATTGACTGTAATTAAACCTTGGTATGTACAACGCTAAATAAAACATCATTCTAAACTGCAGCAATGGATCGGAAAATCATCTGTTTGTGTCTGCGTCTGGATCACTCTAAACCAGGGGTGTTAAACTCAATTTCATCACGGGCCACATAGGAATTATGGTTGCACTCAAAGGGCCGGTTGTAACTTTAAGACTATATCAAAATACATAAATATGTTATATATATAAAATAAGGCATTATATTACATGATTGCCTCTGCATTGGATTATTATCTGATAGGGTAATAACTTCTCTTGGGCAAGTAATTGCAAGTCTCTTCAGTGAGAATGTCACAAAATGATTTAAAAAGAAAAGCCAAATTCTGGAGAAAAAAAGTTTTTAAAAAAAGTGACATTTCGAAGAAAAAAATGTGACATTTTGGGGGAAAAGTGACATTTTGAAAAAGAAAAGTGACATTGTGTAGAAAAAAAAGTGACAGAAAAAAGTGACAAGCCGCTTTCACACCAAGTACTTTGCCGTACTAATCACCTCCTCATCACTTCACCACTCCCATGTTGTTTTTTGTGTTGCCATAAGTTATTCTCTCTCCGTTGGTGCGCGGGGCTAATGCTAATGCTAATAATGCTAATGCCACAAATACAATGGCAGCTTCACAAAACGTTCAGAGTTTAAGTACTCCGGTGTGAACGCACCTAAAGTCAAATTCTGTAGCATAACATGAACATACTCAAGTAAAGTACCTAGAAATCTGTACTTAAAGGTGGGGTATGTAATTTATTTCAGAAACACTTTTTGTTATATTGTTGGAGGAGGGGCTCTGTAAGGAAGTCTGAAGGAAGAGGCAGATTTGTTTCGGCTGCGTAGTTTCAAATTCTAGCGCACTCGAGCTGGTTTCTCCACAATTACATACCCCACCTTTAAAACCTCTTAAGCCCGAGGGTCCCCCCAGTGGACCCCTCCCACCGTTTTTTTATGAGACTATGTCTCAGGGCTTCTTAACATTTATGAAACTATTAATGTTCCATACCCTTTTAACGGTAAGAAACTCAGCTAACTGACAATGTGAACCATTTTTAGCTAAAAGAAACACAAGAGTAATACCAAGCCTAGGGTTGCCAACTTCCAGAAATTGAGAAACGGGACACATGCATGTGTCCCCCGCGCGCGTGCGCGCAAAGATTTTCGGGTTTCTGGCGGATTTAGTTACTTTTTTAGTTACTCCACCTCCTCACCTGCTGCGACCTCTGTGGGAGGAGGACACAGCTCTTTTAGAATATCCCGAACAGTTTTGGGGCCAAGCACATTGGCTGTTATCATCTCAGCCTTTGTTCTTCCACATTGCATTTTCTTTGCAGTGTTCAAATCACTAAACATGGCACTTGCCAGCTTATTACTGCAGTCCATGCTGTTGTAACTCAAACCATGCTTAACTGTGTGATACACTGATGTTACCTCACATGCAGCAACTTTGTCTTGTTCTGCAGTTGAACTGCTGAAGAATTTAGTTATATTTGATGCACCTTTATTTTGTGTTGCTCGCTTGTGCATTTCTGTGCCAGCATGCTGTTTCAGGTCGTTTTCTCCACCGTGACCTTTTGAAAACTCCCTCCCACACAAGGTGCAGAAGACCCGAGACAGACCTCCACTCACGGGCTTTACCCAACTGTGTTTTTCTTCCCACTGTTTGTTGTAAGACACAAGTCTTTTCTTTTCAGAAGGGCCAGGGCCCAGAACCACACCTCTCTCTCTTCTCCTCTATCATTATCACCTCCTCCACTGGCAGGGCTCATTTCCCCACACGACTGAACAGGCTCACATGCCACACAAACAATGATGCCGCGCCCGCCGCAGAAAATCTCACACACACACACACACACACACACACACACACACACACACACACACACACACACACACACACACACACACACACACACACACACACACACACACACACACACACACACACACACACACACACACACACACACACACACACACACACACACACACACACACACACACGCGAGCATTGTGCCTGCCCTGTCAACTGAGCGGTCCTAGCGCCCTTCGCATACAGCACACAAACACACAGGCACGCAGCCAGACACACTGAATTGCACGCAAACAGAAAAATATTTTTTGATTTTTCCCTTTACACGGGAGTCCGGGACAAACAAAGTCCCGTACGGGACACGCCCCTTTTGGCTCAAATACGGGGCGTCCCGGCTAATACGGGACGGTTGGCAACCTTAACCAAGCCTTTGAATTAGCATGGAGAGAAAAAATGCTAACTAATGCTAACGGAATTTTGCACAGCACTCACGGTAGAAATGCCCTTATTACTTATCGTAACTGCACAAACAAGATATATACGATTAAAGCTGAGACTCCACAGATTCCAGACATGTAATATCATCACTGTACGACCCCGAATTGCGGAGCTATCAGCCAGAAAAGAGAAAGTAAACATCATCCGGTTTAAAAAATATTACAATAATTTCGTCTTACCTTTTTTGATTTGTGATCAAAAGTTGTGTTCACCGGAATAAAAACGCCGCTCAAGGTTAATCCAATGTCTTTGTGTCACGTAGAAATTTTGACTGATAATCCTTCATCATATTTATGGCAATATACTGGGTATAAAGTTTTGCCGTCCAGGCTTGCACTTTCAGATATGCTTTGTTCGCTTCTCTATTACGTCTGCAATGGTAATGTTTACGTGGATTTGGGAACTGCCCATCGATTCTATTGGTTCTGATGGTTAAGAAAAAGGTGTAAATCACACGAATCGACCAATGGGTTCCAGAGATATGGTCCTGCGTAAAGTATAAAGAATGCGAGCCAGTTTAAGTACATTACGCAGCCGACTTCATTTATTGTTTACTACGTAACAGCAGGCATTGCAGGACCCAGAGCGCACGGAGCACAGAGCGGACAGCAGATAACGGAATTGCAGTTTTATTGCTTATAGATTAACAGAACATTTCAAAGGGGACACAGCCCCATTGGATATTAACCTATGGATTAACTACATCATCGTTTTTATCGTTTTAATGCCATTGAAGACCAGTTTAGATCAGGCAAAGAGGAAGGTAAGCCATTAGCCTAGCGCATGTTAGTACCTAGCGCCACTTGTTTTGATGTACGTTTTTGTTGATAACGTCGCAAGTTTGTATCTTTCAGTGTTGAGGTGGGCACCGTTAGATTCTGTGTCTTTACGATCATAAACGATGTGTTGGATGTGCAGCTAGGATAAGTAATAAGGGAGCTAGGATAAGTAATAAGGGAGCTAGGAGTGATTTTCGGTGCAGTAATAGGTTAGCATTTTTCGCTCCGGCCTAATTCAGAGGCTCACTGTTAGCATTGTGTGTTTTGTTTTTGTAAATAATTTTTTTTCATAACAGTTGTATTTGGATGGAATGAATACCTATAGTGAAAATTCAAAGTAATAAAATAATTTTTACAGTGAAAAAGTTCAAATGGAACTGATGGTTCCCAAATTACCCAGAGGTGAGACCGCCTGGACTTTATTTTTCTAAATCTCTTTAAAAAGGTCAAATTTCACTTGTTTTGCATCAATCTTGATACAGGGTACTTATTATATGTTATAGTTTGGATTCCTAAAGCTTTTAGTCTACTAACCCATCATTCAAGGGTAGTTTTTACTATAAGTAATGGTTTTCTTTTAGGCGGATATTAGAATTTACATGTTTTTACTATGTTCCATCTGAATTTACATTAAAATAAAAACATCTATATTGATTCTGACACTTCTACATCCAACTCACAGATGTAACCTTTCTTTGAGAGAAAAGATTATTAATTTACCCCTTTTAGAAGTGAAGATATAGTCTTTGTTGTGTTAGTGGCATTCTCGAGCCTGAAACCTGAAAAAACAGGCTCAGGGCTTAAGAGGTTAAGTACAGTACTTGTAAATAAATGTACTTAGTTACTTTACACTTTGCAAATTCCTATATTAAATCAAAGGTGTAGCTCTCCTAAGCAATGATATGCACCAACAATAACAACATATCAACCTTTAACCTCACTGATCCTGCAGAAAACTAGTGTTGAAATGTTTGTTTAACTTGATAAGGCAAATTCGTTTTTCATTTCAATGCCAACTTTTAAATGAGATCAAAGTGTGCTTCTCCACAGCACACTTGCATCCAGAATCCCACCATAAGATCGAACTTCTTAACTCTCACCGATCCTGCAGCTCTCCAAACTTCAGGCCGATTTGGAGGCACTCCGCCACGGGAACAGACACGGCTCTGCCAGACTTCAGCGGGTGAATGAGGAGCTGAGACACTACGCCCACACGGACTAGTTTTTCAGGCTTTCGCAGGTATTTATAACCGAGGCCGAGTGCCAGAAAAGCGACGCCGGCTCCCCCGATGAGGAGGGCGGCTTGCTTGTTTTGTGCAAACGCGTTCAGGGCCAGGGTCTTCAGCTCCATGTTGCTGGGGAACACAGCTGCTTCTCCTCGGACTCTGAACTAGTGATGAATCTTTGAAGTGAACGAGATGAACTGATTCCTCCCACAAAACGATTCGTTCGCGAACGACGAACTTAAAGAGTGTACTGTAATCAGAGCCCTCTCACCTGAGCTCCGACACACACGCACACGCACACGCACACACACACACACACCAACCCTGTCTCCTAAAAATTACATTCCCACAGAACTAAACTGCATTCTCAATTACGTTTAGCCAGAAACGTATTTTCTCCCACGTTATGTTCGTTATGAACGTATCTCAAATACGTTTATTTTCTACATATCTTTACCATTTATTGTCTTGCTTATAATAATGATAATAGTCATTTATAAATATCATTTTAGAGCACACATTTGAAATCAGTAGGCGAGGCTGTAATTTCGCCAGCTGTTACTCTCATGAGCGAGGCAAAAAATAATAGTTTTAACATGCCAAAAAGCTGCTGTGTCGTTTATTGCACCTCAAACATTAAAACAAATCCAGAGTTACGTGTTTCTGTACTTCCTCTAAGAAGAAAGGACAGTAACAGAAGATCTCTGTGACGCCAGATGTGGTGTTCGTAATGCGATATGATATCCGGAAAAAAAATTCAGTTTAGGATGGCCGACACTACACTACCCATAATCCCCAGCTATCGTTTGGGACTACAATCCCGTTGACAAACCCCGTGATTAATCTTCAAACTCTGGGATTGGATGTTGGAGTCGCAGTGCGCCAAGGTTACACCGAGCCTCAAGCTCTTTGAAATGGAACGAAACCACGGCAGACTATTCAAAACTGGATTTGAAAGCCCCCCGAGAACTACACATGCTGGCTATTGTGTTTCAAAACATGTTCTCTATGGCACGTCTCTACTGGGAATTGTAGTTTTAAAAGACGTTTTCCCCAAAATTAGAAGTTGACAGCATGGGCGTCGCAGCCATTATATGAGGGTGGGACAAGTCCCCCCCACTTTTTGAAATGATTAGTTTAGACCCCCCCACTTTTACATGTGGAAAGTCCGTGAATCGGTCTATCCACTCGCCGCACTTTGTAGGGCGCTGTGTCAGTGCTTCATATCAAATCCATTCCACTTGCTTATTGAGAGAATGCCCAAATCAATGAAACTCCGTACCATGTTTTCACTGCTACTTTGTACCAAGGCAGATTCTCCCATAGCTCGCGCATGTTCAAGGAGTGTTGTCATAGTTGGACAGCTCAGACCTGTTGTATGAAGCGATGCCGATAGCGGAGGTAAGGAGAGGAGTTTGGTCTTTATGTCATGATAGAAATACAAATAGTTTAGATGAGAAAAGGCATCGAAATGCCAGGTTACTAGTATGTATCATGTAAACAGGGAACATGAATAACCGATCTCTCTTTGCTCATGTAAACACCATGATGTCCTGTAGAGACACAGTCAGTGTGTTTTACTGGAGCCTCAGTTCGATAAGAGATTATTTTCTGAGTTCTTTAACTTCGGTACTCAATATGATAATGAGCATTATGTTTTAATTATACTTCTTATCATTCAGAAGCTTTTTGTGTGTGTTTATGTTTTACTGAGTGCTTATAGGCAATTTCCATCCCAGTATTCAGTTAACTATTTATTTTCTGTGCACATTACATAGACTAGCTAATATTCTACCTACTGCTTGGGACTTTGAGTCTTCAAAATGTCCAATGTCACAGACTGGGACTTACTTTAGAGTCAGTTGCATTTACATTCAGTATGACTTGTTATGATTCAATGTGAAAGAGTATACTGCTCAATAAATAATGATCACTTCACCACCTCTCTTGACATCTAGGCGCTTGAGAGTGAGTCAGAGGCAGAACAGGGATAGTGGAGAGAGGTCCGTTGCTGAGGTGATGAAAGGGAAATGACAGTTTAGAGTAAATTGTGATGTGGACTCTCATCCCAGAATGTTAAGGAAATCAGTGGGGATATTGAACAGGAAACATTTCAGTCAAGGGGCATCATATGACCAATATAGACAGAAGAGCAACATTTAAGTCAATGATACCATTCCTAGGTGAACTTAACATCTGTATGGAGTCAGATCAGTCTCAATATTAATAAATGCTCACAGAAGGATTCACAAATGTATTTTGCGATTTATATATAAATGACTCTCCACAACAATATCTCTCAATGCACTCACAAATATTTATTGTTGTATATAAATGTACAAAAAATGGGCATTTAAACTGCTTTTATTAATTCAAAGACGGCTCTGAATTAATAATCAAATATGTTTCCTTTCTTTACTACTGGATGAAATTACAAAATGTACCCATCATTTTCCTCATGCTAGTAGTTTTTTGGACCCCCACACCCCCCGTTAAAAATGTCCCCCCCACATTCAGGATGCTTCCTACGCCCATGGTTGACAGTATTAAATTGTGTACAGCCCTGGGGGTTTAGGCGATAGGAAACACATTGGTGTGTACACATTTAAAACATGTAATTACTAAATGGGTGAAAATCGCTTGTATCCATAATGGGCATCATACCCACATGACAGCTCATTGTTACTTTGTAATTCTAAAAACTACATGTCTTTTTCTATCAGCTGTGCACCGTTATGGTGTAAATATAACCTATCTACCAATTGGATCAAATATAAAAGTCAGCCGAATTACTATTGATACTGCAAGGAGAGGTATTTTGTGAAAAGAAATGCAAGATGCAGTTCTTCAAGTTTGTCCAGAAGTCTTCTCATCAGGGCTCTATAAATAAAGAACTACGGCAGATGTGTAATATTTAATGCAGCCGAACCGTGTATTACAATGCCGTTATGTGATGACTTCCAAAGAGAAAAGCAAGAACACTCGGAATAAAGTATTATTATATATTTTTTAAATGTTTTCGGATATCATATTGCATTAACATCATATTCCAACATGCATTGCGGCTAAAACATCCAATCAACGAGCTTCAAGCTGAGGATCTTGGGTAATCTGTTCAGTGGGTTTGTGGTGTGTATCGCTCGAAATGTCCCTTATAGGCCTATACGTCTGTTTCCGGTGACTTTATTTACGGCTAAAAAGCCCAAGATTATAGAATTAAACGAATAAATAAAAACAAGGATAATTGTGTGTTATTGTTGAGTAAATAACAGTGTGTTATTTAGAAAAGAATAACAAATTTTCCATTTCTTTTCCTCACAGACGGCAAAAAAAGTCCGACATTATACGATTTTAAATAAAAACAAATAAATAAAAAGATAAAACACTGGCATGTAATTTACGTTAGAATAAATAGAATGGTTTTGAATAATAGATGAGCGTAAAATCTACGTCACTTTACAGCCCCGCCCACTTTTGGGGAAACCAACGCTGTCATTTGAACGGCGATCAAGCCTGAAGCCACAGAGATCTTCTGTTACTGTCCTTTCTTCTTAGAGGAAGTACAGAAACACGTAACTCTGGATTTGTTTTAATGTTTGAGGTGCAATAAACGACACAGCAGCTTTTTGGCATGTTAAAACTATTATTTTCTGCCTCGCTCATGAGAGTAACAGCTGGCGAAATTACAGCCTCGCCTACTGATTTCAAATGTGTGCTCTAAAATGATATTTATAAATGACTATTATCATTAAGCAAGACAATAAATGGCAAAGATATGTAGAAAATAAACGTATTTAAGATACGTTCATAATAAACGTAACGTGGGAGAAAATATGTTTCTAGAAGATATGTAGAAAATAAACGTATTTGAGATACGTTCATAACAAACGTAACGTGGGAGAAAATACGTTTCTGACTAAACGTAATTGAGAATGCAGTTTAGTTCTGTGGAAACGTAATTTTTAGGAGACAGGGTTGCACACACACACACTCCTCAACCTGTCCGCAATAAAGAGGACGGATACCGGAACCGTAGCGTCCAGCTAGCTTAGCGATAAATACACACATCGTTGTATTCTCCTCCCCTTGTCGGCACTAAAAGCTTCAGAGGTGCAGATTATCATCTGATATTTGGGAAGTGTGTTACATTTGAAATGGCAGAAAGTCTTGTTGCAACTTCCAGATATTAAAAGAGGCCCCTTGAGTTTCTCTGGAAATTATCAATAGTAGCAGTTAAGTGAATACTGTTTAAACAATACCTGTGTTTGTGTTTTGTATTGGTTTCTCTGTTTTATCCTTTCATAAATGTGAGGACTAAAACTTGCTCAAACATTCTGGGGTGCTTGGAGTTTTATTGCTCTGTGGGGGAGGTATAGATGGCAGGGTGAGAGTTGGATGAGAGTTCCTTCTGCTTAAGATCTCCAGTATGTCATGTTTCAGGGAAGTCAACATATCTTGAATAGTATATGTGTGTGTTTAATTACTTTGTATTCATAATAAGCAGTCTGTGTAAACAGAAGCTGAAAATAGGAGAGTATTAATATGTATTATCTTTGTGAACAAAGGGATATTATGTGGACAGAGCTCAGGCCTCTGGAATGTGCAGGAAAGTGTGTGTGTGAAAGTCTGTGCAGGAAAGTGAGATAACGGACGCCAGATACATTTTATTACCATCTCAGAGACACTTGTTTATTATCCTGGCTGGCTCGCGCTGATTCGCTAAGAAAAGTCATCTTTTACATCTTCCAATGAGATAGACTGACTCGGCTCCTCCGGTGATTTTTGGGTATAAAAGTTGGGTTTGAATTTGGTTCATTCTCTTTTCCTCCTGCTGCCAAGACCGAAGAATCCCACCAGCACGAGAAACTAGAGCAGGGGCGCTCCTAATTATATTGATTTGTATTGCATTGTATTATTGCCTTTTATAATTAAAACAGATTATTGTTTAACTGGTATCCTGGTGTTTTCTGATTTTCCCTACTGTTATCATTTCAAGCAGCTCGCCAAAACGACACGCTGGGCAGAGGTGGGTTGTAAAAACCATCTTCTGCCGCAACAGAGGGCGGATAGCTGGGCTCCGTAGCGTCCAGCTAGCTTAGCGATAAATACACACAGCGTTGTATTCTCCCCCTGTCGGCCCTAAAAGCTTCAGATGGCGGGTAGCTGAGCTCCATAGCATCCCGCTAATGTGAAACACACACACACAGCGTTAGCGGGACATTCTCCTCTCCCTGTCGGCCCTAAAAGCTTCAGAGGGCGGATAGCTGGGCTCCGTAGCGTCCAGCTAGCTTAGCCGCTAGCTTAGCGATAAATACACACAGCGTTGTATTCTCCTCCCCCTGTCGGCCCTAAAAGCTTCAGAGGGCGGATAGCTGGGCTCCGTAGCGTCCAGCTAGCTTAGCCGCTAGCTAAAGGTAAACATAGATGGGTACATACTATAGAATATGAATAAATCGTCACCGATGTAGAGGATATATTTTTTTATTCACTTTGAACTCGGCCAAATGGAGTTTAATGCTTTGGGATTTAAGTTAGGCCACATAGTACATGCATGGGTTTGAAAGTATAACGTGCTAGCCTGCTGTAATACATCGTATAGTCAGGCACACATTTATGAGAGATTTAACAATGGCCAATTATATTTCTTAAATAATATGTAGCCTATTCCCAGAGCATAATTCATGGGGCAACAAGGTGAGGTGTAAAATGTGTTTTAATATCATACATGTTACCCCAGCAAACTTCTTGTACGGACTTCGGCAGTAGTGAAGACTCACTGAACGAATTAAGTACAAAGACGAATCGTTCGCGAACGTGCAAATCACCAGAAGTCGTTCGCGAACCGGTGAACGAATCAGTGAACGAATCTTTCAAGTGAACTGAATCAAAGGATTCGTGTCCCCGAAGGGAATCGGAATTCCCATCACTACTCTGAACCCACACTGTGGCCCAATCATAGGGCCCAATCCCAAACCACTCCCTCGACCCTACCCCTCCGTGACGGAGTGAACTCGGTGGAGTGACACTCGCCGTTTAACGAGGCTCCCTCCTGTTATGGGATTATTGGGACAAACACCCCTCTCTCCGGCAGAAACAGGAAATGCCGTAACTGTATGTAACAACGGTTTCAAATCAGCATCTCTTGGACAAAACATTTAAATGAATAACTAAAATAAAACTCCAAACATCTTTAATTGTGTTTTTTTTGTTTTAAACCTGATTTTTATAAGATTCTTAGTTTTTGCAACAGTCTGTAAATATACACAACTTTTGAACTATTGCTCCTGTGGGGATTGCCCACAGTATTGAGTATGTAGGTCGCTTTGGATAAAAGCATCTAACAAGTGACATATAATGTAATGTAATGTTAACCCTATACAACCTAAAATGAACTGTTGTTTAGCTATAGCCTACTTTAAAAATCAATGTGATGAATTTGATGTTGCCCA
Source organism: Pogonophryne albipinna (assembly GCA_028583405.1). Classification (NCBI taxonomy): domain Eukaryota; kingdom Metazoa; phylum Chordata; class Actinopteri; order Perciformes; family Artedidraconidae; genus Pogonophryne; species Pogonophryne albipinna. The sequence continues at coordinate 502,208 of JAPTMU010000144.1, read as the reverse complement.
AGGCTTCATCGAAGAAACTTGCATTTGCAGAAACAGGGATAAAAAAAATTGACAGACACCTTTAGTTTTAACCTGCCCAGAAAGTGACGTAATGCCATTGCTGACCTTCTCTGTGAAACTATTTCTGTCGTTGACATAGATACCCAGGACTATGTCCAAATTAAAAAAACAGCAGATGCTCCTGCCACAGGGGGTCAATACAGGGACTTGTCGAATGGATACTCCTTCTGTTGCTTTTCTCCGCACTTCTAATGGCTGCGAGCCGATTCACACGCCGGCTCAGGGCCAGGCTTTACAATCTGGTCTGATGTTGCAGTGGCAAGCAAACAAATGTATCATGTCTTAATTGTGGTGACTTTAAATGTGTTATTTCATCCATTTTTAGACTCATGAGGATAGTTTTGTACTGTATATTCCTGATGTTGTGCTCATTCACTGTATTCATGCCCTTTCCTGCATCATTGCCACATTATTTTCATATTGAGTCATATAAAGTTAATATATAACACAATATTTTGGGAATAATATAATTGTTAGTGCTATTTAAATGATGTGAAAAAATGAAGGAGTTTTCACCAGATGGTTTGATGAGCTCCATTTGGGAACACATAATGAACCTATAAATATCTTATAGTGGGCGCAGTCGCATAGAAAATAGAAAAATCACTTTAACTCAGAGACATTTGGTTTTCTTGTACAAAGAAAATGGCATGTATGCACGTACTGCCTTTAAGCGCTAAAGATCACACTAGAAATGAATTTGAACTAATTTAAATGTCATCTTAAATATACAACCAATTTACATTGTTCTTTTCAGGAAAGTTATTTAAGATTTTGAGGGGATTATTAAGATATTATGTACCCCTAAGGTATTCCAAAAAGCCAAGCTGTATTAACAAACAAGAAACAACATTAGAGGTGTCCTAGTTGAAAAGCATTATCAACAGTATTTAAGCCTAAATCTGAAGTATTTCCGTTGTATTCTCCGCCTAGTTCTCACATGATAATGAGTTGTATAATATACATAATGCCGCATATATGACACAATAAATACCCGCCATACTTTGTGCTTGTCGTGACTAACCTGCTGTAGGTTGTCCAGAGCTGGACTTCAGTCAGGATTCACAGGGGGAAACCATCTGGACCCAGCGGTCATTTCTATACATTCAGCAGGCTTTTCTCACACCGCACAGGCTGAGGAACAGCTTGAAGACGCTAAAACCACATGACTACATCTTATACTTGTATTGTGTACAGTCATGCAAAAATCTTCTCTTTAAAATAATGATTCATCAGGACAGCCACGACAAACAACAAAACTAAAAGACAGAGTTATTGGATACAATATCCATCTTTTTAATATTTATATGGATGTTCTAATCTAGAGCAAAATAGTATAATATTGTTCTGAAATCGATTTGAAGAGTGTGATTAATCTTGACGAACAAATTATAAATCTCAACTGTGCACACATCTCTTGGCAAATTAAGATTTTTTAAAAAGTACAATTACTTCAAGTACGTACTAGGTGTTCAAGTACTTTGCCCCCTGTCATATTTTAACAGAGAAACCTGTTCATTATTGTGCAGCAAGGTTTAAAACTAATACAGTACTTGCATAACATATACAGTAGGGTGCTGCTGTCAGAAGCATAAAACAACCTTGTCCATTATCACGTGCAAACAGTACTTTTGTGTTTCAGAAGTCCATCACAACAGTCTGTTTCCATAAATTCCTTAATCGGCATCACAGCCAGATGAAATAGTACGTTTTTATGTTAATTTGGCGTCAAATCGCTGTTATTTCCACCCACAATGCAAAGCAATACATGTCTTAAAACTACAAGAAATAATCCATCTTCCCCCATTCCTATCTTTTCTGACTCTGAATTCTGCTTGAGTACAAATTTAAAAGTATTTAACTTAAGTATTTGTATCTCATGCGTTTCATAATATTGGGAATATTGTACTTTTTTCACAGCAACCATTTTTCTGCAGAATGAGTTTCTTTGTACTTCTACTGAAATACGTTTTTTAAATGCAGGACATATACTTGTAATAAAGTACATTATTGCACTTCCTTTTTTTAGTAGGTGAAGAAGCAGAGTTCTCTTGGTTGAACATTTCCCAAAATGCCTTTAAGAAAAACAGGTTAAAATGTGCTACTCTCTGTTGTTAGTATATCATCTGTGGACAAACATTTAAGAAAGCCCTTTTTCCCTAAATTAAATTAAGGTTGTATTCCGAAATGTGTCAGTTATCTCATTTGCAGCTGCCATACATAAACGTCAAATCATGCCAACACCAAAATAACCCCAGAAATGCAAGGAACTGTATCTAAGGGTGGGTATTTTTTGTCTAATATGGCATATTTATGTGTGATTGACAACCAGTTTATTATCCATTGTACAAACACACAAAACCTCGTCCCATCTGCCACTCCAAACTGCTCCTAAAATTACTTTGCATCAACTGTCTGAAATAGATGTGATTTAAACAACAAGAATATCTGATGGGTTTTGTTTGATTGCCTCTGATTGTATGTAAGGTAATTTAATGAATTAAACACCCAATATATAACATGTTAAGTTACTTTTAGAGGTTCTAGTAAGATTACTTTTATAAACCTTGACTAGGGTTGCCAACTTCCAGAAATGGAGAAACGGGACACATGCCCGCGCACAAAGATTTTCGGGTTTCTGGCGGATTTAGTTACTTTTTTAGTTACTCCACCTCCTCACCTGCTGCGACCTCTGTGGGAGGAGGACACAGCTCTTTTAGAATATCCCGAACAGTTTTGGGGCCAAGCACATTGGCTGTTATCATCTCAGCCTTTGTTCTTCCACATTGCATTTTCTTTGCAGTGTTCGAATCACTAAACATGGCATTTGCCAGCTTATTACTGCAGTCCATGCTGTTGTAACTCAAACCATGCTTAACTGTGTGATACACTGATGTTACCTCCAGACCCGGCGTCATGGGCGGGCCCCATGGGGCCGGGCCCGCCCATCCAGGATTTGGGCCCGCTGTTTTAATCAGGGCTGAATACCACATTTTTATTGTTTTATTATTATGTTTATTGTTGTTATTTGTAGGGCTTTGTCCTAATATTTATTTTTGAATAAGTTTAATATCATTTTTTTATTTTGCTAGGAAATTCTGAATGAAAGGCTGCGCGCAAGACTGGTTTTTCGCTGGATTGAGTCGTGTGGGTTTTTGAGTGAGATGCGGCACAGCAGCCTGTCAGTTAGTTTACTCTTGCTTGAGGTTCACGAAAGGAATCTGGCAACTCAGCGCCAGATGCAGCACATTAGAAGACACCAGTTAGGCCTGTTACCAACGAGCAAGCAAGTCAGCTGGCAATCAATTATATTTTGAAGAGAAATGTACTCTCAAGCCGGCTCTCTCACAAACTCCTGCTCTGTGCGCAAGCAGACCGCTGCACAGGCTCTCTGCCTCGCTCAATCTCTCTCTCTCCCTCCCTTTCTCTCCATCGCTCAACCTCACTCCATCTCTCCACCCGGTGTGCGCTCAAGTTTGCCTGCGTTACAAATGTGCCACAAAACCAACCAATGGATACATAAGACCGTCAACAGACTTATGGCAACCTAAAACCCCTCTCTTTCAACAATTCACGAGCGCCTCCCTCCCTCCCCCCCCCCGTTGACAATTCAGATTTCCCGGGAAATGTAAGTGTCGTGGTGGGCCCGCCCTGGTAAATCAAATGCCCGCCCAGAGACGTATGTCTGCCGCCGGGTCTGGTTACCTCACATGCAGCAACTTTGTCTTGTTCTGCAGTTGAACTGCTGAAGAATTTAGTTATATTTGATGCACCTTTATTTTGTGTTGCTCGCTTGTGCATTTCTGTGCCAGCATGCTGTTTCAGGTCGTTTTCTCCACCGTGACCTTTTGAAAACTCCCTCCCACACAAGGTGCAGAAGACCCGAGACAGACCTCCACTCACGGGCTTTACCCAACTGTGTTTTTCTTCCCACTGTTTGTTGTAAGACACAAGTCTTTTCTTTTCAGAAGGGCCAGGGCCCAGAACCACACCTCTCTCTCTTCTCCTCTTTCATTATCACCTCCTCCACTGGCAGCGCTCATTTTCCCACACGACTGAACAGGCTCACATGCCACACAAACAATGATGCCGCGCCCGCCGCCCGCGGCCCACCGCAGAAAATCTCTCTCACACACACACACACACACACACACACACACACACACACACACACACACACACACACACACACACACACGGACTTCTGCAGTAGTGAAGACTCACTGAACGAATTAAGTACAAAGACGAATCGTTCGCGAACGTGCAAATCACCAGAAGTCGTTCGCGAACCGGTGAACGAATCAGTGAACGAATCTTTCAAGTGAACTGAATCAAAAGATTTGTGTCCCCGAAGGGAATCGGAATTCCCATCACTAACACACACACACGTGCGCGCATTGAGCCTGCCCTGTCAACTGAGCGGTCCTAGCGCCCTTCCCATACAGCACACAAACACACAGGCACGCAGCCAGACACACTGAATTGCGCGCAAACAGAAAAATCTTTTTTGATTTTTCCCTTTACACGGGAGTCCGGGACAAACAAAGTCCCGTACGGGACACGCCCCTTTTGGCTCAAATACGGGGCGTCCTGGCTAATACGGGACGGTTGGCAACCCTAACCTTGACAGATCCAGTTAAGACGTTTCCAGTATTTATGCTAGGCTAAGCTAACAGGAGGCTTTTTTGGACCTAATTAAATAGCTAACAAGTAACATATTTAAAAAGTGAGAGTGATATCAGTCTCTCATCAATAGCTTCATCTTTAGCTTCATCATAGCCCTATATTTAGCTTCATCATAGCCCTATCTTTAGATTCATCTTTAGCTTCACCTTGGCTTTAGCTTAATCTTTAGCTTAATTGTTAGCTTCACCTTTAGCTTCCCCGGCGCTGGCTTCCCCTTTAGCTTCATCTTTAGCTTCACCTTTAGCTTAATCTTTATCTTAATCTTTAGCTTAATCTTTAGCTTAATCTTTAGCTTAATCTTAAATGTAATCTTTAGCTTGATCTTTAGCTTCACCTTTAGCTTCACCTTTAGCTTCATCTTTAGCTTCACCTTTACATTAATCTTTAGCTTCACCTTTAGCTTTATCCTTTTCTTTTGCTTAATCTGTGTCTTTAGGGTACAGGCATACGAGTGGAGTTTATTGTCTCATTTAGCAGTTAAACCAAAAACCTTTTCCCCCTAAACAAACAATAAACAGCGTGTTAACAGTGAAGTGTTGTTGGAGCTATTTTTATCTGAACTTTTGACAGAGCCCGGCTGTTTCCTCTGCTTCCAGTTGTTATTCGAAGCTAAGCTAACCTCTTCATATCTCCAGCTCATTATTTCCCAAACTGTTCGCTTAAAGTGCACTTCACAAACGTCTGGATTACAGTTCCTGAAAACACTGTGAAGCCAAGGCTAGATTAACATCAACAACTGGGGGCAACAGGGCTGGACAAATGAACAGACACCCCTCACAC